>OX346255.1:27132632-27732632 GCA_947049275.1 Epinotia bilunana | reverse complement strand
ACAAAGTGTTAGAACATTCTTACAGCCTGCCTTATCAAATAAATCTAACGTCCCATTTCACAACTAGCCTGAACACTAAAACATCTCCAATAACCCACCGGACAATACCACAACGTCCCGCTACCTATACACTCAAAAGATCAAATTACTTTCAAATATTTCACAAATGATGTCGCCAGGAGTGAATGGAAAGCCAATTTGTACGAGCATGCTGGAGGGTGGAATCTGGCGACAAGATTAAAACGTTTGAGACTGCCGCGTGGAGCGACATGGATCCAATCCCGTGTCTTTGGTTACGTCATCCGTTGAGTGAGGCCGTAATTCTTTTAGTATTATGACGTTGTCAGCATTGGAAGATAGTTCAGGGTGTTTAAAGACTAGCAGGGCTTTGTATCTTACTAGCGACCCGCCCAGTTTCGTAGGGCAATTCAGATTTTTTAATGTTCTTATTTACCGACAGAATGCGTTAGTCCCAATAATTGAACGACTGAGCGAAGCGAATGAAGTTTGCCGTTTAAGCTAAAAACTGATCATATGACCAATGTCTGTCCAGCTGTTCTCCTGTAGTCTCTACAGGTCACTTCTCTCAACCGATTCTCGTAAAATTTTGTGAGCACGTTCAACTTTATAGTATTTTTTGTCGATTCAGTTTTTCGTAAAAAGAAAAAAAAAAGACCAAGTTGCATACCGGGAGTGCCGGCAGAAGTGAAAACATGAATATTTTGCCATTTCGAATCGACGAATACCGTAGCGACAGAAGTAAACAATTTCACTTGCAAATTAGCGCGTGAGAACTTATTGTGTGTCGGCCGAACGGGAAAGCGCCGCGGATTGCATGGCGTTTGCGCCCTTTTTCTCGCTAACTCGAATAGCGCAGCCAGTCTCGTACTACGGCATCGGTCCCTCCCCGCCCTTATGCCTCGTCGCGAATCTCTCACCATCTCACAGTCACGTGACCTCCTTCGCTCCTACACCTGTGGCGAGTTTAACAATTTTTCCCCATCCCAAAAAGTGCACAGCGCCGCTAAAGAAGTTTTCACTTCAAAAACAGACAGACTCGTGAGTTCTTCAGCTCGCATACCCACTAGCATAGTAGAACCGAAATGATCTATTGCAACACCTCAAAATACTGTATGTTTGTTTAATAGTTCACTTATTCTAAACCACACGAGAAAAAAGAGCAGATAAGCTCTAATAAAAGCTATTTAAAATCCTTATTGCCTATTTAAAAACATGTTGATGACAGTTGCTGTAGGCGAAAACCAAAAGTCAATCCATGATCCTCATTTTTACTAACTGAATACCATGTCGGTGGGAAACAAGCTTACGGCGCCTGGAAAGCAGTCTCCGTAACCTATGGACGTATGCAACTGTATTAGGAGTGTAATATAACTTGTTACATTATAATGTTTACTGTTCGATAGTCTTCTATTTATTACGTACCCAAGACACTATTTAAACAATGTAGTAGATTTAGCTGTTCCATTTTTCTATTGTAATCCAAAAAGATGGCTGATTGTAACGAACCATAGAACTATTATCATCATCACAATTATCCACGTTCATACAATACATTACTTATTTGTATTCGTAAAAATATTCAAAGTAAACGATAGACGCAGAAGGGACGAAGGGCCAGCAAAGTCATAAACCACGGCCTTATCTTTTTGTTACAACAAATATATTCGTATTGGAGGAATTTATCAAAGCGAAGGCCTCTTGTACCGAACAAAACATGCGTCTTCAAAAGGTCCCTGTCAAATCAAGAGAGAACGAAAAAGCAAATTGTGTTAAGAAAGGTTTTCATTGTGCACAATTCTTTTCCAACATGTTTAATTTTGGCACGCCAAAATGGCCCAAGTTCACAATAAACGCATTACGCTTTTGTGCGCTGTATACGTGACGGTTTTCCTTGAGGCTGGAAAGAACAAAATTGTCGGCGGGTAGGCACAGCTGGCGATACGTAATGCGAGCTGAGATACCAGACAGATTTTGATCATGCCGCTGCTCATTAGAAGTATTACATTAGTCACTTAGACTGGTAAAACAAATATGTCTCCGATGACATGTATTTGACGTCCGAGCCGAATATCTGAGGTATACCAACCAGAGTAGAAAATATATTGTATTGTATATTTTTTCTACTCCGGTTCCGTTATCTGTAATTTATATAGGCTTTAGCTCAAATACAATGACACCGACACCATAATAAGTAGTCGAAAAACTCTATGCTCTATGGCCCATAAACACACTGTTTAGTGTACTTTTATAGTTCATACATTTTTCATAAAAACACTGTTTTACCCCGATGTCAAATCATCTAACTTTTTTTAATCGGCCGCTATAATGCAGTGGTACCAAACCAACTTCATAAGCAAATTTTTCGAAATAAAAAGTTTTTATATAAGATTTAACATTTTTATATTATACATTATTTACTAAAATAATAATAAATGTTCATTTACATGTTTTATAAATTCTTGGTATTATTTATAATAATTATTAATAAACAATTCTGATTCGGTTCGGGTCCGGATTCGGTTTGATTCGGATGGCAAGTGCAAACAAATTTAAAACTAAACAAACCATTAACAAGAGGTATCATATTTCTGATTTCCCACCAAAATACAGTTCAAAATGAAAAGACAAAGATGATAAACTATAACTCCTAAACTATTAAGATTTTATTCGTGTTTGTGAAGACAAAAGTGTACGTTCCTTTTAAAATGGTCAAAGGAATTCATAACTGCACTTCTGAAGAAATTGCGTGAATAGCAAACTTGCTGCCTTAAAAGGCAATTTATTTAAAATCTGTCGTGGAAAGTGTATTGTATGCACCGGTGTATAACATGGTCTAAAAACGCTCGTGGCGTCTTTAATTGCGATGCTCGAGGCATCGCAACCCACGACACTCGCGTTTTCAGACCCTTCTTATACAACAGTTGCATAAATTACTATTTTAATTTTCACAAAAAGAAACTACACTATTAACAGTAGACACAATTTTACACAATTGAAGTACATTTTTTATAATTTTCGTCTAGCTAGGAAGTGGTATTATTTAATCGCTTCGTATGACGTAAAAATAGTCGAAAATCAAAATGCGACGCGAAAGAAAATCAAAGATTTTAACACGATTGTGTATCAGCGACCCACGATCGCGATGATGATGCTCGCTTTATCATCGCCCATCATGGCCCTTGTCTCGTGGGGCTCTAAGATAATAAATACATAAATATGTGGGTACTATCTAACACAAATCCACCTAGTCCCAAACTAAGCAAAGCTTGTACTATGGGTACTAGACGACGATATACATACGTATATAGATAAATAAATACTTACATACATAGAAAACATCCATGACTCATGAACAAATATTCGTTCATGAAAAAAAAAATACCCTGCCCGGGATTCGAACCCGGAACCTCCCGGGGCTTCGTAGGTAGGGTACAGACCATTTAGGCTACAGAGGTCGTCAAAAGAAGTGATCAGAAATGCTGTTCAAATCTGTCGAGCACTGGCTCGAGTATGATAATAATAAATTCCTTTATTACAACAAAATAGAAAAATTACTAATTTAGAAATAGGTACACTACAACAAACACAGGTAAAAAGAGGTAAAATACGGCGACAGCTGAAGCATACGACTATATTATAGATTATGACTACACTATGCAGTCACCTACTACACTAGGTTTTGTTTGCCATTACATGTATCATATGACAATGATTCAAGTAATGGCAACCGAATCTCTCAGCGAATGCCCTCAGGATGATAGCATCCTGAGGGCAGACCGGACCCTGTAAATCAAGGATATGCAGCGTTTCCTTTTTGTAGTATAGAGGCAATCTACCCTGGGCTCCGCGAACATCCCTGATGCACTACAGAAATGGGGTAGCCCCAACAACACCCTGAAGGCATTATTATATTATACACGGAGGGCGTTGTACTGTTTCACCGTATACTGTGTCCATAGACTCGCTGTATAGAAACGAGCAAACCTATGGGCCACCATATTCACTCTAACAGACAACGCCTGCCGCTCTCTTTCAATGTCTGCAGTTCAGTATAAAGTGCTGCCATGTAACTTGGCTCTTAACAGCAGTTCCATAAACGGCCCGCGAACAGCCGGCGGCTGCTTGTGCGGCAAGTTAATTACGATACTTAATTACAAGTGGGACGTTACTGGAGTAACCGAACTTTAACTTCATTTTAAAGCCTTGATGAACGTATCTACTTGACATTGGGGTATTTGTCCGCTGTTTTCGATCGAGCATTTTAATTCGAGACGCATTGAGCATTAGCTCTAGCATTTTCGTCTTAGCTCAGAATGTGTATTAGAACGTGATTGGGAAATAGATCAACAGAAAGAAGTCCACATGACAGAAGACGCAAAACGGCACCTCGATTGACATAAGTAACTTTATATTATGTAATATTATGTAGGTAGGCACCCTAACTCCTAATAATATAAATATGTGACGCTGTTGGTTTTCCATGTATCAATAAATAAAAAAATAAAAAAAAGGGGCTGGAAGAGATTTCTATTTTTGTAGGTAATCTCATAGACTTCATCATGATCTCACGACCCATTAATGTTTTTTTAGTTTTAATGTGAATGTTTAATAGTTTAAGAAAGACGCGCGGGACCTTGCATGTCTTCACCACCCGGAAGGGCAACGGTGAATCTTTTCATCGATCATTTAAACTCCAACGAATACCTAATATTGTAAAAAAAGATCACTGCCTTTTCCTATTTACCTGAGAAATATCATCACAATCATGTTAAACATCATTATTTATAAAAAAAAATATGGATGGTATAAAATTTATAAATGGACTAAATATCTAGACTAGTTCAAATCCCGTAAGCACAATGTTACGCTATTCTTATAAATATATAAGTCCTAAGAGGGACTAAGTAACTCCTAGAGTGAATACACATAATTAAATAGTAAAGTCCTTTAAGTTTAGCATTTGGCAGAGACCCGGCTTATTTATTATGTACGAGCGAGTAAGGGCGGAGTTTGGGAGCCGGCATTCGGTTTCAATTTAAAAAGTTTGGAACGGGCCAAGTTGAGCGCGGCTGTTAGTGCTGATGGACATTAACGAAGCGTGGGTGACTTTAATTTTATTATTACTAGAGTATAAAGAAGACTAAAAGACGCCTAATGATAAACATTCAATTAAGATATCTCAACGAAGTACGCTGCAGTCGTTTTAACTCTAATAATCGTGCGATCGAGCCCCGGTTGCAAAAAAGAACCAAAAATGAGACTACAAAATGTGTGCATTTAAAGATACCCTGCCAAGTTTCAGGCATTGTTAATTAGTGTCCGCCTGCGACATCATTCCAAGTATTTGTGAAGGCTCTAGATTTGCAGAAGCAACTGCCGTCTTAGTTTCCAACCCAGTGGCGAACAAATCCATGGGGTTAAGAGCACGGGAGCGCTCAGTCAGTAACCACTCAAAGCTGAAAAGCGGTGCAAGGTACCATTAGACCGTGACCGCTCCATGTCTTATAATATAATAGCTCAATGGGCTAATTTTATCGCTCCAGAGCTATGGAAATGAAAGCGGTAGTCAATAAGTGAAAAGGCTAACCACAAAAGGCGTTCCCGGGCATTCATCCCACGATATTATCTCTAAAAGAAATATTAATGGTAGCAGGTTGGGATAATCCCTTTCCGATGTCCCTGTTTACGGGCTTATTTATTAGGATATTCGTTTAGTTCTGAAAATGAGGGAATAAGAATGTTATTTCTTTGTTGTTTATTACCTTGTACGGAATGTTTATTCATGGTTCCACGATGTGCTGAACCAAAGTGACGTAAACGATATATTACTATATGAAGATACGATATTTTAGCTCAGCATGGGATAGTATGTCATGGCAATTATGGCCTGGGATAAACATATGTAATACGCATATTACGACGTTTGAATAAAACTTAGGTAACCATGAAGCTTGTCATTTAAAAAAATATATATATATATACTTATATAATAATAATAAATATAAGGGTATATTCTTACAGCCCCGACACTGCAGCAGAGGCCAACATGATGATAAAGAAGGAGGACATTCTCACATAAATCGAACTAGTCCCATAGTGAGCTCAATAAGGTTGTGTTATGGGTACTAGACGACATGTATTTAATAGATAAAACTTAAATACATAGAAAACATCCAAAACTCAGAAGAAAAATATTCATGCTCATGGCATAAATTGGTTTACTATTAACGGGATTTGAACCCAGGACCGTCAGCTTCGCGGGTATTAGGGTCACTACCCACTTGGGTAAACCCATACATCCAGACAGAAATCACCTGAACAAAAAATTTCACATTTGTCCGAAAGCATCATTATTTCGAAATTTCAAAATTCCGAACGCCATTTACCGCTTAACGAAAATTCGGACGCAGATTATTAAATTAAATACATATATACAAGGTTTGGTCAGGTTAGTTCCTAGTAATTATATCCTGAAATATCAAAAACAAAATCAGCGGAACATGGTTTTCGGAAAAAATATGCTATATCTCGGATAAATAACTCATCGGAATTATGTAGTGTAACCCAAAAAATAACGCAGTCTTAGAGTGCAAATTCCAGTTTAAATTCGCCTGCGTGTTCATAGGAAGTTTAGCCAGGTTACTCTTCTACTATGCACGCCGATCACTACTGGGCCCGGCTCCCAAAGCAACAGTCAGGCTTTACAGCCCGGGTGGGCCTCGGCCCGGGTCGATCGAGCCTCCATGCTGGTCTGATCTTGGCCATGTATCTCCACGCGACTATCTCCAATCACTGAGGTCAATCAGTACTTCGCCTTATTTGAAGAGTTCCTTCGATTTTACCAGGATTCCATCATCCGATCCTAACACGATGGCCATGGGACCTAAGGAAGATACCCTTTAAAAAAAACAAAAACGGTCCAGGGGCCATAGAAAAGGTTACAATCGACCAGCGCTAACGCCAATAGAAAACAATAAAATGTAGGGGAATGACAGATGCCGACGAAACACTTTTCGTTAACATGGTGTCTATGAGTAATCGGGGAACACACATAAATAAAAGATTCCGACGAATTGAGAACCTCCTCCTTTTTTGAAGTCGTTTAATAAGAACGATGTTCGCGAACGTCGCAGACAAACGTTAAATGTAGGTCATTCTAATACATTTTCAGAGTAAAATAATAAAATATGTAAGTGTATGAAGCCTGAAGCTACCCCAGCTTATCAGTTATTTCTGACGTTGAATATAAGCCGGTTAGTAAGTATATAGAGGATCTCTCTCGCGGCTTGCACAAAGGCCGTAGGCCGAGAGCAGGTGCGTGAGCGCTGGTTTTAACTTTTTATCGCACCTCCGGAGATAAGAAGTATTGTAACGTTTTGTAGAATATGCGCCATATTTTACTGTATAGCAAACACGTTGCATAGGGTTTCTAATACAGAGTTATTGGTTATTCAACGTAAAGGGGAGGTTGTTTGCAACTTTTTGATTCCATTATGCATAAAGTAATGTCTTACCATTTTTTCCTTAAATATAACAGCTCAGCCGCATTAAAACAAAAAAAAAACGAATCGTTGAAATCTTTTCTTCTTTTTGATCCACGAAGACGTAAAAATCAAATTGTCTCAATAAGTTACCAAACAGCAACACAGACCAGGGGAAGCATTGTACTGTTGAACATCGGTTAACCTAATCACCATACAATATTTATAAATAAATCGTCTCTCGCATGCCAAGTGCGTAATACCCCGAGACTAGGTAATGAAACCTAGCGATATTTCAAACAAGGGTAAAGTGTTCCTCATCCTTCCGTTTTACTGCATGTCAAAGCTAAGTAACATAATTTAGCGGTAAACTTAATAACGACACATGCCCCTACAGTAATACTCCGTTCAAAACACAACACTGCTTTCGTGATTTATAAAAAGTTACATCTTTTGGGAAAATATTAAACTAAGCAATATCAGATGCTTCCGTGCCTCGCTCTGTATATGTATTAAATAAAAAGATTTTTTGAGAACCGCATCAACTGAGTGAAAGAGTGTGTGGAGTTCACATTTGGAACTGATAGTACCGCAGTTTTATGAATAACTGCCAACATTTGTACAAAATAAACATAGTCGACAATTAACAAAAATATGAGTTAGGTACAGTCGAGGTCAAAAATATAGTTATTACATGGCAATAAGGTGTAAAAGTGTAAAAATATATTTGACCTCGACTGTACAAAGGCGAACGTATACTTTTCAAATACAATGATGATGTTACCTACTTATAAATAAATGAAATGAACTGAAACAAACTTATCCCTATGAGGGATCTCTTCCCGCAACGGAACGGGTTTTGCAACGGAAGCCTTTACTTTCATACAGTTGATAAATGATACCTAACGCTACAAACATATAGAACTATTTTCATTTGCGCGCTACGATGCCACAGACAGACAGATATATAAGAAAGAAAGAAAGAAAAACATTTATTCGTGACACACATCAAACGATAAACATTGAATAAAAATACAAATCAAAACGTCACGAAATGGTCCTAACTCAGCACGGTGCTGGCAATTACCAGCGCTGGTCTTCCGCTGGAACCATTGGTGAAGCCACGGGGGGCAACGCACACATTCCAATAAAAATAAAAATATAAAAAATTACAATAATATGCTTTTTATTAGATTAGATATACATAACTATGATCTACGCTAATATGAAAAAGAGGTTACCTTTCTTTTGTGACTTTGTTAGTTTTTATGTTACTGTAATATCCGGAATGATTCATCAAATCAAAAATATATCACCATCACCAGTACATAGAATGGACATTCTGGATGTACATGTCCAGTGCACAGACCATATTTATTTCATCCCGTGGCTCCGCATATTTAATACTCGTAAATACAACCTTTACCCTATTCCATATAAGATTAGAAAAATAGTGCGTCAGTCGTCATGCACTTTCAAAAAAAAATTCGAATGTTATATGGAATCTTTGGGGGATGCCTATGTCCAGCAGTGAACCGTCTTTCGGCTGATATGATGAATTGATGATGGTGATATGGAATGAGGTATAAATTCTACGTCGAGGGTTTAATAATTCTTACTTTTTTTTAAAGAATAACACCTTAACTTTAATAAAAACGACACAAACCAAAGGGATTTATTACCCGTAAATAGAATCCCAAGGTTGGAACTGTGACCACAGCGCAAGACGCAGTAAAAACCCGCCCGAAACTCCATCTACCCACAGACCTTTGTGCCGCAAGGAGTATTAGTTTAATCTCGGTACCTATCTACAGGGCGAAACGGTTTCGCCGACCAAATATTGTTATAAGGCGTATTTTGTGATTACGTTCACTTGAAGGTTATGTATGTACCTATTTATGAGGGAGCGTATTACGCCGCGTTTATAAAAACAGTGTAGGCTCGGACAAGGAATGTTTACGATATACGATATGAGAACGACCCAAATGTAACAAGGCAGTGTGTTCAGAGAGATCCTGCCCCCTATTCTGTAACTTGTTCTAAGCTCACCTCAACGCTCACCCACAACTATATCTTCTATATATATATATATATAGAAGATATAGTTGTGGGTGAGCGTTGAGGTGAGCTTTATATATATATATATATATATATATATATATATATATATATATATATATATATAGAAGATATAGTTGTGGGTGAGCGTTGAGGTGAGCTTAGAACAAGTTACAGAATAGGGGGCAGGATCTCTCTGAACACATATATATAATATATATATAAATATATATATATATATATATATATATATATATATATATATATATTTATATATATATTCTATATCTTGACACCGCGATGCGTTGTAAATAAGCGTATAGGTATTTAGAGGTCTAGTTTCGTGACTGGTGACCGGCGGGGTGAGCTGCTTTAGCGCGTAGCGAATAAAGGTGGTTTTTCACCGGTGAGGCGAGGCGGGGCGTGGATGGGCGAGAATTGAAATTAGTATGGGACTTACTACCTATTTCCACCGCGCGCGCGTGCGCTCAGTGCAAATAGGTAGTAAGTCCCATACGAATTTCAATTCTAGCCCATCCACGCCCCGCCTCGCCTCGCCGGTGGAAAACCACCTTAACAGCCCTGGAGTTCTCCGCATGAGAGCGTAGATGGTAGCTAGCCGGTGGAGTTTATAGTGGATAGAACTACCACATAACCCAGTTATCCCCTGATGATTGGGTCCCTAGTTCACAGGTTTTCTGCACGAAAATATAGACCGCGTTTTTATTTAAGCACACGTCTATTTTCATAAATGGTCCTTAGCATCGCTATGTGTTTGGGTTTGCGTTACTTCCGACACGGGACACGCGTCGCTGCACGCGTCGTCAGTCCATAAACAAGGCCTTAGAGTTAATCGTAACGGGCGATCCGAATATAATTTATAGTGACCGCAATCTGTGGCATTTTAGCTCAAAAGGCCGTAAGTCACTATGACGCTCGTATGGAGATACGTCTTTTTAGTAGATAGTTTACGGTGATAGCATGCTCGATCGATCAGATTGCTTGCAGCTCGTGTTAAAGGCAATATGTTCTGCTTGATAGACGTTAGTTTAGGTTAATCTCCAGTTGTGAATATGTAGCGCTTTGTCGTGGCTTCACGATATATCAAAAGGAGTCAAGTCAAATAAACGCAGCGAAATGATATGTTTTGAAGTTTGATAGGAGATAAAATCTTACTCTATTCGACTTTGATATAATCTCACCAACTTCACGGTAAAGGTGGTAAGTACTCGTATACAATGAATATTTTTTGTACAGTTATTATGATAGATTCCGAACTATACTTACTTATACGTTAGCAGACGCGTGGTAAAGAAATGTATCTTTCCGATTTCTTGCTGCCACACGAAAATAATTTTAAAAATAAAACCTTAATTTTGGTTTATGCACCCACGTTTATAATTATAACTTAGGACATCTCTTATTTATAATCCCATCTTGGGAGACTGGCATAGTATAGTGCAGATGACACAGGCAATCTCATAAATGATAATTTGATAAATTATATATCAGTGTTTGGTAACCAATATGTCAGATAAACCTGTTTTGTTTAAACTTTTATCACTGTTTAAATAAACTATTTCGTTTCTTTTTAATAATAAAAAAACCTAGAAATCGAGCAGACATTCCGATTTCCAATTCGATATTAATGTGTTTTGCGCTTTCACGCGAGCTAACGTGTCAGAACGAGCATTTTGATGTCAAACTTAAGATCGTCAAATGGGGTGCGTAACGATGCCTATAATTCTTTTTGAAATAATATTAGCCGCAATAACACTCTTTTCATATAATTCTTGAGTCATATAACAACACTTAATATATTTACATACGATATAATTATCATTTTATATAATGATCATTTGATGTAGTAACATTTAATATAACATACTTTAAATATAATGGATATTTCCTATAATGAACAAATGATATAACGCTAATTTCTTCTAATGCACAGTTAGCGTAATATTTATTGGTAGACTCTAAGGCAGGTCGGTGTAGGTACGACGACGAGCGAAGCGAGGAGGACTGTGAGGTTGAACTGCGACCCTACAGCGCGCGAGCTGAGCGAGCGAAGCGAGCGTACCGCGGCAGCGGCCGGCGAAGCGCCAGAACCGAACACTTTTTACTCCCTAATATATACTTACATAGTACAATTCGCAAACCGTTGTGTTTGCTACATTTTCTTTTGATAATAAAATATTATTCTACTTGATAGTTATGGATATGAGATTGAGAGTCGTGACTTACTTATATATATAAAGTACATCACTTGATATGTTTCACTTGTATATAACATGAGCATTATACCATATAATGATTATACAAAATAAGTGTTATACCCGATAAAAGTTATACAAAATAAACATATATATTTTGAAATTATAATCAACGTTTATTATATACAATGAGTGATTATGTACCTTGAAAATATATCAAATGTTGTTATAGCGAATGAAATTATATAATTAATTTTTATACCCATCATTACACACCCCGTCAAATGTCGTATCGACCCCCGGGTAAACTATGCCGAACGCATCGAACGCATCAACAATAATTACCATATGATCACCTCAACGGTAGCCTGACAACCTTCGAAGGTTTAAGTTGACCATGAACCAATAGGTGCGAGCTGCTACAAACGAATACAAGCTGGAGCGTCCAATTTTGAAACTTAGTACATTGCAATAAGGTTCATGAATGGCCAGGCAGTTGTGTCAATCACGTTGCGCGCTAAGCCGATCGCCGGCTTCGGTCGCAAGTGAAGCCGCAAAAATGACAACTTGCGCTTATTTCCGTATTGTATTTCCTTCGCCGTTTCATTGACAGGTTAAGGTCGAATTTTCATTCGGGTTACATATTATTGAGAAACATTGAATGGCGAAGGTTGAATCGCACTCATACACGTAAATATGTGTGGGTACCACATAATTGATTCTACTTGATTCAATGCTAGCTCACGAAGTAGCCACTGTATTCGTGAATTACTTGTATACATAAAGTACATCACTTGATATGTTTCACTTGAAATTTAATTTATATTATTGTTATTCTTATACACTCTGACGATCTTTTTGCGAATTCATGCTACCTATTTAATTTTCAAGAAATGACATGTCAATTTTCAAAATGAAATAAATGAATCTAATCTAATCTAATCTATGACAAATTTCGCGATATCAAGTTTGTGACAAGGTTGGCGAGGCTCTGCTATTAAAAATAAAAAGCGTTATGAAACGATGATTTCTTCAAATACTTAATGAAAAATAATATTAGGTAGGTACCTATATACACTGACTGGCAGAAAATTTGGCCCAAAAACTTTTCCGTGATTTCAAACTATAAATTGAATAGATTAAATAATGTTTTAAATAATTAAATGCTAATTTGGGCCAAATTTATTGCCGGTGAGTATATTATACATCTTTTCGTAAAAAAGGTGGACGGCTTAAAACGGCGTTATAAATCAGCAGTTTTCAAGTGTCGATTCAGAGGACTTCATTTAATGAAACAAGTCTGAACCACACTCCTCGGAAAAGGTTGGTCGATTTCTGTATAAATTATTAACTACTTCAATATCTTTCGAAATTACCTCCTCTTTTCAAATTGAAGATGGTGCCCAATAAAAAAAAACTTTTTAATCGACACCTACAATTATTAACTTTAGTAAGTAGGTAAGTAATTTATTAATATCCTGGGAATATTCAGGGAGGCTTATATCCAGCAGTGGACGTCTTTTGGCTGATATGATGATGACGATGACGATGATTCAGAAAAGTCCCGAAATCCGTTAGAAAGTAGCCAATTAAGGAGTTTTACAGAGTTGAAAAGGTAAACGAAAACGTTTTTAGGATATTATATTATACCCGTGTTGACCTGGATATGCTAAATCTGACATATTGACAGAGGTTTCTGAGAGAGAGTGCGTAGTGCGTAGGAAATGATCCTCTAGTGGGTGAGGTTAAAAAAATAAAATAGTATGTGGGTAAAGTGGAATAGGCATATAGTTTATAAACCTAATTTCCCCTGAGGCATAAAAGTTCTTGGAGGTTACTAGCTGAAGACACAATATGGGTCAAATATTACATATTGCAGTCTAATTGAGAAATAAGCGGACTGTTGTTGAACATAGATTTCAAAGTACCGAATCGAACCTTCAAATGTATTCCTATCAACCCCTAGTTACTAGATACTTTACGTTTAATCAAGTGCTTGCTCTCACGGACGTTTTCTAAACGAGTATATTATTCTTTGACTACCTTTATTTATAAATTGTATTTTGTCGGACGCAGGTCACAACTTTGTGCCATACTTAACTAGGGAACAACGTGCCATTCAAAAAAGTATACCACCAACCACATCGTACTTTCTCGATTCGAGCGACACAGAGATGTTCCTGTCCTGGTTTCGTAGGTTTTTTTTAATACTACGACGGTGCCAAAAATCCCATAGCCTGCGGGATGGTAAACATACACCGCAGCCTATGGACGCCTGCGACTCCATTGGAGTAGCAAGAACGTTGCCGATCCTTTATAAATAAGAGGATGAGTAAAACTTAATGTAAGTTGCTGTTTACCTTTTTTCCCCGGTGAGCAGTTGCTCTTGTTGGAGGGTGACTTCGCCTCCGCGGCCGCCATCTTCTCCTTCTCCGACGCCATGCTGGCGCGCTCCAAGGCCCGGAGCTTCCCGAAGTTTCCCGAGGGAGTCCCGAGTTCACGCCAGCTCCGACCCTCTCATCACTGACCGACACAACACGTTACGCGACCGATCCGAAGGCCCACGAAAACTGATTTGATAATGATCGATGGGTGAGTGACTAATTATTATATTGGCAAATAGCCAGACCTATGTTTGCTAGAAGTCACCTAAATAAACGCGGATACGTTATCGTGTGGCTTTTTACTGTCGCAAGGAGTCTTCGTGGAAATTATTAAGATTCTAAGTCTTGTTCTGAGAATGGTCGTGGTTTTAAATGTTTGAGGTGCGTGGAATATTAATTAAAACTGGTTTGCTCTTAAAAAGGAGCCAAGTTATAGTAGTCTGCCTGTATGTACAAAATGTAATGATTCACACAGAGCAAAAACCGTTTGTTTTAAAACTTTGCTCATAGATGTGCAACTTCTTTTTTTACGACTACCATTACATCATACCCGTAAGTGATCTGCATGATGTCGCTGCCAAAAAACGATTTCCAAGCCTATTTGTTAATTGTAGGGTACCAGCCAGTGGGACATATATAGGACATATGATGATGATAAAACATACGCGCCAGTCAAAACAAAAACTCAAGCTTATCTTCACTGTTCACAAGCAAGTAAACATCTAATCTTGGCTAGTTTTCTACCGGCCTAATAATTACTATGCGCCGTGACTATGCTTAAACAAATAAATATGTCGTTTGTCCGACGCTAAGAGGCACTCAGCTAATTAGTGTTAAAGACTAAGCTAACAGTTACTGGCCCACAATAAAGCCAGAGATACATTATAAAATATATCCCGGATCGTTGCCAGGAATGCGAATTGAAAAAGTTCCCCGCTTTATTGCAGGCTCGCTTGTTATGCCATCTATCCTACCCCGCCGCTGCGACCCTGTTCGACTGTTATTCATACTGTGCCAAAACTGCGGGAGTTCAGTCTTGGTCAATTCTATTTGCGACCAATATCTCTGACAAATGTTGTTGACAAATCTAGGCCCGGTCGGGGAAGGCTTTACGTAATATAAGAAACGTAGGTATATACTCGTGTATGGGGTACGTTCTCAATGACAGCATATGGCATCGAGGTATTATCTCCCACACTTTCAGGTGATAAAGAAGACATCGTGACTTTTTTTGGGACAACATCTGATACAAATGCTCTATTTTGTCTTTGCTATATTTATCGCTAGCCGATACAATAATAAGTTATAGCTCTTAAGTAGTTATGGACATACATATAAAACCAACATAGGCTGCATCAATAAGCTACAATTCATATACTCAAAACTTTCTTACCTACATACATGAAAAATAAACTTAAGGACGAGTCTAGTGTATTTAAATACCGCAATGTATTTAATGTCAATTTCTAACAAGTTGGATATGTCAATAGTTCTAGAAGACGAAAATATAAAATAATTGTTGTCGATATAGGCATACAAAATTACGTAAGTTAGACTACGAACCTAGATACCTACCTAACGTAGGGCGTGGGAGTACATACCAGAAGATATACACACAAATGTCCTTGCAGACAAAAAGTCGTGCAAGATCGCATTAAAAAGAGAGGCGAAGTCACCCTCCAACAGAAACAGACAGCGAGGTGTAGTTGCTGGAGTGAAACTACAATACCTACATATTGTAATTACCTATAAGTATTAGGGTTATGATATTAATGTTGTGAGTTGTGAGCGGTGCTTAACATTCGCGTCACACATAAACCTTAAACAGGTTTCTGTACGCGTCTATTCATTTTGTCTTGTGATTTTTGTCTTTTAATATAAATTTATTAAAAAAAAGTTGACAAACGCAGGCAAATTACGTCTTTAGGACTGCTATTGTTTTAAGTAGGAGTTACTTATAACTATAACGGATACCCATGTTCGTTCTGTAAACTGAGTTTGGTGTTATGCCACGATTTTTTCTACAAATGTTATACTATATTTTATCACGCTTAAGATGATAATTTTACCTAAACTTCAGTCTGTTAAATAAAATAATCAATACCTCATAAGATGCACAATGTGTCCTTAAATTCGAAAAACATTCCTGCAAAAATATTTCTTTCTCATGACAATGACTGTGTCGCGCATGTCACGACGGAGTTTCGCGGACGGATCCTTCGAGCGATAAGTTACCGAAAACAGAACTTTCTTTATTGTGTTACCGGGTTATCAATCAAATCTTTAATGTGATAATGACTGCTAGTGCTGCTATGCCGTCTTGAATACTTATGGTTTTGCAAATTAAAATATGATGTATGTACAGGAAAAAATCATGTTGAAGGTGTGCGATATTTTTGGGTGTTTTTACATGTGTGAATTTAAATAAAATGTGTGCTATAGTTATTTGTTATACAAGGGTGCAAAGTTGTATTTTACCCGCGAGTGTGGATTTGAAACACGAGCAAGTGAATGGTTGCTAATGGTTCTAAAATAGAATCCTGAGCGTAGCGAGTGTTTCAACACACGAGAAGTAAAATACATTTGCACCCGTGTGTAACACAAAACTTTTCTCCTCACTGTAGCGAGGAAAGTGCAACATGCAAAACCACTTTATTTAATTTAAATTAATCATATATTTTTTTTTACAGTAATAATAACGTTAAGTAATATCAAGTAGAATTTTGGTCAAGTGCTAGTTGGATTTTAGTTTTCCTATACATTTTGAGACCCAGCGCCTGATGATTTGATGAAGGCAACAATCATTTTTTTGTTCTTAATTTTTAATTTTTTTTAGTACTTATTTGTTGTTATAGCGGCAACAGAAATACATCATATGTGTTTTTTTGTATTATGAGCGTTTTACGTTTTGTTATCTGTTAAAAGCTACTTAAACACGCTCCAAGGTCAAATTACTTTCCCCACTAGTGGATAAAATGTGTTTTTGCCCACTAGTTTTAAAGGATAATAGAAGGCTTTCCGAGGCAGTGAGGGGAAAATATATTTTCGTATTGATAAAATGTATGACATTATATGTAAAGATGACAAAGATACATACATGGTGCTAGTTTTTTGTCGCACTGTTTCGGAATCTCCGAATAATAAATAAGTTTTCCTAGATAAAACTATTCGTATACTACTAAAGCTATTCCCATGTTTTCTTATTGCCGATAATGGCGATAATACATACTTTCAGTCCGGCATCGTATCTTCTAAGTAAGGTAATATTACACACAACGATTTGCTTATCTTACCACACGTGCCTTTATTACACATTGAGCTAAATTATGCGTAAGCTGAACAAGTATATTACTACTTGTCAAGATAGGCCATTACCAAAAAGCATTAGACTGTTTCAGAAACGCAGCGACGGCGACGGCGGGGAGAACCGCCTGTAATCGGCCGCTGCCATTCGGACCGAACCCCATCGCATATCGTTCTATTGTAAATTAATAGCACAGTATTACGGGGTTTGCGCTAATTTTGCGAATTCCTGATAGCGCCTCGGTAATAGACTAATGTGAAACAAAAATGACTTGAAAATGTAGTTCTATAATGTGATGAGCGGAAAATATGTTTTTATAATTTGATACTAGCAAAGATGTCTTTCTCATTCATGCTGTGCAACGTGTTCAAGATGTGTAAATGAATAACTTTACCCTACGTAATTCGCTATTTTAGAAGTCAACTTCAAAAATATGTATACACTTTTTACCTTATTCCTTTGTAGGCAGAATATTTATACATATTTTTGACGTCGAAACAATCCACAGTGTTTTTTAATGTTCTAAAATGGATTCGACATTGTCATTTAATGTGACTTACGTGGTAAATCACTTCCACCATGACTTATATTAACTTATATTACCTAACATTTTTGACATATTATCATATAATTTTCGCGCTAAAAGCATATTTATTTAATTTTTGTCTTTACTGCCTTAACTAGGTGTCTTTGAATTATGTGTAATGCTTTTCAGTCAAAAACACAATGAATAGTTCTCTAAACCAATCTTATATTGCAGTTATTCATAATAACTAAATAAAAAAGGTTCTATCCTCGACAACTGTCGCATGGATCAACATAACCAACAATAACTACATGAAGTCTACGATGAAAACATTGTGACAATTATGACGGATGAAAAACCAAGAGCTATTCTGAGGTTTATTATCTCGCGATAAAGTCCGTTTTAGCAACTGCGGCGGAGTCAACATACCCGCTCCACGCCACAGTTGTAAAACGCGGTCACTACCACCAGGTCACCAGGAGCCGTCAACACATCTAACCTTCACAAATCACGACCTGGAGCACTATCGTGGGCCTGGGAAGGCGCGGCGGCGCGGCGGCGTTTCGCGCTGGGCGCGGGCCCGGGGATCGATGAGGGCTGCCGAAACGGGAGTGCAGCTCCGGGCCGGGAGGCTGCGCCCCTCGCAGCCTCCCCGCGTCTCCCCGCGCCCTCAGCGCCGCGCATGCGCGGGCCGCGCGCCGCCGCGCCGCCGCGAGACGTTTCAATCCCACATTACTATCTCAATTCCGCTCTCCAGCTAAGCCTGGAAATGCCTAAACGAAACTATAGGCATGAAAATCTCAATATTTTACACCTTGATGTACGTCTCAACCCAAATCACAAAAAAAAACTTAGGTTAAGATTGTAAATAGAACTTTATACCTATTTTCGTATGTCGTTAACTTAACCAATCCACAAAGAAGTTTCTTCAAACTATGTGACGAAGGAAAAAGTTAATCTATGCATTCTTACGCTCTGACACGTCGTGTATACATAAAAAAAGTAAAGACGTTGTTGACTTTGAGTGTGGATGTCTGCTTGAATAATTTCAGAGAATGTGAGTTTCTAAAGTTTAGTGAAAAGGTTCCAACCCACCACAGATTACCAGACTAGTTTTAGCCAGAAGGATCCAAATTCAAATTTGATTGCGTGAGTTGGATCCTTCTAGTTAAACGACCTCCTAAATAGGATGAAAAATCGTACTGGTTAGGGTAACATCTAAAACATTGGAACTCCCAAAAATTCCGAACCATACCCCGCATTAATCTTCATAAATTTCAAAATTCTGACCGCTTTTCACAATGATGGTAAAAAAGGGGTAGAGATACTTTGTCTACTAGATTCCGTGTTTAAAATGGCCCCCACATCTGACAGCTGAGCCACGTTTATAGGTATCCATTGACGATGCGAAACTGAGGCAACTTCGTGCAATTGACTCAGTTTTAGTGTGCCACTTTTGGAGCGCTTATAAGCCCTATATACCTCTTTTTTATATTACATCATTGGCTTTCCACGATTTTTTTTACGTAGAAAGTTAACAAATATAGAAATAGGTTATGTAAGGTTAGTATTATATCCTGAAACAAAAATCATCATCCTCTCCTAGCGTTATTCCCGGTTGTGCCCTAAAGGAGCCCGGGGTCTGTTTTTACACCTAATCCCAAGATTTGGCATAGGCACTAGTTTTACGAAAGCGACTGCCATCTGACCTTCCAAACCAGAGGGAAAACTAGACCTTATTGGGATTAGACCGGTTTCCTCACGATGTTTTCCTTCACCGAAATGCTAACGGTAAATATTCCGTACAATACGTTCCGAAAAACTCATTTGTACGAGCCGAAATTTGAACCCACGACCGCCGCTTAACAGCCGCATGCCAGAACCACTAGGCTACTGTAGCTCCTGAAAAAAAAATCATCAGCAGATATATTTTCGGAAAAATATATTCGGAATGAAGTAGGTACGTTGCGTTTCTTTTATAAGCAAAGTGCCCTAAGTATTTGAATACCAATGCAAGCAATTCATGGAAAGTGTTATCGGTATTTTGCGGTAAACAGGGTAAAGTGCATTGACCTTTAGATATAGTCTGTGTATTTGTGAGGGAACACATGCACTTCTTTTACCAAATTAAAGATATTCCACATCGCAGAATGGTAACTCGACATGAAAACAAACTTAACTTACCTAAATCTAATCTAGTGGTATACAAGAACAGCGGGTTACTAATGATTTACCAAAAAGAAACTGCCAAAATTTCAGTTCCCAAAAAATGTTTCCCAAGTTTCATTTGCCAAATAAAGATTTGCCAATATTATTTTCCCCAAAAAAATGTTACGCAAACGTTTTATTTAGTTTCAGAATGTTAAGGCAATGAATCGCTTACCAACTGGTGTTTTGACCAATTTTCATTAAGTCAAATGTTTTAGTTGGCAAAACATATTTTACGCAAATAAAAATAAGGCAAATGGTTTATATCGTCAACATTACAGTTACCATTTCTATTTAGTCGGTTGTCCATATATTTATTAGGTGACAACCAATTTGCATCATTATTGCAATGATACAGAAGACATAAATTAAATTGCAACGTTGCTGTGTTACGTGGGTAAGATGTAAATTATGACGCTCAATTTCATTGTACCGTGCACGGTTCTATTCATCATTGAATTGTGTTGTGTGTTGCATTACAACTAATTTAAAGTAATTACTAATTAACAATGAGGGAATCAGATGAAAATACTGATAAATTTGAAACTTTTCAATCTACGCGTGGTCGGATGAATTTGTTTACAAATGGATTTAGCTACGAGAAGAATAATATGGTGAATAATACGTGTTATTGGTATTGTGAGTACAAGAAAAACAAGTTATTTAAATGTACTGCATCTCAACAAACTACACTAGTGGATGGGGCTCATAAGGTAATTAAAAGCAATGAAAATCACAACCATGAACCAGATCCTGGCAGGAAAATAACCAGTGACATTATAGAAAATATCAAAAGTGATGTTTTATCTGGATCAAAAATATGTAAAATAATACAAACGAACAAAGCAAAGGTGCCTTTGGATGTTCTCGAAAATTTGCCTTCAACTTCGGCTTTAAAGCAAAGAATGTATCGGCTACGGAAAAAACAAGAAATAACAACTGAACCAATGGATATACATTTCGAGCTAGACTTGTCGCAAACCTCAATCAACGGAGAGAACTTCGTAATTAAAGATAAAAGTTTTGATGACAATAAACGAATATTGGTGATGTCTACATTAAATTCAATGACGACTTTAAGTAAAAGTTCATACTGGATTTTGGATGGAACGTTTAAAGTGGTTAATATTTTTAAACAAATCTACACTATACACGGCAACATATTTTCTGATGACAAGAAAACATTACCGCTTTGTTTCTGTATGTGTACTAATAAGGATAAACGTACCTATGACATAATGATTGAGTTAATAATACAACATGAAGATGAAAATGGGATTGACATGACGCCAAAAATCTGTATATTAGACTTTGAGAAGGCAGCAATCTCAAGCATAAGGTCCAATTATGAAGGGGTTTTTTTGCAAGGGTGTTTTTTCCACTTGGGGCAAATTCTAAACAGGTAAATGGGTGTGTAATGATCGGTATAAAAACTTATGATATAATAACGTTCGATATAACAACATTTGAAATAATTTCAAAGGGTATAATCACTCATTGTATATAATAAACGTTTGGTATAATATTAATATATTTTTTTTTTATTTTGTATAATCGACATTTTGTATAACACTCATTTGTAATAACCATCATACGATATAATGCTTATTTCATATACAAGTCATATTGCATAATAAATTTCATATCTTTCTTTTATAGGGGCCGTAGTTGTAACCTAACGTAACCTAAACGCCATAAAATTCGGTTCTGGCGCGTCGCCGGCCGCTACCGCGGCACGGTCGCTTCGCTCGCTCGGCTCGCTCGCTGTACGATCGCGGTCTACCTAACACGCTCCTCCTCGCTGCGCTCGTCGTCGCACCTAACTGTACTCCGCCATATACGAGTTCTTTATTAACCTATAGTTCTGGTGGCATTTCGGTTCTGCAAGGGTCACAGTTTCTAACCGAACCTAACCTATAGTTCTGGTGGCGGTTCGGTTCTGCGAGGGTTGCAGTTTCTATATTTATTAACCTTGTTATTATTTGTTTTAGACAAATTCAAGCACAAAAACTTACAAAGAAGTACGCAAATTACATAAAATTTAACAAACAAGTAAAATGTCTATTGGCGCTTAGTTATTTACCTGAAAATGAAATCGTTTTGTATTTTAACAAGCTGTTAGAAAACATAGAAGATGCAGATTGGCAGAACATCGCAAAATGGTTTGAAGAAAATTATGTCAGTGGAACATGGAATACGCAACCGAAATACCCACCAAGTTTTTGGAGTACCCATGTTGTCAACGTAAAAGAAATACCTAGAACTTCCAACTCGGCTGAGGCGTGGCACCGTAGAATAAACGTTCTTATCGATAGGCATCACCCGGGGGTGTATCGCCTAATCAAAGAATTGATATTAGAGACGTCATAGGTTACTGCTGACATTTTAATTATCCTTTTGGGAGCACCGCCAGAGCAGAAAAAAAGGAAATATATCGATAAAGACGAACGAATCAAGCGTATTCTTCAACACAAGTCTGAATACTCTGAAAACAAACTATAAATGAGCATTGCATCAAACTTAAAATTATAAGTAAGTTACCTAATTAACTTACTTATAATTAATATTGTCTTCTGTTACCGCGTTATAAAGTGTTTCATTACTTATTAAGTTAAAAAGTTTTTTTTACATATTGCATCAAACTTAAAAATTTAAGTTACAAATACACTTGTTATAAATAAATACAAACATGTTTTATTTATGAAATCATGCCGTTGTAGTAATTTTATTTCGGCAAAGTTATTTTACACAAAAACTCCAATTTTTGTCCTTATAATGTTTTGTCATAAGAAGTAATTTGACTAAATGTTTATTGTGTAAAGTTTTTTTGCCTTAATAAAACATTTAGCAAATGACCAAATGCTTAAATGTTATTTTTCGTAGTAATATTCTGCTTAAAGAAAATTTGACCAAATGAAAATATGCGTATTGTAAGTTTGCCAAAGATAGCATTGACAAATAAAACATTTGCTAAAATTTGTTTGGGTAATGAAATTTGACCAAAATCTTTTTGAGAAAACGGCAGGATCCCAAGAACAGCCCGTATGTGAGATTTATAAAAATATAAAATAAGGTCCCGGAAAACTTGAAATCCGAAAACAAAAACCAACAAAGGTTAAAAGACTTACTCATAAAAAAGCATATTACACAATTGATGAATTCCTAAATGACACCGGTCTAGCCTAAATTATGGCATCCAAGCAATATTTGACATAATATGTAATAGAAAGTTGACATAACATGTAATAACAATCAATAATAATGATAAAAATTGAATTGTTAATGAGATAATGATAGAATAATAATAGTAATACCTTAACCAAGATGACATATAACAAATGTATGAAATTGTTTATGTAACTAACTTATTGCTATGCTCTACCAGGGCCCATATGGAACTAACATACCTATAAGATCTTGTACACATTACTATGGTCGCAATAAATGATATGACTATGACATTGACTAATATATTCAGGAGGGGTTTGTGACTATTTTTATAATTCGGATTTTAGCGACATAGCTTCGTAAAATAAGATATTAATTTGACGTAATCTGTTGAGTTAATTTCCCGTAAGTGTGGATTCTAAGAGCTCTTTTATCCAGAATTTGGCATTCAAAAAGTGTCCATAAATTATACAAACTAGTTTCCAATATAACTGACCATATAAAATGTCTGAGAAAGGTCAAATGGTGGGAACAAAAAATGTGGTGGCTTTATGCTTTATCAGAATTGATTGTTCTCATGAGTCTAAGGGAGGAAAACCCAAAATCTGAAAAAAAGGACTGTTCCTTTCACAGAACTATATCAAGATAGTAGGAAAGAACTCGTCGATTAGTATGGGAACCGAGCGTGTAACATTTTGCGTAGGTACTTTGACGTCACGAGCGTAATTTAGTGACGAGAAACATAAGCCGCGCGACATCGATTAGCACGCGGCAGTTGCAATAACTAGTAGGTTTATTTTGTATCGATTCAAAATATCGATAAGAACCGACAGAGGAAATGATAATTAGATTCAACAGAGGAAATGAAAAATAGTAAAAATAAAAAGGGCTTAGTTTTTTTACATTATAGAAGGAAAGAACTTGTCAAGACGTTTAGTATGTTCAGTCCCTAAGCATCCTGAGCAAATTTCTGAATGGATTGCTTACGTTCTTGCTCACGGACGCTTCATTTCAATCACTGGCCGAGCTATATCATAAGTCCTCTAAATATGCGACCAGATACCCTAGGTAATGGCCAGAAGGAAACCAAAAATGTAGGAAACCATTTTTTACGACCAGTTGCTTCAATCCATTTATTTTTCATTTCAGGATCATTCGGAAAACTGAAATAAAATTGCAATATAGAAGTAGCCATAACCTGTTTGTTAATAATATTTTCTTTTCACTACGTACATTATATAGCTGCATAATAATATAAGAACGTAATTATCATTTCCTCTGTTTTCAAAAACGATTATAATTAAAAAAATCGCAGTGTACAGCACTATTCTTACTTTCGACAGAAAAAATTGGAAATCTACCTTGAACATGACTCGACAGTTTGAATAGCTTATTTTTACATCGCTGGTTTTGAACGCACACCAAGTCTGGCTCTTCAAATTAAAGCCGTAATGGAAAACTGGCGTTGGCACACAATCGCCCGCTACTGTTTTGATGAATATAATGAAATAAATGGTTTTTTAATTAATAACAGATATTTAAGGACAAATTATACTTACCAATGAAAGGAAACACCTCGGTTAACAGCTCCACCTCTATTGGAAGTGTTTGAGCAACTAATTATTAGCGCAAACAACCATTTTGTTTTTAAAATGTGACGTCGCACGCAGACCGCGGTCGGGAGCAGACTGAAGTTCGCGGCGAGCAATGGTGCCACCGTGCCATCTTTTCGCCACGCGAAGTACATACACTTATTCCTTCTATCTTGATATATTTCTGTGGTTCCTTTATTCAGATAGCGTGGGGTTTTAAAAGTGACCTGTGTTCACTTTTAAAATCCCACGCAATTTGAAGTCAAGTCATAAAACAATAACGTGGACAATATGACTGACGTAATAAAAAGAACGATCTCATCATAAGAAAGTCGATCTTCTCTTTGTCCTCCATATTCACAGTTCATCAGGGGTTGGGTCTCCCTGTATATACGATAGGGGCTACCCTGAATTACCCTCTAATATGCTCATTACTTCTACTAGTAGGTAGTACAAATATAGATATAAATAAGAATAAATACATTATCTATACCTGAGTAAGATCAGAGCAATCGTGCGATAATCATGTGATTTCAAAGAAAGCCAATTTGAAACGCTAAACATTGTTATATTACGAAAATTTTTATGTTTGAAAAGGACTTAATGATCGAAATAAGTAAAAATTTTACAATATTTCCTATTAATATCCTACATAAGCGAAGAAACGTAGACGATTTGGTCAGGTGAAATTCTAGTTTTACATGGAATGAGGTATAGTAAATCCAAAATGTATTTTGCGGTACTCACAAACTGGGAAAGAACACTGACAGTAACACAGGCACACTGCACTACACAAAGACAGATGTACCATTTTAGAAAATAAATGTTTATTATTGTTACTCTGTTGACTATTATTCTCGAGGCTTGGGAAGGCTCACAGGATGCTATTGGAGTGTTTTGTGATCTTTCCAAAGCGTTTGACTGTGTGGATCATCGCACGCTACTGCGCAAGCTGGAGGTCTACAGAGTTCATGGAAATGCCCTAAACTTGGTGGAATCATACTTGATTGATAGGCAACAGAAGGTATATATAAATGGTACTTCATCTCTTAGTTCTCCGGTAAAGATGGGAGTTCCTCAAGGATCGATCCTGGGCCCCTTCTTATTTTTGGTTTACATCAACGACTTGCCTTACATGGTTAAAGACCTAGCAGACATCGTTCTATTCGCCGATGATACGTCTCTGATATTTAAAATCGATAGGAAAGAGCGCTCTTGTACATGTAAATAACGCACTAACTATCATCTCCAAATGGTTTGCAGCCAACAATCTATTATTGAACGCGAAAAAGACCAAATGTTTGAAATTTTCATTACCCAATGTTAGATATGATGTCGAACCAAATATAATTCTTGACGGTGAAAGACTTAAAATTGACAATGCAACCTTATTCCTTGGCATTAACATAGATTCTAAGTTACAATGGGGTACTCACATTAATGTTCTGTCGGGGAAACTAAGCTCTGCAGCTTATGCAGTTTATAGAATTAGACGACTTACAGATGTAGCTACAGCGAGATTAGTCTACTTCGCATATTTTCATAGTCTAATGTCATATGGAATCTTGTTGTGGGGTGCGGCTGCGGACATCGAGACTATATTTATATTGCAAAAGCGTTCGATTCGTGCCATATATGAGATGCGTCCTTGCGACTCCATAAGAGAACTCTTCAAGGAGATAAACATACTGACCCTACCTTCCTTGTACATTTATGAAAACATCATGCACGTGCGTAAAAACTTATATAAATTTAAATTAAATAGCGATAATCATCATTTTAATACTAGGAACAAAGATAAAATAGCTGTACCTAAGTTCAGGCTATCTAAAACCAATAAAAAATCTTTCTTAGGAAACTGTATACGGTTTTATAATAAAATCCCTAAGGAAATCACTGGGCTCACAGAAGGTAAATTCAAGAGTCATGTAAAATCAACTTTGTTAAAGAAAGCTTATTACACAATTAGGCAATACATAGAAGACAAAGATGCCTGGAAGCTTCTGCATGACCACCACCTGGTACCACCACCTAATGTAATTGATACATGTGTTATATAAAGGTAGAATCAGTTTTTGACTTGCAAAAGTGCTATGAGAAAGCCTATTTGAATAAACATTAACAATAACAATAACAAATGACACCCATGGAAAAAAACCACAGTAAGTTTTCACCACCTTTTCTCTGAAAACGAGTTCATATCCCCCCCCCCCCCCCCCTCCGCCGCTCGAACCGCAACGAGGCAACTGAGCGGCTAATAGATACGCATTACATGAAGCTCTCGACTATATTATGAATCTAAACGGGTACTTATTAAAATTGATAGCGTAGCTTCTCCTTGAATACCGCTTTCATTTGGTTTTCAGTGTATGACACGTTCTCATTAGGTTAATCAATATCTGAGCAACCTTAGGCCCTTAGCCTTGATAGTGATCAAACATTGTAACTTATTCTTGTGTACGTACCCAGTGGGGTAGGTGCACAAGAATAAGTTACAATTGGGCAGTTTCATCATGTTAAAATGTGTCACTTTGATAGTTAACTATTGTAGCAATAAATTATAAATTACAGAACATATTAATCAGTAGGTGTATCAAAGGAAATGAGACTTGAAAAAAATCGAAAAATGAAGTCTTTTCGTATTGCCCAAGAGTAAATTTAAAGTTAACAATATATTTTTATTGATACTTAAGATAAATATCAATAAAAAAATAATATGATAACTACCTAAACAGAGCATTTCACGACTAACCTACAGTATGAGGCCTAAGGGGACTAAGAGTCACTTTTGGGTACGCATTGGCATCTATGTAAGTACCCAATGCCTCCAACGCGACTGTTTTGAGATTTTTGAACAAGCTACCTTTCCCATCCCCATGGTTGTCCCAACACCAATAAAATCGTTATAATCATAAAACACGAAAATGAATTCTCGAAAATACCGATGGGTTTTATGATCAATGTAACAGCTCTCGTAATGTTACAGTGTCGTTAATGTATAATGAGAATGGCTAGAGGAGAACACTTCGGTAGCCTGGGTGTAGTTTTATTCAGTTCGGTTATTATAACTGCATTTTGTTCTCAAAGTCATGATCCACATTATAATAATGCTTGTAAGAAACCTTGGAAAGGCTGTTTAAGAATAATGTACCAGGAGGTTTATTGATATTATTAAAGGTATTGATTTGATATTGATAGAAAATTGATATGATATTGGTGAGAATGTGAATGGACGTGTGGAGTGACGACTCGACGACCACGGAGCGGATCTTATAGTCAATACTATAAGATCCAGTCTACAAGGAGCACCATAGTTGAAAATGAAATGAAAAGTATTTATTTAATCGTAGGTAGTTGACAAAGTAAGATCTAAACTACTCAAACAGGGGCCACAAATATGGTGATCGTTACGTGAAAATTATATTAAACAGTAATGTATATTTTTTCCAGCTGTAAAACTTAAAACACCAGCATGAAAGAGGTTGGATTCTGAATGATACTGGACATCACTTATCAATTAGTTTATGTCCAATAATTAACAATACTCTTACAATAGAAAAAATTTAAGTGGCCTTTATTTTGTTTCGAGCAGTACACGATGCGTTGAAAGCTATGTGACAAAAGCGTACACGCATTCTGGTACGCTAAGAAGCTAACAATATATAATAATTAACAATGTGACACTAGGCCTCTTATCTATGGCACTATCCTCAATACTAACCTAACCTAACCTAACCTAACCTAACCCACAAACGATAATGTGCCTCCACATTTTTCCACACAGTCCGCAGTCGTATTGCTGTGCTGTGTAGTAATATGAACTAGTCATTATTAAAAATGAATTTTACAACCAGCATAGTACCATCTAAGTCCTTCTAAGCCAAGTCCCGGGACCCCCGCTTAAATTACCAGCTATTCCCACTGCCCACAGCCATATCGTGTGTTTGTATTATTTGTAGCTGACTCCCGCCGGGACCCGTATCTGTGGGTAGATCTACGTTAGCCCGACGCGCACTGATGAACTATTGCATTACATAGTCAATACGTCTGCTTGTGATATGTAAAAATATTATCAACCTCAATGTAATGGACCCAGAGTAGCTGTTCAATGCCACTATGCACTTTCATATCACTTTTGATGCTATTGCTAATGTATTTTTAAAGGAGAAATTCTGTCGTATATACACTGGTGTGTAATTGCTAATTGCTAGTCGCGAGATGTCACACTCATAGAACGTACGAAAGTCTAATAGTTCTAATGAGTTTTTCAGAAATGATGTACGGAGTATCATTTGATATTTACCAGTAGCTTTTCGAGAAATAATCGTGAGGAAACCTGCATACGTCTGTGAAGAAATTCAAAGGTGCATGTGAAGCTGAAGCCCCTAACCCGCACTGGCCCAGCTGGGGGACTATTGTCCATAACCTCTCACTTATGATCCCCCGTGCCCAGCAGTGGGAAGTAATAGGCTGATGGTGCTGAGATGTCTGTCTCTTACTTTCCGAAGAGCTAGTTCTGATTTTGCTGTGCCTTTTCTTCTGTGAAGCCCTTAATGAAACTCTATTGCGTGCAGCCTAACCGATCTGTCAAGTTAATTGCTCGATTACTGTCCTGTAACTACTTATCTCGGGCGTGTTATTTATGTCGAGCGTGGTTTACGCCCGTGACGGACGGTGTCGCCCGAATCGATATAGCCCGCGCGGTTAAGAGTTAATCTCAGGTTTTTTGTGGAACGTACATCCCTGCGTAGATCGTAAATATACTTATGTCACCGTTAAGTTATAGTGAGGTTGCACTAGAAATTGCAGTGAGGAAACATACCGTTAGGGTATAAATATAATATTATGCGTTAGATTATGAATTTTATGGTGAGGAATACATTTAACCAACTCAGTTTTAATCTAATCGCAAAATGAAAGACGACGAAGTCGTTTCTAATTAGTAATATTGCCAATTGATTGATGATTACCAGATTATCACTTATCTGCACGTAATTTGTTTTATTCCAGTTAAACTGGTATTAATTAAACCACTATTGATTTGATTTAAGAAGCCTGATTCTTCGAGATAAATAAGGCGTGATGAGAAGAAACTGGTTGTTCCTCAGTCCGACCTAAGTCGGGCCTAGCTGAGTTTCTTGCTGGACTCTTCTCAGCTAGGCTAGGTTTTAGCGAACCAGCGATAAAACTTCCAGTAGTTCGACACCACTCACACCCAGATTCGGTTGATACCGTTAAATCAATTTCACTGGAGCGCAAACTCGTAGAGTATTCCAGTCTATAAACTTCCCCGCGTGGTCGTGCCGGAGGCTTCCCCTGGATTTTCCCCAGGCTACCCTCCAACCACGCAATTCGAACGCTATATTGGGTCCGTCCTATAATAGCAACAGTCAGGTTATAAAAAAAAACTGGTTGAAGAATTTGTTGCACTCAGCACGATTCCGACAGCTTAATTTGGTGATAGCGATTGGCCGCATACGCTAGAAATTTGCTGGTTTGAATCCGGCTAGGAGAAACAAAAAAACGTTTTAATTGGAAATTTGTAATTTCCTTCAACAGACGTTAAGTAATGCTCATCACACAATTAAACTATTCCTTTGGCAACTATTCATTTCTCAGATGAAAAAAGAGCGCGTTTGCATGGAGCGGTCAAAACTAGTAAAATCTTTTTCATTATTATTTTTATTATATATAATATATATCTCAGGTTATGCCCGCCGTGTGGTGCCGGCTTATAATTTCACCACTCCCTTCCTTCCCGTGTGGGTGTCGTAAAAGTCGACTAAGGGAGCAGGGTTGGAGTGCGTTGTGGGCGATGGGCTAGAAACCTATCACTGCAATATCATATTTTGTCGATCTTTTATACCCACAGTTATGCTAAAAGTGGCGCTGGAACATAAGTTTCATGTGCTCTGCCTACCCCTTTTGGGAATAAAGGCGTGAATGTATGTATGTATGTATGCCCGCCGTAACTCGCTGGTATAAAAGCAATCGTTTTATTTTTTCTCGCCTGGGGAAATTATGCCGAATGGAGCAGATCCGATGCCGCCGCCAGCCACGTGGAAATGTTCGTGCAAGGTAAAAAAAAACGATATGTGAGTGTGAACACTACTTTATTTTTACCCAATTCAACGTTGGTTTTATACAGTAACATAGGCTTATGTAATTGGGTGAAAAGTGGCGATGTGGGCGCACTTTTTTACCTGACTCAGGGTTATGTTTTCGAGCGTATATGTATGTACTCGTATTTATGTATGCATGTATGTATGTGGACAAGAAAAATCTATTTCACCGGTTACAGTCATTTTGAAATACTATGAGGTATCGTTGGATTCCGCTTAGTCGTGACATAGGCTATAAAATTGAGTTTTTTGAAAAACCTTTTGATTTCACTCGTTCTCCTTATCTCTTTCTTATTTGATTTCATATTTTTAGCACGCTAGTTCACTTCAATGTTCTATTGCTTAATGCTAATTTAACGTAATAAAATATCTGCGTTTCAGATTCAGAGGAATAGCTACAAGCGAAGACGAGGGACACCGCGTCAAGAAATAATTCGTTTTATGAATTTGACTCCTGCTCCTTAATCTTAGATTATGTTTTCGTTTTGAAGTGATTTCTTCAATGGATATTTATACGAAATTGTAAAACGAAAAACAAATTGTAAACGGGGGCAAGGACGCATTGTTCCCTCACCTGGGTCATATAGGTATAAAATAAAAAGAAATATGTTCATTATTATAAAGTGTTAAAATGCTGCCCTGAAAATATAATTTTATACTATAACAAAGTTCACAAATTATATTAACACGTTAAATGGCTCGGCATTAGCAGATCCCGAAACCCTAATTACGTTAAAAACACTTCATTTGTATATTTGAAGTAGACTGTACCTACATTCTTTTAAAAAATATATTGTTATGTGTATTTGATTCATGTTTTAAGGTGTGCAATAAAGAGTATTTGTATTGTATTGTATCTGTTGCGTAACTCTCAATAACACGAGGAAAACATATGTCTAATATCTCTAGGCTAATTAAACAGCAAACATTATTTTCAAAAACCGTGTTGGATACAATAAAACATGACGGAGGAAGGATGGTTTTGGCATATTTCCTCGATAGCTATTCACCTTTATTTTTTTAATTTATTATTATGTTGTGAGATTTTCTCTTCAAATGAGACCTACTCAGTGGGCGATTCCGTGGCAGCGCTTGGGCCAATTTTGAATAAGTGTGGCAAAATGTGTTCTTATGATTCTACGTGAAGTTTTTCTTATCATCCTTCCGCCAAATCATCGCTATCTTAGCCCAAGTTGCTAAGGCCGCGTTTAGGATCAGGCGACATTGTGCGACATAACGCCACTATGATCGCGGTGGAGGCTGGCAACGACATAGCCGCATGGCAGCGCGCGTTAAATATCATCGAGGCGTTAGTTTGTTCTGCAGCTCGAGATAAAAGTGCCAAGCTTTTATTATGCATGCATAAGAGTATGGTGAATGTTAGCAAAGCAAAAAACTTAGCAAAGTTACCTATATTATAAGATTGTGAGATAAAACGAAGATGGCTTCACATTAGAGGCGCCAGCCATTCGCGAACGTCGCATTGTCCCGTTCCTTTGTTCTTCGCTTTACGCAGTTGGCCAGTCGCATTCGCTACGTTATCATTAATGTTGCTATGCTTTTCTATACTCATGTTGTAAAAAGATAAAGTTAATTCAAAATATTTATTCTGCAAGTACTTAGGCCTTAAAGGGTTTGTAAGCTCTGATATTGTAATATATCAGAGCTTACAAATGCAATGATTGAACAATGGTGTCATTAAGTGACATGAATACATAGCAACAATGAAAACATAGACAAATACCTGGGCATACGTTTGCCGAGAGGTGTATAGTCTCCGTGTCCACTTATCTTATAATAAAGAGATGTAAAGAGTCCCCATGGTCAAATTATTTTGTTTTAGAGATGTAAAATGTCTCTAAGTGAGAGGCTTCGTAAGTTTGTATGTAAAGAGTAATCTCTGGAATCACTTACTCGATTTAAAAAAAATCTTTCACCGGTACACAGGCTGTACCTACAGTACGGGGAAATCCATTTCCGTACATAATACTATGAAATAGGGTTATTTACCAACCATTATTGTTCCCTGCATCCAGTTCCTACTATATATTTACGAAAATAATCGAACTTCTATTTTTAGACATTATCATCATCATTAATCATCTCATTAAGAGCAAATTTCCGTGTCTTTTGTAGTTTCGGATTTTCCCTCCCCCCCGTTTGAATAATACATTCTGTATAGTAACACTTTGAACATATAGTATATAACATATTTGCACGAAGATAGTATATAGCCCGGATTGAAACATAGGATAGTTTTTTATCTCAGCTCCACGCAGACGAAGTCGCGGGCGGAAGCTAGTGATGCATAAATACCACAAAACTGAGTATATTTAAGTGCAACAGTAATTTAAAGTATAATAATTTTAAATATTTCTGTTTTTGCAGACTATGGTGGAGTACATTTCTGTATGCGATGTACTTGCGAGAAATTGTCTTACTTTGAAATAACTAATACCTATATCACATACAGAACACCTGCAGTATTTTACTCAGAAGTCTACGTGACCGAGAAACAAACAACTACATAGTGAACAAGTTTTCTGAACCACAGCGGCGATGTCGCGTATTTTCCTATAAGATTCGGAGCAAAGAGCTTATTCCCCAACTGCTGTCTGTGACGGTGCCCCAATTCCGTATCTCAGGCGAGCCAGTATTCGGGATTCGTGGACGCATCCTTTACACAGTCGTATAGAGACAGAGACGGTGTACGTGTGACAGAAAATATTTAAGTATAGCTAGCATCCGCTCGCGACGTCCTCTGCGTGGATCCGGGATAAAAACTATCCTATATTTTAATCCAGGCTATAAACTATCTTCGTACAAAATTTCATAAAAATCCGTCGAGCCGTTTAAGCGTGAATGGGCTCGACTAGACAGTACATTACGATAGTACTGGATAACTAGGTTACTAAAGGACTAAGTCAGACTAATAATTGCTTGAGTTCTCTCGGGCCCTGCCCCACGGGATAGTTTATATCGACTGTGCCCTGCTCTGAGGTTACGCAAAGAGATAAAAAAAAAATGTGGTCAACCTTAAACTAATCGACTGAGTCTCAAACTAAACAAACCTAGCCCTCCTAGATAAATAAATACTTAAATAGATAGAGAAAACCTCCATGACTCAGGAAAAAATATTAGTGTTCATCACACAAATAAATGCCCTTACCGGATTTGAACCCGGAGCTTCATAGGTATGGTCACTACAAACTAGGCTCCAGAGGTCATCGAGATCTCCGTATAAACTATTACGTAGCATAGGAGTTGTAGTACGGTAGCTGTGAGTCTCGGTATACGAACAGTGTGGCGGTGATTCTATTCTTAAACAGGTATCAACTCGTGAGAGAACTTGTGTCTATTATAATTTAACTCCCTTGTTATGAACACGTACGAGGCAGGTACCTACTCGTACGCAGCTTTGGGGGAAAAACTATGGTATATGGTAATTCTAGGTGCTAATCTACCAGCAGCCATCGTTTATAATTACGTCGGCGGGATGTGAACCTGCTGAAAGTGCGATCGTATCTTACAAGAAATATCGGGTGCGTGCGTAAGCCACTTGAGAGCGCACCAGAGAGTGGAACAGCAACATTCACTCCACTACTTCTTCTCACTCGTACACTAGTCAGAGTAGTCGTGGTCACGTTTATGATATTATGATGTACTCGGTGGGTCCCATCTGTGTTGTCTCTTTCCAATGGTTGCCGCTTTAGCGACGACGCGCCACTTCAGGCGGTTTGTGGCATCGCGGGTGTAATAATTTGGCCCCTAGGTTCGTAAAACCTGTCCTTAACAGAGTACTCGAAACTGAATGTGAATCACGAAACATGTGGTGTAACAGGCTGTTATGGTTGGACTCGACGAAACATACCGTGGACGGTTGGTACTGGGTGGTCACGGCCGGTGGCTGCGGTGGCAAAGCATGCATTTAACTCTAACTACATGTAACTACTGGTATCCTATCGCAAGATGCTAAATTTAATTTCGTAACTGTATTGTTTGTCCGAATTTTCATTTCGGCAAAAAGTCAATTTTCTCGCAGACACCAAAACTTTTGATTTCTTTCTTAATGCGTATCGTGTATCACCCAATTAGGTAAAGTTTGTTTTATAATAATTCTGAAAATTTCATATTCAGAGAAAAGCATCTAAGACAAATAAAAATTTGGACAAACAATTTTTTGTGATTCCGATAGGTAACGACTACATTTTTCTGTGAGCTTTGCAAAAGACCTATTTGAGTACAAACAAGGTGAAGGCATTTTTAACGTAAAAAAAACTCTTTAAGGAGATGGCTTAATCATTGTCCGCCCCACCCCGGTGTAAGCGACACGTTAATGTCTTCCATGCACGAGAAAATGAGATGCAATATACTTACTTCGAAATTGTTTTATGAACAAATGACGATTAATAGTTGGTTTTTATCGACATTTATTTCCATGAGTCACTGTTACATGATTATGTCGTTTAAGAATGTATTGTTTAAGTTGGCTGAGTAAAGACAGGAAAATAAAGACCGATTTTCAATGTTTTTCTATTTGAATAAGCAATCATGTGGCTTCTGATAAACGACATAATATAAAGGAGAGAGGACTTCCTCTCTCCTTTATACTCCCATACTCCCACAGAAACTTTTCTATGGGAGTATGGAAATTTCACGCTGTGCGAAGGAAGTCTAATAGCATATTTGCTATTACTTTGTAAGGCGTAGTTGAACGAGCGAGCGATGCGTACGAAGTGTTCCGTTTCAGCTTGGGGCAAAATGTTTCATGTGTATGTAGGTATGTCTGTCTATTGAAAGCTTCAATAGCTTGATCGATTGTAACATCTGAAACGTCATTAGATTCCTCAAAAAGTGACATAAACTACAATATTTGTAAAAAAGACGGCTGGTTTTCTCTTTGTCCAATCTTTTAACAGATTTTAACTTCAGTTGTATCAGACAAGCTCCTCATTATCATCATATTTAAGAGCTAAGCTCTTGTCGGTGGAGCAATTTCCATTCCTCTCTAGTCTCAGGTTTCTTCTTGAGATCCTGATACGACACGCTGTATACTTTTTCCTTGAATCTCCTCATAGAGAGACAATTTAACAATAAACACAAATTTAAAAACTCGGATCTAAGATACACAAAACAATTGCAGTTAAGTACATCACTCAATAGCCTCAGTCCTGCTAGTTAATTATTCCACGATGACTTTTAAAACTGAAAATAAAGCTTAATAAAGCCGCCAAAACGAGCAACTAAGGTCGTCACTTTTATTGTCTTGAAGAGGCAGAAGAAAGGCCTCTAGCGCGGAAAGTAGGGCAAGTCGCCAGGCAGATGCGGCCTACGGAGTTGGTTTGAGACTTACGATACGCATTGTAATTTTATGTTTTTATTTGATTTTCATGTGTTGCATGCGCTCGCTTCCACGTGCATTGAGCTGTGACGTGTTTAGAGCAAGCGTTCTTAAATTAAGAAAATGGAATTCGTACGCATGTGTAGAGTTGAGCCACTGGGGTTTTTCTAGTAATATATTAAATTATAACCAACTTAATATTACTCGCTGACTTGCAGAGGTTTAAAAATCAAAAATGTTACGTGTTCACATTCTAAGTACATTCCAATGTGTTTCGCGTGCTCTTGTGACAATGTATACATGAATTTGACCGCTATTATTAAAAAATAATAGATATGCAACAGATTTAAACCGAATGAGCGTGACAAATACCAAAACGGTTCCAACTGAATGTTCAGTGAAATGTACCCCGCAAGGCCGTGACGTGGTCAAACGACTGTTGGGAAGTTAGTAACTTACACAAGCGAATTACACAACACATTAAACGGGATAGTACACTGGCCTGAATAACATTCAATAAACTGGGTTTTACAACTTGACAAAGCTCTGTTACCAAAAATTGTGTCCTGATCCTGACCTTTTCTCGTAAACACAAACGAAGTTTAATAGTATCTTTGGGTTAAATAGTTTTGATTAACGTTAGTGACTAACAGGCATACCTAATTAGAATAATTTATTATGAGTATGTCTGAATTACAATTTGTTTGTCACGGTGAATCTAATTTTGTTTTTATGTATCGACAATAAAGTAGTTAAGAGTAATCAAAAATATACTTCAAACTCTCCAGCTGCTAAAATTGATCCCGGCCAAATATGAGACTATGCCCTCAAAATTGGAATATATAAAATCGATTAAGTATCAAAAACATTGAGTATCGTTCATATGAAAAATAAATATCCTCTTTTGTAAGTGGGTTGTCAATTTTGTGTTATTTTTAGTAAAAAAATCAAGCACATAAAATCTGTTGACTTTTTATACCTACTACTTGATAATAAACACGGTATGTCAATTCCCTCTCGGTGTCCGTTAACCCATCAAATATGTCACACCCATGACAGTTTTTCAAATAACCACGTGTATAAAAGAGAATCATCTATCACGTCAGGAAGACAGTAAAAAGGCTTTCCGCCCGCGACCGCTGTTATGGCTTGGAGGTCACCCTGGCTCAATTTTTAGCAATCCAATACATATGACATCGAGTCATGAGCGGTTCTGCACGGCTATCACAAGGTGGCGCGCGAGCTCTCTCGATTTTTCTCGCACTATCCGTCTCTCTCTTATTAGACCACTTAGAACAAGAGGTATAGTGCGATAAAAGTCTAGAGTATGTCGCGGCCGTCTCATGATCGACGTGCTGATGGTAAAAGTTCATGATTCGTCTTAATTTTAGAACACTCGGGCATTCATTAAAATGCAACATATCATTTCTAATCTTGACTTCTCACTTTCATTACACAATCTTCACAATACAAATAAAAAATCTCAGATGTGTACTGATATTTCAATACCAATGTGTAACGCCCGCCACCCAACGCGTCTGCGCGTTGGTAGGTACCTACGCCTTCGATATCATATCGATATAGGAAAGACCGAGTCAGATTGCCTTTCTGTCCTCGGCCGCGGGTCACGTTAACTTAGGTGGTTCACATACAATACAATGGAGCCTTAAATTTGACCGCCCCTTATAAGTAAATATTAGTCATATTAAAGTGTTTATCACATTATTGTTATGCAGTCACTGTTTCACATCTAGCTGCAACTGCAAGGAATTTTGCGTTGTAAAAATTTAATTTTGAATCAACGGTAATAGTAATTAAAGTAGTTTGGTTTGTTTTAAAATAGAACGAAAGAAATAAAGCAATAATAATAATGATTTTATGTTTTGTATGAATGTTATAAATTTTACTGTAGATATAATTATAGTAAAAACCTAGCCTACGACAAAACATAAATAAAGAGAATTATAAACCCTTTTTAAAGGGATCTAATGCCAATAGTTACAAATATATATATGTTTCTGAGTCTATGATGTTTCCGTGTTTTGTTATGTATTTAGGAATTTCTATTTTAATATTTATATCCATTAAATATATTGCCCTATGTAGTTTATAACAGAGCCAGCGCGAATTGTGTAAGATTGTCTCCCAATATAAAAAATAACATGACACAGTAAAATGTATAAAAATAAGCAATTAAATAAATGCTTTAATTTTATTATTGTGCAAATTCAACAACTATTTTACTTTAACGTGCTACCATAAAGATAAGTACTTATACACCCCTAATATTAGCTATTACTAGCGGGATACTTTTAACTTAGGCTGTAATGCTCTCAACTAATGGACCCTGCGGAAAACCAGCGCTGGGTGTAAAGCTAGCAACATCAGTATGTTGCTAGCTTTACAGCCAGCGCTCAATAGCATTTCGTGACAAATGTGTTTTTTATTGATTTCTTTTATAAATCATCTGCGTTATTTTTTCACGAGTGAATGATTGAGTTGGAGTAGTGTGTGCAATTGGGAGGCACCCAGTAAATCTTGATTAAAACATATTTCCAGAACGATGTTCAACCTGAAAATCGATTATAAAATTTATAAACCCTACTGTACACAGTGCAACTTTTGAATTTTTAATCAAAATAATTCATACGGCTGAAACATTTCATTTCAGCAAAGTGGAGCGCGATGAAATAATTTCACGCTCGCATATATTCACAGCAGTTTATTAGATAAGCAGTAACTCAACTAAATGAGCTTAACCTTCCTTTGGTCCTGCATGCATGCATAATTATGGATGCTCGTTAAAAATGCATTTGTCCCGACTTACATTAAGTGTCTTACAACAACAAAACTTTGGTTTTGTTGTACATATTTGCAACGTTAAATCAATCAATCAATTATTTATTGCGAGAAAATAGTTAAGTACATTAATATCACATCATAAAAACAGAGTTGCTTATGTTCTACCAGAAAAGGCCTGCTAATTAACAATTTCATATTACGAAGAAATGTAGACGAGTTTGTCCGTTAAAAATCTAATGTTATGGAATAGGGTATAACAAGTAGGTACAAACGGTTCGGTTTGAACCGGTTCAAAAATCCTGTATTACGTAAGTCTGCAGCTCGTAAAATCATGTTTAACATGTAGAATTTACAAACAAACAACCGTCCGCCACTGCCGGAATAGTTAGAGAGAGATTTGCAGGCAAAAATATTGCCAGTATACTTTTACAGATAACAATAAAAAGTGTTTAAGGCAAATTGTTCTTGAACAACTATGAATCCTTGAACATGCTTATAAACGAATGTTGTTACACGAAGATCACTCAAATGTTTGCACGCAGTCGGGTTACTGGTTTTAACGTATACACCGTAATATCAGTTTCCGTGATGCTGAATAAAAAAGGGGGACCATTAAAAGAACCTTTAAAGGATTCAACTCATCAGATCAGGTAAATGGTGAACGGAAAAGTCAGATAATTGATTTCAGATACAATTTGTTCCCCACCTTAAAATATGGTGATACCTGCAACGCGAATATTAAAAGGAAGAGATAGTAATAACAGGCTTTTCATGGCAATCTTGCGATAACTATTATTGTTCTATTTTTATTAAAAAACTTCCCTTCTGAGTCAAATTAATTAACTGTGAAAAGTACCCGAAGTCGAACATATTCCGTATTCGTGTTTATTCCATAAATGGAATTAAAGTGAAGTTAACCCGGTCCTATTTGCAGAATCTACCTTTCTCCATGGTTGCACGATTAGGTACATAAAATTAGGTCGATAGAAAACGATACAGATCATGATATATTTCACCTTAACGACAAAATGATATAGGCAAATCTTGGTAAAATGGATGAAATCACAATTAGACTGGTCACTGATAGAGAATGCGTATAGCATTAGGTCCGCCTTTTGTGCCATAAGTTATTATTTTATGCAATAAAAATTAAATAATTCAAAAGAACAATTTATTTCAATTAATGTACAGAAGTTAATTATCAGTGATTTCCTAAACACCCCTAATCACGGCACGTAATCGGGATCTACAACTTCCGCAACAAGCAATAACGGCCGAGAATCGGCCCCTCGGCAACTATGGAACCATAACGAAGCTCGTGGCACGCACGCTACGATAACTTCACACCGGGAGGCCTATTTTCTTCGTCGCTCCACATTCCTCTTGCGCTTCATTGTTTCGCGCGTTCACTTCCACGTCCACGCTCGGGGCTATGGGTGGATACTCCCACCACCACGGTTAGCACAAGGCGGTGCGCGAGTTGTCTTGCGGCGAAATAAACTATTTCCTTCTAAAGCGCGCTACACACATAATTGAGCGAAGAGAGCGAGACGACCGAGTTTATGGAGCGAGATGGTTTAACTCCCCTCCCCAGTTATACGCAGATAAAATCTTACCGTACCTGCGAAGTGTGTAGCGCGCTTAAGTGTTCTAATTAGAAGGAGATGGATAGCTTATTTCGCTGCGAGACAGCGCACGCGGCTTCTTCTTGTGCTAACCATGCTGAGCTGTGCGAGGTAGCAGAGCGACGGGCGAGGGAAAAATCCACCAATAACGTTGCTAGCTTCGATCACGCATCTCTTCCCATTGGTGGACTTTCTTCCCACACTGCTCCACTACCTCGCACACCACTTCTATCACAGGACGGCCCTTGAGCTGTGTCGCGGCGAGATAGACTACGTCTCTTTCTAAGCTTTCCAATTAGTCTATGTCACCGCAACACAGCTCGCGGGTCGTCCTGCGGTAGCCGTGCAGCTCTGTTGGATACTGACCCTAGCGTGCCAGAGCGAGAGAGTGAATTGTTGAAATGCGATTGGAACGTGAAAGAGACGAAGAAACGAGGTTCTGAGAGTGGCAGATAACCTAAGTAGGCCAATCGGTGCCTCGGGATTGGAAAACTAGATGGCGTCCCGATACAATGTACGCTTTGATTTGTTCATAGCGTACTCTTTCATATGTAACATAGATGCATACTTTCTTACATATCTATCTAGTTGGCTTTATTTTGATTAATTTGAACTTTATTGCAGAAATGAAAAACTTATCGTACAAAACGATACGATCGATTAGTCAATCCTTAAGGCAATGCGGAAAAGATTCACTTAACTTTATACTAAATAATATTTACTTTATAGAAACAAAGCGTATTAGTGTAGTGTTAGGTGCCAACGCAGAGGCCGGGCCCGCTTAGGGCACAGACAAGAAATAGTTAAATGGCGGATATTTCAGTTCATAAAGTTTCTCGAATCGAAGACATTTTTTGTTTAGTTACAAGGTCCTGATAATTTAAATTGATGAGAGTTTGACGGATTGATTTGAGTTATTGAGCGCGATTGAGTTGGATTTTGACGACCGGTTAAGCCTAATTGGTTGTGACCCTGCCTAAGAAACTGACGGCGCTAGGTTCAAATCCCGGTAAGAGCAATTATTTGTATGAGCATGAATATGTGTCTTGAGTCTTGGATGTTACCTTTTGAAGTTTTATATCCATTATATATATCATAGTCTAGTACCTACAAAACAAGCCTTAGAGGGGCTTACTTGTTTGATTCGCCGTCTTTTTCAGCTATCGTTCCGAGAGTAAGTCGATCATCAACAACGTATTTTATATGGAAAACTCCCGTGAATCTCAGACATATTCAAATATAATGAAACGGGTCACTCACGTCTTTAAGGTCGAATATCGCTTGACATGTTTAGAACCAATACGTGGTGCTTATTCGTGAGCACTCGCGATGCCGGCGCCCTTAGCACTCTACTATTTTAATATCAACAACGTTCTCAAGTTAAGCACATGTACAGTCACGAACTTTAATTTGGGACCCACTTAAGGTTCACAATCGTGTCCAATTGTATAGGAATACAAAGAATATTTTAGCAAAAAGGGTCATAAATTAAAGAACGCGACCGTACCTACATAAGCAAGGCATCTAAGAGCTATCCTGGTTTATGGCCCTCGCTGCATACTCTACTCTACTCTAGCGTTAAGCGGCCGCGCGGTTATGGGGGCAATCGGACCATTACGGGGGCTATAAAAATTCTACACCTGTGCATGGAAGGACGACAAATATCTGCCACGCACAATCCCACCGCTATAGGCCACGAATGTAAAAGGTATATGCGTAAGTAAACACTCCGTTCGTCTCTCTGTTATAACATGATAGAAGGGTAGGATTCATACTTCCATATTATTTTTCACTTTATTTACTAGCTACTTTCCTGAGAAAGCAAATTCCCACCCGATTACAATCATATACCAGTCTTTTACAGGGAAAGGAAAATTACACCCGATTATGAATCACAAAAAATACGCCTTCAAGAATATTATGGTCAGAGAAAAAAAAAATTAGAAGCAATCGAATTGCTCCGTGGCAACCAATACATTTCCCCTATATCGACCCCACTGTAACTCAATTCACCGAATGCTCTCGAGAAATCCTAACTGGAAGTGAAAACCAGATTTTGGTGATGTAAATCCTGATTAGTCGCGAGTGATGGTGATGATGTGTAGAAACACGAGGAGCTCACAATATCCCGTAATGGTGAGCGGGCTCTGCCAAAAACTAATATGATTTGCCGCTATGCTCAAAAAGGAAAGTCTCTTTTAATGGTTTTGATCCGACTAAAAACTAGCGTGTTGTCGATCGAAAACATTACTTAATTGCAATAATGAGGTATCCAAAAGTTGCTAATGGGATCCTGTTACCAAGGCTTCTCTGCCACAGAACCAAATCAATTTAATTCTTGAGAAAATTAAATTAATCGAATGTATTGTCTGTCGAAATGGTGGCTGTTAGATGTGTCAGTGTGCTTACATTTTTTAATTGGTGTAGTTACTGAAATTTAATTTACCTATCAGTCTATTCGTTTTTCGTATTACTTTATAAATACCTACGGAATTTGTATATTTTGTAACGCTACAAAGGCTCAAGGATGACTCTTGATGGTACAAGCTGCTACTTCAATTGTAGCCGAGCATACAAATGCGCTCGTTCAATATTCAAAAGATCTTCTCCAAAAAATTCAACTAGAATTTTGCGCGGGAATTCTTTGTGAAATGGAGCAAAAATGAATCTCGTATAGCGCACGTTCGGAACTGCATACACACGTCATGACGTGAAGGATTGCTGAAATAAGAATTCAACTGGAAAAGCCTGCAATCGTTTAGGAATCTTATGCGAGGTGCAGCAGGTATTTTAGTAGGTGACAATGGACTCTGTTTTACTCGACTGCCTCTGTTTTTTGAGCGTTTGTTTGTATGTGTACAAGAAAATTCTATTTCAAGGGCTACAATCCAAACGACTGGATGGATTTGACCCACGAGTCATAATCTATTTGACATACGAGTCATATTGTGTGAGTGACATTGGGCTATATTTGAAAAAAAGCGGTAGTTATTTTTTAATTTTACTTGTATTTTCTGTTTACTCATCCGTACAAACGACAACACTGTTAACTGACCATCCTGTTTATATAGAACCTTATTACAATGCACTTAAGGTGCAGCGATGGTCAGTTAGCTGTGTTGTCGATAGTATATCATCGCAACCATAGTATGAGTTATTCAATTATATTGTGTTTTATAATGTTTTATTGTATTATTCGGTTTTGATTTTAATTTTAATTTACGCCCTTGAAAAAATCCCAGCATAATGATTATAGTAGGTACTAAAAGTAGTCGTACGAAAGTTTTTGATTATTTGGTAAATTGCTGTCCAATCGGCACATCAATAAGTAGATCTCCAATATACCTAGATGATTTTTCTACTCAATGTTTAGCATAGTATTATGTACACTATTCTTGTCAAGCTCGAAAAATCGTTTCGCTATTTTGGGCGATGCTCAACCTAGCCGTATCTTAGCTAGCCAAGAATTCTCCCGAAAAATAGTAAGAAACATAAATGACAAATGGTCTCTATTTTATGAAAGTACTAAGCCTCGAGATTCAGGATATAAATCAAAAGCCGCTTCTTATGGCTGCATCGCGAACGTAACGGCCGACGTCACGGGAAATATTACCGGCATTACGCAGAACTCGCACGTGGAGCGGCCTATATACTATATACTGCTCTATAGTGCTCAAAATACAGTAGGCGATACTTGGTAGATTGCCTCAAAAGTCCCCAACACCGTCGACTCATGTCGACTCGCCATACAAACGTAGTTTGGTTCTCATTTTCAAACGTTATACTGGAATAGCATGAAACTTTTTATACACAAGGGAATCCGCCATGTCTAGGCCTGACGCTAGTTTATACACAAGGGAATCCGCCATGTCTAGGCCTGACGCTAGTTTATACACAAGGGAATCCGCCATGTCTAGGCCTGACGCTAGTTTATACACAAGGGAATCCGCCATGTCTAGGCCTGACGCTAGTTTATACACAAGGGAATCCGCCATGTCTAGGCCTGACACTAGTTTATACACAAGGGAATCCGCCATGTCTAGGCCTGACGCTAGTTTATACACAAGGGAATCCGCCATGTCTAGGCCTGACGCTAGTTTATACACAAGGGAATCCGCCATGTCTAGGCCTGACGCTAGTTTATACACAAGGGAATCCGCCATGTCTAGGCCTGACACTAGTTTATACACAAGGGAATCCGCCATGTCTAGGCCTGACGCTAGTTTATACACAAGGGAATCCGCCATGTCTAGGCCTGAGGCTAGTTTATACGCAAGGGAATCCGCCATGTCTAGGGCTGACGCTAGTTTATACACAAGGGAATCCGCCATGTCTAGGCCTGACGCTAGTTTATACACAAGGGAATCCGCCATGTCTAGGCCTGACGCTAGTTTATACACAAGGGAATCCGCCATGTCTAGGCCTGACGCTAGTTTATACGCAAGGGAATCCGCCATGTCTAGGCCTGACGCTAGTTTATACACAAGGGAATCCGCCATGTCTAGGCCTGACGCTAGTTTATACGCAAGGGAATCCGCCATGTCTAGGCCTGACGCTAGTTTGTACACAAGGGAATCCGCCATGTCTAGGCCTGACGCTAGTTTATACACAAGGGAATCCGCCATGTAGGCCTGACGCTAGTTTATACACAAGGGAATCCGCCATGTCTAGGCCTGACGCTAGTTTATACGCAAGGGAATCCGCCATGTCTAGGCCTGACGCTAGTTTATACACAAGGGAATCCGCCATGTCTAGGCCTGACGCTAGTTTATACACAAGGGAATCCGCCATGTCTAGGCCTGACGCTAGTTTATACACAAGGGAATCCGCCATGTCTAGGCCTGACGCTAGTTTATACACAAGGGAATCCGCCATGTCTAGGCCTGACGCTAGTTTATACGCAAGGGAATCCGCCATGTCTAGGCCTGACGCTAGTTTATACGCAAGGGAATCCGCCATGTCTAGGCCTGACGCTAGTTTCCGTTGCTATTAATGATACGAAAAAATATATATTGATGAAAACTTTCACGATTCTCAGACATTATATTGGACACATTACACATTATCAAGGATGTTGTTACACATCCGAAACGTCGGGAGGCCTCGAAGAGGTGAATAAATACGTCAATTTTACGCGATTAAGTCCCGTTTAGTATTTACTTAATATTCGGAGAACCAACAGCTGACAATTCAAAATAATAATATAAGCTAGTTATATAACTTAAGTAACAGAGAGCCAATTAAAGGTTCCCACCAGTAGCAACAGGTTAACAAACAATTGGTGAAAACAAAATTAAATATGACAGTAGAGATATGATAGAAAAGAATTAAACACTGAGAGACTTTGTATGGAAAACGAGCTACTCGCTCTATTTTGTTTCTGTACTGTTCTAGCAACATAAACTAGTTTCCGATCTAAATATGGCGGATCCTGTTGTGTATACAAAGTAACATGTCATTCTAGCATGTCGTTTTAAAATGGAAACCAAATTACGTTTGTATGGAGAGTCGAGCGTCCTGGCGACCGTTAACTCATTCACTGATATAAATCATTTTAGTTTTGACATGTGCATGCGAATTTATAATGTAATTTCTTATAATAAAATTATCAAAATCGGACTACTCTGTAAAAAGTTATGCGTGGTCATACATAAAAAAATAATAATATAAAGGAGTATCAACGGACTTGAGAACCTCCTCCGTTTTTTTCGTCGGTTAATAAATTATCTCATCTTATATCACTACTAATGATTTCGTAGCGGATATCATACCATGCGAAGAATAGCCAGCGAGCGAACTCAAAACTTTTTAACCCAATCAGCGCGAATAACAAATAATGACACATGATGCGTCAGAGCGATAGCGGAGCTTTTCGCTACATAATGGAGTTTAACACTTTCACTGCCAGGAACCCGCCTAGCGGGTGTCTACGCCGTTGTCGCTTTCCGCTACATACATGGAAAATCACGGGATCAGCTACGAGCGTAGCGCGTAGCGATTATTGCCAGTGAATGTGTTACGCTGCTACGGACTACGGCGTAGCGCATCGGTGAATGGGTAGAAAAAGAATAAGAAGGACCGGCTTAGTCTAGTGGGTGGCGACCCTATCTGTAATTTGTGTGATAAGCAAGAAATTTGTTGCCAAGTTTCGGATGAAATCTAAGTATTACCTATTTACATAAATCATATTAAATTAAACTTACACTATTTACACACATTAATGTTACTAAACGAGGTTTAGTTGCACTTTAACTTATTTACTTACCTCCCTGAGGTTTTGCACGTTTTGGATGTATCACAACATCCATGGTCACGGGACCTATCGCAACACGCCTCATCAGACACCCTGTATTTCTTGACCCTTAGAACCGTGTCGTCCTGTGTGTACTCATAAAACTAGCTTTATTCAGTCTACTATGGGGCTAGTACGATGTATGTAAGACTGTCCCTTACTAAGTAGTTATTTATTTGCTTAAATAGTTACTAGTGGCTCCGAGAGCTGCAGAATGCGCGAGTCAGCTTTAAAAAAAAGTATTTATTTCGAAAAATTAACTCGAAGCTCTGCTCCTAAAATTTCACGAGGTTGAGAAATGCGACCTGTAGAGCAGAACAGCTGGACAATTGGACAGCGGGACTGAGGGACAGACACCGGGCACCGGACTAACGAACGATTTTCGGGCCAAGCTGAAGCATAGAACTTCGCTCGTTCGATTATTTGATTATTTAACTATTAAATTCATAGTAGGGCAATGCGATAACGGAATATCGACCTTTAAAGTAAGCGGGTACTCGTATCTCGATACAAGAGGTCGCTGGTGTCATGATCACGTGATCACGTGATACCGTAATAGACATAGACACTACTGTGTAAAATAATACAATGTCGCCATTCAATGAATGATGGATAAATGTGACAACGTACGAACGGTTATGCATTACAGTCCAGATTTCCCCAATAAAAGTGAGTTAAAAATGCATTGATTATTAATATCCTGAGAGATATTTATGATATAATACAAATAGTAGAAAAAGTTCTATAAAAACTAATGACACTGATGTGTAAAATAATGACTGGCTTTCCAAATTCTTCGTCGGCATGTGAGCACGCACCGAGGGGAGCAGCAATAGACTTTGGCCGTGGGGCCTTTAAACACCAGACAACAGATAGTAGCTGTAATAATTAGAAACCAGGTATGCGGTCAATCTTTCAACGTTGGGCTGGAGGTTATTCTGTAGTTTGTGCTCACCATGTCAAATTCTTGTTTCAGCCAGTCATTATTTTACTCATAATTTTTACCAATGCAACGGGAGAAGAAGCCAGACTTCATCATGTTATGCAAATCAATTCATTCAATTCTATCCCATCCTTAATTCAGCCGTAGACTATGGTATCACTCAAAATTTTAGAATTAATCTGAACGCGGTATCTTAATTTATTGTACGGTACTGTACCTATCTCCGCTGTACCCGAGAACAATACCGCCGCTATGTCGCCTTCTCCATACTAGGCCGGTATTCACATTTTTAGACAACTCATCTCATTCGAACCATTATTCGACTGACCTTCGAGAACGCATCCACGTTACGAATCGAAGGGTCAAGTTATCCAGGGTGTCTGGTGTGGAGTGTTCAGATAGGTTTTGAATAGCGTAGCTGACACGACTCGCAATGGCTGTCGTCTCGTGAACAAATACTGACATGTGACAACGGCCTTGTTTATTCATGAGCGTGTTAAACGATTTTGATTACGGTGTCACGTATTACGATGTTGTTACAGAAATTTGCATATTGAAGTGAGGCAGTGATAGCAATCACTGCCTCACTAGTACCCCATAGTAGTAGCCAATAGTTGGTAGTGACCCTGCCTACGAAGCAAGAGGTCCCGGGTTCGAATCCCGGTAAGGGCATTTATTTGTGTGATGAGCACGAATATTTGTTCCTGAGTCATGGATGTTTTCTAAGTATTTAAGTATTTATTTATCTATATAAGTATGTTTATCGTCGTCTAGTACCCATAGTATAAGCTTTGCTTAGTTTGGGACTAGGTCGATTTGTGAGATTGTCCCCTAATATTTATTTATTTTATTTATTTATTTATTAACCTAAAAAGTTGTATTAATACATTGACTGCCAAAAATCGCTAAGTGCTACGCTCGTAGCCCCCCTACTAGCTCGAATCTCGTGGTATTTCTAGTATGTAGCGGAAAGCGACTACGTCGTAGGCTCCCGCTATGCGGGTTCTTGGCAGTGAAAGTTACAAGTATAATGAAAAGATAGCGAACCCGTGGAGATGTCTCCATTCTTCAGAAGCTTCACATGAACACATTCACTGCCAACAATTCCGTAGTGCTACGCTAGTAGCCAATTCCGTGGTTTTTCCGCTAAGTAGGGGACTAGCTTGCCTACGGAAAAAGGTTCCTGACAGTAAAAGTGTTGCAGTGTCTATCTACATACTCGTACTAATACTACCACGCATAAGCATGCATTTTGAGGGCAGAATGTGACTCTCAATTTGACCCAAATTTCATAAGTGGCGTATAACGTCGTAAGAAGAATAAATAGTTTCGACTTTGTGCACTAGATCATTCTAGTGCACAAAGTCAAAATTATTTATTCTTGAAATTAGACATATTATCATATGAATGTCGATGTTAACCACCGGTTCGGCAAGAAAAACTGCCACGAGAATAATCGGTGTTAAAATCATTTCTTCAAAATAGTATACAATATACTATAATTTCAGTATCACAGTATTTTAATTATAATATTTAATTGCATCAGTAGAAAGCCTATTTATTTATTTCGCGATAGATTGCTCGTTCAGGAGACGCTTTCACTGCCATAATATCCCTTGTTGTTTGTACATAACTGTGTTACATTACTAGCTATGAATAAAGAAAAAATATTCTTCGTACAAAACCTTCGTTCCTTGCACATTACCACTCACATTGACAGTTATGTACAAAGAAGTAAATATTCTTCCTACGTGACTCGGTTTTGTACAAAGAAATTGCTTTTCCTACTACACAGCCAAGGGGGTTCTCCGAGCCTCCCGACGCATATGAACAATAACGAAAAAGCCAAATTCGACATTTTTGGCGGATCGCGTGTTTAACTCCGTCAATTCGTGAATGACCATGTTAGTAAATTACCAAAAACGCAAAAGGCCAATTCGACATACCCTAAGGCAGGTCTCCGTCAGGTACGAGGACGAGCGATGCGAGGAGGAGTGTTAGGTGTACTGCGACCGTACAGCGCGGGCCGAGCGAGCGAAGCGAGCGTGTCGCGGCAGCGGCCGGTGAAGCGCCAGAACCGAACATTTAATATGAGGAAGTGAAATAACACATTTACCAAACCAAACCTATCGTGCTAGCTGGGTTGACGTACGTTACGCATTTGACCAGCTGGAGAGCGGAAAAGTGATGTGAAACAAACTGTGAATGTATTGCGCTGGAAATCCTATGAGACCTGTCGTCATTTGCACCATTCGTTGTCTGGGGCGGCCAAATTCAATCTGATAAAAAGATAAGTTACAGACGCCCTTTCCCAGACATTTGGAGACTGTCATGGAAGACAGTCCGTGAATGATTCCTTGACAGTCATTTATACTTCAGTTGGCAAAAAAAGTTTAGATAGTCGTTCCTTATTAATATTATAATAACTACAACTTAGAAGTTGAAAAACCCCCGACATTTTCATTTCATAGTCCAATATCTCAAAAACGGCTGAACAGATTTTCATGAAAAATAGCTAAGAACACTCACATAAAATTATCTATGACATAATAAAAACCGCATTCAAATCGGTCTATCCGTTTGGGAGCTACGATACCACAGACAGACACGTTAAAAAGTCGGGGGTTAAAAAGGTAAAGCTTGTGAGTGTGAGAGTTTGTATGAAGTGTAAGAGTCGTCTCCGGAACTACTAATTTGTTTTTAAAAATAATCTCATTAGGATATGGAATATTTCGGGAGAGACATAGACTATATTTTACCATTTTACCGCGTGGTTTCGATTGCGTTCTTTGCAATACGAGGAAGGAGCCGCGCGGGCAGATAGTAATCGTGAAGGTTAGAGATCAAGCAACGCCGGGTAATCGGTATCAATTTATTCCTTGTTTGAATTGCCAGGAGGTTTGCCAAATATATAACTATCTATGAAACATGGAGACTGGACCCCGTTCTGACAATGCTGAAGGATTATAAATTGTTCGTACATATAGTACTAAGGTACTGATCTGTGTATCGGAAATGATTCTGTGACAGAAACGAAAAAGGTATATTCCTTCAGCACTGACTTATCATATGACTGTCAGTTATTACTCGTATTGTTGCCGACCTACATTAATAAAATGTCGACTTTAAATCTCATTTACACTACACTCGTCAAAATATTGGACCGCGCACAAAATTGTAATCCCAGTTTGAAACTGACGGCGTTCATTGAATTTGCATATGATTTTTAGTGTGAATTTCGAAATGCTTTATACATAACATTTGGAGAAAAGTCTGCTTTATTATTTTAATGATGGATACTCAACTCTTGGAAACGGGATTCATTAACTATCGTACAAAGAGTCGTTTTAATAAAAGCTGTCACACATCATCGCCAAATGAAATAAAAAAATATTTAACATAGGTATTTCACAAAGTGAATAGAAATTAATAATATGTGGTCACATGCAAAAGCAATGAAAATATATTTATTGCAAACTAACATTGGTCGACGATTTCGTACGCATGAACTCGCGGTTCGACTTCTTCGGAATAAAAAAAATCTATGTTTCAATTCAGGTTATAAATAAGTATCTCTTAGGTAAATTTCGGCAACCCGTTCAGCCAATTTTGTGAGATTAAGTAACAAACATCCAAAACAAAATATCACACATCTATAGCCTATTCCAGATAACATTAGAAAAATCGTTAATCGCCATGTGTTTCCAGGAAAAACATTCAGAAACGTTTAAACATTAGTTTTTTGTTTGTAAAGAACTTAGTGGTGTAAATAATGAAAAGCAGTTCAATATTTCCCTTTGATATCCTAGATAAAGGTAATTAATAACGTTGAAAAATTTATCCGTTAAAATTCTGATGTTATATGGAGTGAGGTATAGAAATGCAAAAGTCATTCATAACATAAAGTATTGCAATTTTGCGGGACATGCCATTTAACCCATTCAGGGCCTATAAGAAACACATATGCGTCAGACCGCCGTAGTCGCTTTCCGAGGCTTACATACGAGGAAAACCACGGGATCGGCTACGAGCGTGAATGAATGTGTTAAATGAAACATCACCCACAAATAGTCTCGCCGTTTCCCGGAAGTTGAGTTTAATATCGGCTTTCCGCTCGCTACGATCCTGTTATACAGTTTCGCTTTACTCTCAAATTTTTCATTACATTATAGCCGGTTAACGATGCTATACAGACCCATATTACTAAATAAGTACTGCCAGGGGTATTAATATACGTACATAAATAGGGACATAAAATATCTCTACACGCCTTTATGGCATTGACAATAGAGTCCTGTACAGATATTAATGTCCTTATTTATGTACGTATATTAATACCCCTGACTGTACATAATCTCGATAGATGCATTTAGATAAAGTTATACCCTTATCCACTTTGAGTTGTAGTAGGACACACAACTGAATTCATATTTAGAGAAGCCTAACTGGACAAGGACCTTACAGAAAACCGCAGCCGGAATAACACCCCTACTCGCTCTGTACGTCTAGCACAACTTGCTGACAAGTCGCTTTGCGCGCGACTGAGCGTCTCCTTTCTCACTCGCACCGTGCAAATTGGAACGAGGAGGGTAGATCTTTCTCAACTCGCGTCGCGGCGCGGCGTCAGTTGTGCTAGCCCCGCTGTAAGTGTGGTGTTGTGTTCCTGTTAGTAAGTGAGGTAGCCAGAGCTCCGTGAATGCACTGTGTTGAGAGTTTGGGACCTGCATTTGTCTCCAGCTGTCAATACAGCGAATCCTCAAATCAATAAAGGTCGGCAACTTCTGGAGTTGCAAGCATCCATAGCATTACCAGCAGGCAGGCTCACGATGCAGCAGATATAAGTTGAACCTTGGTTAAAAATCTTGTATTTATCCGGCTCTTTGATAGTTTTTGTGGCAACATCTATTTTCACTAACAAAGGCTAGTTAAGTTATGTGAATAAGGATCCATCTTATTATCCTTAAGGGATCTTTGGAAAGCCCGCAGGACTGTAGGGAGAGGCACCTCGTCTATTGTTGCACAATACGGGCACGAACCGTAATGAATAAAACAGTCGCGGTGAACCTTGACTGTATAATTTAGATAGGCTAAAAGGCTGTGTGGAGAAACTCCAATAAACGAGGACTTGTGAAGGTTTTTTTTTTTGGAGAAACAAAAGAACATTAATTCTAAATCCTTCGTGATACTCGAAGTCTTGTTAATGAAACGGAGACCACCCTTTCCTACAGACTAATTAGTTTCTGTCAAAAAAAATATTTTTGATACAAGCTTTTATTGCCGATTGCACTTTTCTGAAGAGACGATTCTAACGAGCCCAAATTCAACAGGGTTACTTCGGTTAAGTACCGAATTCCCATGACCATCTTCTGTCTCCATCATCAGGCCAGGTCGATGGTACCATATTATTAAATTGTCATCCAAACTATACCTTTACCAAAACTTCTGCTTAATCGGTTGAAGATATCTGCTTAAAAATTCAGTTGCAAGATTCCACCCGGAAAGACATAGGTGAGGTCAGGTGGGGTAAGAGGAACTACGGGGGGGGGGGTCCACCTGACCGTACATGTAAAAATGGTATGAAAATAACCTAAATATGTCCGTTTTATGTTATTTCATTTATTTAAGGTTCAATTACAACTTACAAACTAAACATATCTATCATCACATGCGTTTACTTAAAATTCATATTTGTAAGTTAACAACAACTGTCCACATCACATACAAATATATATATTTAAGGCGCACGCGCACGGATATACAATGTGAGATGATATAATACTGTAATACTACTGCTGATTTTTATAATTTAACCATGAAATTATAAATTGCCGGTAGTTTTACCTCAGTGTATAAACATTTCCTTTACTATTTATATTGTTCGTCCTGTACCGTTATGTAAATCGTCGTCTATTCGGCATTGACATAAAATCTCAGCTGGGATGACTTAGCCAAGTCACCCAAGAGCAATGAAAATATAACGTGTACATTTCACACAGTAAGTACTTCCAATCTATCTGTGCCGCGTTTACCCTTTCGTATGCCTTGTTCCGGATCCGTCCAGAACGGATCCGGCAGATCTCATGATCTACGATACTTAGATATATATCATAATCTTAAGAAATCGGCCTTTAAATGAAGGTATACTAATTATGAGCGGGCCAAGCGAAAAAACCAAAATTTGGCACGATGTGTCAGATTATCTCAGCGAAAAATGAGCACGTACAATTCTCGTTCGTTAATTATAGAATCCACCAACAGAATGTCTCCTGTCTCATTCATCTCAGTATTCATTCCAGGTGCATGACTTAAACACTTAAGTACCTAAGTAAACATTTGTTATAATTACGTAGTTCCTCTTTGCCTTACTAAACATTTCAATAAAGCGACCTAAAATCTTAAAACTATAAGATTAAAGCCTGCTTTAAAATGTCATTCGCTGTTTTTTTTGAGAAATAAACAGATTCTTCAAAAAGTTTTTAGATCCTCGTTAGAATAATTAGTCAGGGTCAACCACTCTTTTGACTGGAGTAATCAGTTATGTAAAGCCGTGGAGGTGCTTGACTCGTGCTCGCGCGTGAAATGACCTCATTCGAGACAATTACTTTTTGGATTACGTTATAACCGGGCGCCGCGGGCGGACAATTAATCCGAGTTGAAAGAAAACGGCCATAGATTGGACATATACATTTTGCATTCTAATATTATTGTATTTCAATCGTTCCGATACGCTAGTTGGCGCGTGGTCCATTGCGTGAAACACATTCAAGTTAATTTAGAATACGACATGCATGTCTCAGACCGCAAAGTCTTCATTTTGCAACCGACGTTCACCGACGACTGGTTTAACTTAGTAGTGACCCTGCCGGTCCTGGGTTGAAATCTCAGTTCTCTTTCCAAAAAAATATTGATTTGAATAAATACCTACTTAAAACTAGCACCTACGCCAATTCCTGGGATACGGTGCCCAAGCGGACCCCGAGCTCCGTTAGGGTACAGCCGGGAAAACGCACGGAGGCTGATGATCGACATGAGTACCACATGGAATGCTTCTGAGTTGGATATTTCCTATGTATGGAGGTATTTATATCCGAAATATATCTTCGACTTACAGTACCCAAAACACTCGCCATATTGTGCTTAGAGTAACCAAACCAAAAATCAACTCATACCAAAAACCAACTTATAAGTCTTATAACCGGAGCTGAACTCAAATTGAAACACATATCTCTTTGACATCATTTGTGATATAATATCAACGTATAATAGTTTAGTTTTGAGCTTATTTGGCTTTGTATGTAGAAACGTCCCGAGGCATGAAAAGGAACGAGGCAAAACACCATCCAATTTCTAATTCCAGGAAATACGCAATATTGTTACTATTTTCAATCCAAAGCTGGATAGTGATAGGATTATTTGCAATTCTCTGAAGTGGACATATTGTACCTCTGTGATGTATATTGCAGATTTTTTCTAGGAATCGCTGCTTCTATTTATTTATTACTAGCTTCCGCCCGCGACTTCGTCTGCGTGGACTCGGGATAAAAACTATCCTATATTTTAATCCAAGCTATAAACTATCTTCGTGCAAAATTTCATTCAAATCGGTTCAGCCGTTTAAGCGTGATTGAGTAACAAACATCCAAACATCTAAACTTTCGCATTTATAATATTAACTAGGATATTTTACAAGGAGACCACTATAAAGAGACCAAATTGCAATTGGAAATGTGAAATACATCACCGTGTAAAACGTGTAATAAATATGCTCGCGTAAATGTTAAGAATCAAATAGCAGTCAGTACGCGAAACAACAGCCGGTATGATACGTAATCAAATCTTCTTGAGAAATGAGAAGTACGGAATTTCAGAAGTTGTATAAGTACGTAATATATGCATATATACTCGTTCGTAAAATACGCGATGCCTAAATATAGCGCCAAAAAGTAATCAATCTGTTTGTGGGAACATGTATCAATATGGTGATTGATATTGGTATCGCATTATTTCAGTTTTAAGACCTAATTTATATTCATTTTAACTTTATAAATGACGGACTTAATGCCATAAGGCATTCTCTACCAGTTAACCAGCGGATTAAACAGAAGCATTTTGGTGGAGGCAGGGAGGGCAAACTAGAACTTATTAGGATTAGACATAAATTCCGAAAAACTCATTGGTACGAGCCAGGATTCGAACCCATGGCCGCTTGAAAGTCGCATGCCTGAACCACTAAGCTACCGTAGCTTATATATGTATACATATAAAGATTTTTTTTCTGGTAATTGCATTATACAGGGCACACAGGTAGTTAATAATCAAATATTTGTGTGATGAGCATGAATATTTGTTTCTGAGTCTTGGATGTTTTTTATGTATATAAATATTTATATCTATAAAATATATCGTCGTCTAGTACCCATAACACCAGCCTTATTGAGCTTACTATGGGGCTAGTGCGATTTGTGTAAGATTGTCCCCTTATATTTATTATTTATTATTATTTATTTATTTATTTAATCTGTGTCCACCACATCACAGAAGGGACAAAGTTAAGTAGGGGGCTTGACACAATTACGGGTAAAAGCTAGTGTATAATTAAAGATATTCTCAATTTGCAGCTAAATTAAACACAAAATGGATCCCAATTAACGCTTAGACATAATTACAGCTCCTATAATAATACAGCATTATCGCTTCTGGGGCGAACTGGATACCGATAATCTTTACGCAAATTAACTGGTATTTTATTTCGGTATGTCATTAAAATTACTGCTATTTCGTTCAATTAACAATAAAGCACATTACACACCCTGGATGGTAAATGTAAAAGGTCTAATGTCGCAGGTCCTCGACGAGTGAGCAAAAGGCGATGAACATGCGATGTAAAAATTAGATGTGTACATGAATTTGCGTTTCTCTCAGGGAAATCTTTTTTTTTGTAGTGGTGGTCGGTAATAGTAGATTGTGTCTCAAGGGAACAAATTGTATATGTTTACGGCGAGATCGATATATTGAATCCTGAACGAAGTATTCTACAATAGAATCCTGCGTGGCGAGGAGCAAGTTTAAACACCCCAATGTTCAATAAAATGTATGCCATTTAAAATTTGAATAAAAGTTGTTTTTTTGTCACTCTATTTTATATATGTCGTTGTTTCCATTTTAGTTGCCAATTTTTCTTGTATGGTGGGCCGGCTTGAGGTAAATGAAAATACCGCGCGAATTAACGGCATTATTTCAAGCTAGCTACTGCCCCTAAGGGCGTGATTTTCGGGAAAAGAGCTCTATGTCCTTCCCCGGGACTTAAACTAACTCAATTCCATAATCCAAATCAGTGTGCAATATCGATTGGCAATCAGCTGGGCTTCCGAGTGGCTTGCCTTAATTAACGGGAGGCGGTCGGACTTTTTCTAGTACTCTTCAAAGCGTTGCCGTTATTGAGTCCCGATTAAACAAAGGACAGGGGGGCGGTTTGAGGGGGGGGGGTCTCTCCACTCCTGCTATGCTATTCGCAACATGTTACATCAGCACACCGCTCAACCCTAAATATAATAACGTACCGTAATTGGAGATCCGGTTTACACTGGTTTGACTGACGGCGAGATGAATCTTGAATGGCGTCCCTGTTTTGAATGTAACTACTAATAATTAACTTGTTATAGTAGTTTGACGCAGTTATCTGACTATTAGTAAACCTGAAGTTTGATCCGAGACCAAATGTTTCAAGTTCAACGCACAAATTGATTCTTTTATTCTAGTAATATTTATTCGCCTATTAGAGGCCAAGCAACGACGCTTTACTATAGCATGCTAACAGATGTATGAAAATCTAAACCTTTCAATTAACTTTAAATTAGGACTCAGATAACTATGTACATTTTTACTAGCTTCTGCCCGCGATTTCGTCCGCGTGGGACTCTTTTATATCGTAGATCCTTACAGACTTTCGCCCCCTATTTCGCCCCCTTAGACGATGATTCCCGGAATAAAAATATTATATACTCCTATGTTAATCCAGGTTATACACTATATGTATCGCAAAATTCATTTTAATCTCTTTAGCCGTTTTTGCGTGATTGAGGTCCAAACTTTAGTAGTTATAATATTAGTATTAGTAGGATTTGCAATATTTCCAGGGACACGACTAGCTTGACAGACTAACAGGCATTTTAAGTTTAATGAATAAGGTTTATTCACGATTTTCGCTACGGTGTGATAGAATTGTGCTTAAGTTTACCAACACAGTGAAAATTTAATATAAAGTAAAGGATAATCCTACTATAATATTATAAATGCGAAAGTTTGGATGGTTGGATGTTGGATGTTTGGACGTTTGGATGTTTAGATGTTTAGATGTTTGGATGTTTGTTACTCAATGACGCTTAAACGGCTCATCCGATTAGGATGATATTTTACACGAAGATAGTTTATAGGTATAGTCTGGATTAAAATGTAGGATAGGTTTATCCCGGGTCCACGCAAACGAAGTTGCGGGCGGAAGCTAATTATTAAATTATTAAATAAGGGATAAAACTGGCCAAGATCGAGTCGGAATTATGCAGCGGTGAAATGCGCCGGATGGGTGCCTTTAAACGTGTTAAAACTAACGCAATTTCAGATCCTTTTTACTACGGATAATTAACAATGAGTTACAAATTCAATGAAAAAGAAACATTATTAATGTTAAAATAATATAATGATAGCACCATCTAGCGAGCATATTTTTGGTACAATTTCAGTTTGATAGAGGTCGCCGATGTTAGTTGTCGATTTGCGCCAGCTTAAGAGTCCGCAGTAAGCTCGATTCTCCATACAAACGTAGTTATGCTCTCATTTTAAAACTACGTATTGGATTGTAACGAAACTTTGCATAATACAATGACATGAGGTATATCTATGTCTGTAATTAGTTTATGTAGCTTCAGATACCATAGTAAAAAAATACAGCGAATATAAGTTTTTCATACAAAACTTGTTTTGCTATATTTCGTTTGTTTTATAAACTGGAACCATATAAACTAATTACAGATATAGATTTACCTCATGTCATTGTATATGCAAAGTTTCGTCACAATCGTAGTTTACGTACGTAGTGAGAGCGTAACTACGTTTGTATGGGAAGGTGAAATTCGGCCGAGCTTATTACTGCGGACTCTTAATTTTAGTCCAATTTCAGCTCGATGGATGACGCTTATATTATGTTTTTCAAACCGTATTAAATGGGTTTTATTTGATTCTTTTGTGAAAGGAATCTAACTGTAAATTTATGTTAGTATAATGTCATACAATATTTCCGCGACTTCGCAAACAGAACATTTTATCAGGTCCTATTGTTATTAAGTTTGGCCAAGGTTGGGGTCGTGTTGGACTAAAATCGGCAAGAATTAAAAACGCTAAGACTGCATTCAAATCCACAACCGACGATATTGTTCTTAATGCTTTAGCTTTGTTTTTACCTGGGACCGAGTTTTTCTCTGCTTTAATACTACGAAAAATCGATTTCTATACAAAAAGGCCCCGTAAACCCCTATTACTGCAAATGTCATCAGAACATGATTAAAAATATATATAAATATGATTATTGAATAGAATAGAATAGCATTTATTCAGGCAACCATACATCATAAAAATAAAAACACATTAACAATTATGTACATCGAAGAATTAGATCGGGATGTGGACCTGAAATGGCCTCCACTCAGCAATGCAGTTGGCACGGCTAGCGTGATCAACGGCGCTGGTTTTCTGTGGAGCCATTGATGACAAATACATATTATATACAGATATTGATTGCGGTTATTCTCAAATTTAGTGTCTATGTCTAATTACCACGACTCCATATAAAATGTTCGTAAATGGTCGTGGTAATTAGACGCAACCGCAGACACAAAATTTGAGAATAGCCGATTGTTGAATAGTATCGGATAAGACCGGTAGCCCCATTTATTGTGGAGTTCTTCATTCTTCATACAAACTTTTAAGCAAGTTTTAAGCCCTTTAGAAGATGAATTTTAAAAAACGTTGAAATAGTTTTTCTTGTGTTTTAATATCGAACCATTTTACGAAGTTTCAAGTCCCTAGCTCGAAAAAGAATTCACTCCATAAAAATTTTCAATCCATTTTTGACTGTAAGGATTGAATTTTCAAAAACGCTGAAATTATTTTTCTTGTGTTTCATCAAATAACTTTTTAACGATGTTTCAAGTCTGTATGTTAAAAAATAAATCCAGTCGCATACAACTTTTAAAATCTTATATCGACCTCTGAATAAATTTTATCTAAAAAAACGCCACGCTATGTCCTATTCTGAAGTCTAAACTACAATATTAGAAAGTGCCATCAAAATCGGTTCATCAGTTTCTGCTAAAATTTGCCACCAAAAATATACTGGTTGTTATCGCCGCCACGCAGCGCCGCGTGCACATGACAATAAAAGATGGCACTTTATCAAATCGGTTATCCTCAAATTTGGTCTGCGGGTGGTGACCCGTCAAACTTTTTTATACGTTTCATATGGTTTGAAGGAGTTTAGACGCCGACAAAAACTGGAGAATGACCACTAAGGCTAGAACATGCATGGAAATGGGTAATGTTCTGCATCGCACTATTGAAGTTTTTTAAATTATGTTTTATAAATACAATTTCCTTCAGGTTCTACTTATTATGTCTCTCTAACATCAACGAACGTTCACATTTATAATATCAGTGTGATTTCTTATTATTGAATTGTGCATATTGTGTGACTGTGTGTACCAACCTACTCAGAGCAAAAATGTAGTAACCATAGGGGGAAACTGTTTTGGCTTCTGTGTTAACTATACACTCAGAGCAAAAATGTAGTAACCATAGGGGGAAACCGTTTTGGCTTCTGTGTTAACTATACTGCTAAGCTATAAGTGTAATGTATGCTGATTGTTTCCCATTGCAATAAATAAATAAATATAGTGCATCATAACAGTAGATAAAAGTATAGTCAACAATGTACTTGTAGTCAACAATATACTTGCCGTCACCGATCGTAAAACCCTAATTCCTCTTCTGTTTATTAATCCCTAATATAAACCTGCTCCTTATCCGCTGTAAATGATATTAATGAAGCACGATTACTAGCTCCATTCACCCAGCTCCTGTACAAATTTCTAAAACAATATGCCCCATTGTCGAGTCAAGCAGGCTAACAAATAACTCAACAAACCTAATAAAGACTCTTAATAATGTTCTATTTTAAACTTAGGCTTTTAGCCCTCGGTAATAATTAACTGTTATTTACCGTTCGAATTTCGCCATTCCGTGTAAACGGGCACATATTTAATGCAGATGGGAAAAATCGCCAAACAACTCCATATTCCTTCGTTCCAGAAATATTCTGAGCCCTCGGTTAGAAATAATAGTTCAAAAATGAAGCTCTATATTTTGTGGACGCTCAGTCTGCGTAGAGATCTTCGAGTACCCATAGCCCTCATGAATCTAGAGATCAAAATATAATTGTGGTACATAGACGAGTTGAGACGGTTTCGCGAGCATACCCCGGGTAGCTTGCGGTTAGGCGCGTTCGTTGCCTTCCTAATCCAAAACGGTGTTATGTCACGAGCATATTAGTATCTATACGGCTATTTGGCTTCATGGAAGTAAGAACCTCGGCTTTCAGAGAGTAACTAACGCATGATTCAATCTGGTGATTAATGGCGTTGCGCCTGGTTTGAGCGCGATAAGTACCTGTTATTTAGTGGCGTACTAACGACATGTGATAATCCTGCTGATGTGTTATGCACACGGACGTTGCGGGGATATTTGGACGTTTGGCAATCTCGCACAATAAACTGATTTTGTTGAAAACGTATTAAAAGTAATAAATAGTTTTAACGTAAGGAATGTAATTCAGACACCATAAAACAGATGAATATATATAATCTCCAATGAATCTTTTAATACGCTGTATTCTATCGCAAAACAATATTGATTAAAAAAGACAAGGTTTGTTCTAAATGCTACACCATGTTAAAGACCTTATCTACCCCAAGCAGATATAATATAACAGACTAAGCAAGAATGCTCGTTCCATTGATTTATACTTAAGTACCTACTTTTACACGCAGCAGTATCGTTGTCAATTTCAATTCACCAAACCGAGATTTGCAATTCGCCAGATATTGCTGTGTTTAATTTAAACGATCGTATTCGAGCTCGCCCTCTGGCAGAATATCATACAGTATCATTTATTGCTGATGCAGAAGTAGCTTTGCAGTAAAAGTTTAGGTGTGAGACGTCACCTATAAAACTAGTGGCTCTGTGAGCTGTAAAACATGCGAACATGTTTCCTTCGTTCGCTTCGCTCGCTTGTTCAAAAATTTCTAATTACACTCAAAACTGTCCTATGCTAAAGTTCAGATTCCTATGTCAAACGGTTCTCAGAAAACCTGTCTGTGACAGGACAGATACCAAGTGACCGTATAATACTGTCGTTGGATCAATTTTAGGTTGTTAGGTACGGATAAAATCTGCATAGAGTAGGTACAACACTACAGAAAGCCTAACTAAAGAGTTTCCCGAAGTTGTTGTCATTAATACAGTCTGCCAGGACTGCCAGGCCTCTGTCAGTGAGCGATTCATAAGAGTTATGCAAGGATAGTAAACAAAATATATTCATAACAAGAGTTATGCAAAAGTCCGAATATTTCTTGTAAAGACGCTGAACCGGGAACTTGAGCGTGCTTCGAAAACCGATAAAAATTTACGCGCGGTGCGGCATTGAAATATAAAATTGTGTGTTCTCCACATTTTACGACGGACGCGACACAGTTGAAACTGTTGTAGCTCGGCTCAAGTATTTGCCAATGTACTTATCAATTTTGCTAGTGGTTACATAAAAATATATTTTCAAACATAATATTTTGTTTGAATTCTTGGCATGTAACATAGTCAGTCCGATCGCTACTGTACAGCGTCTTATTTTCAATTCAGCCATCAGTTTGCGAGATATTGAGCTTTGTAAGCCCTATGTTTTGGAAAAGCCTTGTGACCCCCCGCTGCCAGTTAAAAAATATCACGGCTAAGTAGGCATAACTAGTTACCGAGTAATAGTGGACCAACCTAAAAATTGTACTTGGTAAGGCCAACTTTCGTACAAATTCAGGCAGCACAACTGGGGGCCGATTTTTGACTTTCGAGCGCTCGAAGATTAAATAAAAGTAAATGCTATTGTAGTGTCACAATCACAGGCACTTACTTTCTACCGATAGAATTGAATACGAGTGGTCAATACCGCACGTTTTTAAATTTTCTATCGGCATTTCAAAATAGCATTTCATCATTTTTGTCAGTTTTCGAGTGAAAGAGTAGAGCGCTCGAAAGTCAAAAATCGGTCCCCTGCAACGTTTAATTGGCGCGCGCGTGTTGAATGTTACAAAGACAGACGGGCAGGTACTAAACCTTACACTGCCCGTGGCTTGACTCGTACTTGGCCGGTTTTTACATTCACGTCAGTCAACCTAATCCTTAAATGCACGACTAGTCGAATACACCAAAACACAAAACGATAGGCATACATATGAGTAAGCAGTGTATTAGCCCACAAGGACTTTGCAAAGCTAAGTAGAACTAGAAGTTGAGGAAACGGACCCGAGCGGCGAAAATGTAGTCTAATTCCCTCCTAATAAATATTCAGAGCGGGCCGACAGCGCATTACAGGCGATGAGTCAATATTTTCCTAAATGCTGATGCTCTCAAAGATTTAATTATTGAAATAACGTTTCGTATCGCAATGGGAGAATTAATAGGTTCTCTATTTATTTCGCGTTGTTATTTCAATAAGGGGTATAATTTGTAATAATGCAAAATGGTCATCGTAGGGCACTGGGTCATTGTGGGAGTACACCACATTCCCCCTCATCCACGCATGTGGCCAGCACTGGGGCATATCCAACTAGCGCACGGAGGGTTCCGTACCATTATCTATAAAAACGGCAAAAAAAACACGTTTGTTGTATGGGAGCCCCCCTTAAATAATTATTTTATTTTGTTTTTAGTATTTGTTGTTATAGCGGCAATAGAAATACATAATTTGTGAAAATTTCAACTGTCTAGCTATCGCGGTTCTTGAGATACAGCCTGAAAAAAAAAGTTTGTTGTATGGGAGCCCCCCTTAAATATTTATTTTATTTTGTTTTTAGTATTTGTTGTTATAGCGGCAACAGAAATACATCATCTGTGAAAATTTCAACTGTCGAGCTACCGCGGTTCTTGACAGCCTGGTGACAGACAGGCGGGACGGACGGACAGACAGCGAAGTCTTAGTAATAGGGTCCCGTTTTTACCCTTTGGGTACGGAACCCTAAAAAAGGTGTATCCAATTTCTGTGTCAAAAATAACAATCGAATAAAGTAATAGAGCATGGATAGATGCGGCAGACAGTAAAAAACTGTAAGATTCGGAAATACATAAATGCAAAGAAACCCATTTTGGCTTGGTAGTAGCACAGCCGGCAGTGGCGTGTTTCAGTAGCATGAGAAGTGTAAAATAAATTTATGAACGCTTGGCCGAGTTTTTTAAGAAAAAATTTTAGCGGGCGAGATACTAATAATTGCGACAAATGATGTTTCATTCGGCGGATCGGCGAAGGCCGGCCATTTTTAATTTTAATTAGGAGCCAGAAGCGGCGAATTATAGGAAAGTATTTTGGGAGACGGCAAGGTTATACCCGAAATACGTACAAAAGTGACGAGGAAAAACGAATATTTAGGTACTTAAACAGTAAACTTGGCTTACGTTATAAATAGCAATCGGCAATTCAGATAGCTCTAAACTTTGGTGGTGGCTTTGTTGTATCGTTTGAACAGGTTTATCTTTATCTATGTTTATTTACATATAGCATTATATACTGACTGGTGGCTGTGAGAACTCGCGAGCCTGTCCATTAAATAAAATGTATTTTGAAAAATATTATTATTATACAATTATTATTCTCTTTATTTCTACTTGGTCATAGGTTAGGTTTTTACAATAATTATATACAGTACAATATAAAAATATATATATACAATATATTATTATTATTTTTAAATTACTTTAATAAAAGAAGTACATAGCATTATAAATATATTAAACTGGCTGTTGCCCGCGACTTCGTCCGCGTACAACTTGTTAACGTCTTAGAAAAATAATTGCTAAAAATTATTGTAGGCGGAACCTTAATTATCGCCGACCCAAACAAAGTTCTACCATCTTTAGGGATGATTTCCAAGATAAAAACTATCCTATATCCTTCCAAAGGTCTCAAATTATCTGTACGGAAAATTTCATCTAAATAAGTTCCGGGACCCGTCAAACCTGAACCTAATCACAAAATTTCACGAAAATTGGTTCAAAAATGCGACCTGTAGAGGAGAAAAACCGGGGGCATCCAGATATACAAAATAATTTTGGGCCAAGCTGAAGTGGAGAACAAAGTCACTCGTGGCCGCTGAAAAAAACGAACTAACTTACCCAAACCCCATTAGACCTCCAAATCAAACGTCTTTTCACCCCTGAAGATACAAATGTTCGTAATAGAGGTATAAATGGATCGAGACAATGTTATTATAAGTAGTAAATAACAGGCAGCCATCGAGAGGAGGCGAGCGACCGATGTTCCCGATAGATAACTTTCTAGCCCGAGGTTCATGTGAAGATGGAATAACAGCATATTTATACAGGGTGTTATCGTTAATAGTGTACCTTGGAGATTATCACTGGTTACAATGTGTAAAAGTAAGAATCTATTGGCAATTTGTAAGCTCAATAATTGGAGCAAATATCTTTTTGTTGTATAAAAATACAACAAAAAGAGTTTCATAATGCTTCAATAAAATTTTGTCAATCTTAAGAAAAATACATTTACATAGAAAACATTTAAAAATAGAAATGATCCCGACACAATACAATATTAAAAGCCATTTAAATCAATATTACTCAAGAATCTATACTGAAACTGGTTTAAAAGTAATGGACGAAAACAATGGTCAAATATTACAACTGCATTAAATTTCCCAGAGCGAGTCAACAATTTGCTAAGTTTTTTAACGATATAACGAGATTGAGTTAACCCGTGTCCCCGGCCCTCAGGGTATGTCATATTAACACATTCACTGCCAGGAACTCGCCTAGCGGGCCTTTACGTGGTAGGCACGTATCCACAGGATCGACTAATTACGTATCGCGTAATGTGACTCATTCACCGCCACGCTAGGCTCTACACCGTAGGCGCGTAGCCGCGCTACGCTCGTGGCCGATCCCGTGGTTTATCGCGTATGTAGCGGAAAGTGACTACGGCGTTGGCGCCCGCTAGGCGGGTTTCTGTCTGTGAAAGTGTTAATACATTCACTGCCAGGAATTGCTAGGCGGTCGATCGATCCCGTGGTTTTTCGGCTAATTAGCGGAAGGCGGCTACGGCGTAGGCGCCCGCTAGGCGGGTTCCTGGCAGTGAAAGTGTTAACTCCACATCTACTACCGAAAAGCATCCGTAGCGCTCTGACGCATGTGTGTCGTGATTGGCGCTGAATGGGTTATGCTGCGTATTCACTTCTATTCTAGCTAAGAGTTAAACCAGTTCAGTCAATTTAGAAACATGCGCTTTTTGTTCGGCCATATTTGTTTTTGGCTACAGAGGATATAAAAACGTGCAATGCAAAGGCAAGCTACTTGAATAAATATTTCTTTGCCACAAGGAATATAATATAAAGGAATATTCTGTTTTAGAAATGTATTGTGGATCTCCGCAAAGTAACGCCTGATTCTAGCAATTACTTGCCTGCTTTCATTTGCAAGCTTCGTTCGAATATATTGAATTTGTGGTCATTTTATTTTACTGACTTACTAGTAATGGCAGCGCCTTTAACGAAGCTGCTGACAAGAACATACCTGAAAAAGATAAAACAGAGAAATGAATACAAAAATATGAAAAAAAAAAACATCTAAATATGTTCTGTTCGGTTCGATTAACCAAACGCTACAGAATACCACAATTTGAATTAAAAGCTGACTAATGATTAATCTAAACGTAGGCATACCCAATGGAATTATACCTCACTCACCTTTGAAACTTACAATCAAGTTTCGTCATTAACCACTATTATTTCATTATTCTGTTATATTTACGCCTAAACATAAACAACATCAGAACTGAGGCCATAAAAGTTTCAACGCTAAAACGTGTCCCATTTTAGTTGAAATGTAACATCGAGGGAAAAACATTTTTTCCCAAACTTTCCCTAGTATTGCCCGCATAAGGCTCGTTCCCACTGTCGCCGCACGCAATTGCAAATTTGTCCACATCCATGAAATATCGGCAAACTTTAATATTTATGACCGTTAAGCCCCCGATAGTTTCAGAAAGCCTTTGTTTATTTATATAGAACAAAGTTCGACAAACTATAGCGTCGGTATGTATCTTTAGGAATCGTATTTTTATCCGACTGCCTCAGAGGGTTACGTTTTTCGAGCGTATGTATGTATGTATGTGGACAAGACAATAAATTCAATTTCCCGGCTTGCAGTCCAAAAGGCTTGATGAATTTTGTCATATGACGTATCGTTGGATTCCTTAATAATCGTGTGTCACATAGACTATATTATATTTGTGAAAAGCACTTGGGTTGTGGTGTGGTGGGGTGTGATATAACTATTGGGGTGTGATATAACTATTGAGGTTCTCTGAAGCAAAATTGCTCGATTTAACGAAACTATTAGTGTTAAACTTTTTACTTTTCTCAGATGGAATCAAAGGGCGCCCCTTACCAACCGTAGGCTCAAAGGGCAAATCAATTCCAAGTCCGTAAACTCGGTACGTGCGTCCTTTTCGCTTTGACGTCCCTAATTTATCGCGTTGGACGGTAATTTATTGCAAGACCTTTCATTGTATATAACATAACTGTTGAAAAGTGGCCATTGTATTTTAAATCTAAATGAGGCGAGATAGGGTTTTGTTTTGATTGTTTTGCTTTTGCAGTGTCGTCGTTTGGTAAGTAGGGGAGTGGTGGTGTGGTGCGGGCGCGACCAAGTCAAATGGCGGGCTCTGTCACCGGACTTGCTCGCTTTCAGCGATCGCTTCGATGACATACTGCCTCGCTTAAGTTTGTTTCTTGCTTATACATTGATACGAGGTACGGAAACGGAAACGATGACGTCATGCTGGATTTGTTTTATGTTCGTGGAATAGTTTTATGTTTTGCTACGTGATATGATAATTCTCATTTCCGATATACTTGACCAAGGTGAATTCCTATTGAGTATTGTATTTCCTTTTAAGTTGACTTATTTGGGTGAAGACCAAATTCTTGGCCAGTAGTTAGCTCTTCTTTCTTGGCCAGTGATTAGTCAGTAGTTAGCCATACAAACTGAAGAAGAGAACAAAGCTCCGTAGTGACATATAAATTAACCATATCATTGTATAGTTAATTTTCGTGTCACAATGGAAAACTTTCATAGAAAATTTAATTGAGTGAGCTAAGCTGGCCAAGAATTTGATCCTTACCTTATGTTCGAAATGAGTTTTGTTTGTGTTATGACAATATCCCATGTAATTCTGGTAAATTTTATGTTGGTATTTATTAACTAGTGATGTTTTTCATTTAGTTGCATTACTAAGTATGTCAAGCATGAAACTTTTTCGAGAAGTAGAGCACAGCGGAATATCTTGTTCTTATTTGGAGCAGAGCAGCCTGCCTGGGGAAATACCTCAACTATACAGAAGACCGTCGCCAGATAACACGAACACTTAGGTACTGTGCAAATATGTAACTAGTGCAGTACAGAGAGTGCTCTCACTCTCTTTACTGACATATAGGTAAACACAACAAATCCTTAAATGTATAAAATCTAATTTTCGAAATACTTAGTTTCATGCCATCGAAAATTATATACAGGGTGTTCGGCACATGAACCGCCAAATTTTATTGGGATATTGGTGGGGTCAAATGCAATCTTTCCACCCTCGGACCCTGGGTCCTAAGAGTCACGATAATGGAGATATGTTTTTTCCCAAATTACCCAAAATCCAAAATTACGAATATGTAAAGCATTCGTAATTTTTTCTCTTGTAAATATTACAATAAAACATAGTGCTTGTACGGCTGTACAAATAACATCTTTTTAAATATTTGGTAATGCATGCTTGTTTAAATAATTATATATCCCAATAGTCTAGTAGGTAAGGTAAAATAAAATAAGCAGTAGTTACAATTAATTTTATTATTTATATTGTTGCCAGTAGCGGTTCAATATATTAAGTTAACTGTAGTAGCTACTCGTGTATCCCCCACGGGACAGGCAATGCCTGGTGTGGGTCAGCATAATTGCAGCAGGCTATGTTTGTAAGAAATAAACTATTTGTTTTTTATAGGTTAACTTCGTAAATCATTCATCCGGAAAAGTGCAGTGTCAAAAATTGAAGCTACAAGTTGAATTGACGAAACATTCTCAGTTAACATAAGTACGTATAGATAGCGCAGTAACAAAACATGTTCAACAACATCTTAAGTATCCAAAACGCAATGTTTGACTTGGGAACTCGACTCACATTTTAAAGCAAGTTAAACAGCCTCACCCGGCAACTTGACTCAACTTCGTAACTCAGTAGTTTAGTAAAAAAATACAGAAAACTGCTATCTACATTATAGTAAATAAATAAAGCTTAGAGAAAAAAACACTTGGAAAGCATAATTTATTCAGTTGCTTTCAACGGCGTCCGCTGTGACACAGATTAAGGAACGGCGCTGAGCAGATTTCTTACTGATGCTGCTTTATTTATATTTTGTTCTTGCTTTATTAATTTAGAGCTTTTCATTCATGCCCTGCCCGACAGTGACTTTATCATGTCATATGTGTATAATTTTTGTGCCTCTGGAAATTCCATGGAGATTTTTTGAGGCAGAGATGAGGCGGCATCAGGGTTAAGGATAAGCTTAAGCGACCGCTTTAGCCTAGTTGGTAGTGACCCTGCCTACGAAGCAAGAGGTCCTGGGTTCGAATCCCGGTAATGGCATTTATTTGTGTGATGAGCACGAACATTTGTTCCTGAGTCATGGATGTCTTCTATGTATTTAAGTATTTATTTATCTATATAAGTATGTTTATCGTCGTCTAGTACCCATAGTACAAGCTTTGCTTAGTTTGGGACTAGGTCAATTTGTGTAAGATTGTCCCCTAATATTTATTTATTTAAGCTTACGTAACTTCGTCTGCGTGAACCCGGGATAAAAATTATTCTATACTTTAATCCAGGTTATAAACTATCTTCGTACAAAATCTCATATAAAACGGTTGAGCTGTTTAAGCGTGATTAAATAACAAAATCCAAACATCTAAACAAACATATAAACTATCGCATTTATAATATTAGTAGGATTTATGGCATAATGAGACAGCCAACTGAGTAGATGTTGACCTGCACCATACAATTAGCATTTCATTAGATTTGATTAGCACGTTTATTCTGACACATTAACCGGACAAGCGAGGACGTAAGTGGCCCAAACACATTGAAAATAAATTGGATTGTTAAATATCTCAGTTTGCCGAAACAGTGGCGGTACTGCCATACAAGCCCAAAAGCCGGGCTTGCCTTCCATATCTAATTCTCAATTAAAAATCAAAAGGTAACGAGAGCACGAACTATTTCAATTCGCGCTTCGCGCTCTCACTACATTTTTCAAATTAATAACATCGTGGTACAAAATTCGACCGCGCACCGCCGCGGCGCGGCTGGCTGGCAGCACTATCGCTGCGATGACGCGAGCCGACCTCGCTGGAGACACAGCTAGTCATCTCGCTCGCACGCGTTGGCTTGCAAGCGGGCTTCTACTACTACTACGGACTACCTAATAATGAGATATAACTTTTTATAGGTTCATATAGCAAATAGTACGAGATTTTAAGCCAGGCATGCGTATGAAGTTGTGCACAAGTCTAGTAAAATGCGAAATTCGCGCGTGCGCGTGTTGACGGCCGACTTCACTTCATTGCTATTAGTTGCAATTTCAATTTGCAATTACTTTTGTTTGTTGTTTGTTTGAGCGGTCAGTGCGGTCATTAAGTATTTTATTTGCTGTGTTGTGGTTTAATCGGATTGACAGTGCCTTCTGATTGTGATTTTTAAAGTGTGTAGAAGTTTTGCTTGGCGAAGGAAAGGTAAACACTTTAAACTTTGCTCAGAAGAAACAACTTATTTCTTCGTCAAAACCTACGCCTAAGATTTGTGTACTTATCAGTTTAATAGATCGGTGTACAAAACTCGTTGGATTGCTGGTTGTTCTTACTCTAATAAGTTATATTGCTGGTGTTGTATATTCTTTTCGAACGACAAACGTTTGTAATACATCTGGCTGGATATGACGATTTAAATAACTTATATGGCGCCATTAAAAGGCCAAAGCTGAAAAAAAGCAAAAGAACGCTGTGATTTCTTTTAGTAATTTTGGTAAACAGCTAATTGAAAGATCTTTATCGCGCCAATTATCCGAGGAAATTACAAAAACGTATGTCTCGGCTTGCCCTATTCTGAAACCCTAGGCACGCCACTGTGCCGAAACGCAACTTATCATTCATCATCAAGTTATGAGTTAATCGTGCATAAATTAAATATTAATAAATACAGTCAAGTGCAAAGACGGGTCCACTTTGCACTTATATCCTGTATAAAATATTAAAATAGTTTTTAAGTGCGCACAAAAGTTAAATAAAAGGGTAGAATGTTTTAATACATACAGGAAGGATGTGAAATCATAAAAAGTAAGCATTATTAAAATGAAGTAACATTTTCGTATGCAAACGTGACAATATCTCTAGCGATAGCGAAGCCGTTCTCTCATATTTTTTTCCATAATGTTGTCGAGTAAGACCATGTTATAAAGACATATCAAGTACCAAGTAATGCCGCCTCGGCACGCCTCGGGCGAACGAGTGCTTAACGTACCGCATTAGCTTTCAGTACTAGCTCACTCGTTCATAAACTGACTACGCACGGTTAATTTTCACATAACTTTTAACTAGGAAAAACTAATCTCATAAACCGTTTTCTGACGCTTGATGGATACTTGAAATTTATACGGGTGTTTTTGGGCTGTGCAATGCTCCAGACTTTTAGACAAGGTATCGATCATTTCTTGAAAGGTCATATTATGGGAACCGGGGGGGTCAAGTATTGTTCGCAGTTACTGACCTCGATTGTATTTCACTGTGCTTCGTGCGCTCGCTTTAACAGAAAAAACGCGTGTTTTTTTTGAAATCCGGATGGGATTTAAAAGATTAAATGAATTGAGGCCCTGGATAAAGTTTCGAGGCCAGTAAAAATGTATACTCGCGATAAACCGTTATCGTTTATTATGAAATAAGTACATGTTGAGGTTCACATACCTTCGGGCTTACCGAAACTGCTTTACTTAACCCACGTTACTTACGTACATTATTCAAGTATTCCATTTCAGTCCTCGTCACTTATCGTCTTCAATTTATGTTGGTAATATTTGATGTGTACGTGTGTAGTGAATGACGGTAATGCTATATTTAGCGAGGAACCTGAAAGACTACTTGACTTTTTGTCAATGAGAAATATTAAATCATAATCATATTTTTGTAAAATGTTTCTCTCCTGTTGTGGTGCAATAATAGTACGTTGTGATACAAGTGAGGTATGTTGATAATTACATCAGAGGCGGATTATTACGCGAGCCGCAGGTGAGCGTGATAAGAGAGCCGAGGATGTAATTACCAAAGCTCACGCGTTTCATACGACGTATTTCAATACATTTTGCGAGGAAAAAATCCTTTTCATAAGATGAAAATTTTATGGGCCTGCCAACTACGCTACTATCCGGCGATACCTCCAAGAGGCAATCACCGACCTAGGTCGTTGGTTTAATCTTTGGCGTATCGAAGTTAACCCGGAAAAAAGCACTGCAATAGTCTCCCACCCGTCTGACTGCGTTAGTACAGAAAGACGGGTGGCTCCGATCCAGATGTTTGACCGACCCATCCCCTGGGTCAACGAGGCCAAATATCTTAGAGTGACCCTCGACAGGAAACTGACTTTCCGTAGCCACATCTGTAGGGTACGCAACCGCGCGTTGTTCGTACTAGGAAGGCTTGGGCCGATGATCAACAAGTTTAGTAAAATGTCACTTAGAAATAAGCTGACACTCTACAAGACTTGTGTTCGTCCAATCATGACATATGCAAGTGTAGCATTTGTTCACGTGCCTATGTCATCGCTCAAGCTGCTTCAGGTCATTCAGAATCGTTTTCTCCGTAGGGCGACTGGTGCCCCGTGGTACCAATCGAACCTCAGCCTGCACCACGACATGGGGATTAGCACCATGTATGGTTTCTTTAAGCAGGCTGCCAGACGTTATTTTGACAACGCTCCCCACCATAGGAATCCGTTAGTTAGGAAGGCTGCTGATTACGTTCCCATGCCTCCCCCCTCTGTCGTTACTCAGCGCTCACTGATTAGGGCCCGCACGGTTGGAAAGATGGATCGCTGCGCTTTCGGCGTCCATCACATCGCGTACACTTCGGCGTTCCCGCCGGCGGGGACGTCCACCGCGAGATCGCGACAACACAAACACATACAGTCCCTATTCGTCCCGGTACCGCCGCATACCGGGTAGAGTCAGTCCGACCCAAGTCGGGCCTAGCTGAGTTTCTTGCTGGACTCTTCTCAGCTAGGCTAGGTTTTAGCGAACCAGCGATAAAACTCCCAGTAGTTCGACACCACTCACACCCCAGATTCGGTTGATACCGTTCAACCAATCTCACTGGAGCGCAAACTCGTAGAGTAGGTATTCCAGTGTATAAACTTTCCCGCGTGGTCGTGCTGGAGGCTCCCCCTGGATTTTCCCCAGGCTACCCTCCAACCACGCAATTCGACCGCTATATTGGGTCCGTCCTATTATAGCAACAGTCAGGTAAAAAAAAAGGGCCTGCCAAGTTATTTTCTTTACTTATTTATGGCAACAGGTTTTTACTCACATGTTGTATACATCGCCAAGAATTTCCAGTGGCATCCATTCTTTTTATCACTTTTCTAGTCATCACGAGTCAACATTTTTGTTACTAACCAAACACGCATTAACAATGTTCACAAATATCTGTGAAATAACCTATAATGGCGCGCAACAGTTTTTTTTCGTGAAGTTTGCGCAGTGCGCGAGCATTAGATGAAATCTCTAAACAGCCAATACAAAATAAAATAAATATTTTCGTTTTAAAGTGTTATCTTTATTAATTCATGTAAAATGTTATCAAAAGTGAATAGTTTTACTAAATTAAACGTTTCAATATCATACCCAAAAAGAAATAGTCAATTAATTAACAAAAAGGATTTAATTTGTTTAGTCGAGTAAGAATCCATTTGCCGAGAATTAAAAAAAAAACCTGTACATTCTGCACAACCTGATTAATTTAAGAATGCACCGTGTGCATGCATACATCTTGCTCCAAGGTGCCAACGTGACTTAATCGGGATATAACCATAACACACAAGTGTCGTAATGTTATAAAACACGCGTGTTTTTTATCTAGGATTATGAGCCTAAAAGCGACACAATAAGAGGTTCGTTACGAGCAATTGTGTTGAAAATAATATTATTTTGAGTTGAATTCAGAGTCTATTCTAGTCATATTTATATAATTATTTTACAAGGGTCTAACGTGATATTTATTTACCCTTATTTCTGACGTTTCGATAAGGGTTGCACCGGTCATGGTCGCAGATGACTTACTTTCATACATTGCCATACAAAAACGGTGTTAGCAAGATAAGATGACGCTTGTCATAAATGCGACTTTATATTGATGTTAAGGTTATTGGTGTAATTCAGCTAAGCGGAATCGGCTGATAACGAAAATTTACGAGTATAGCTTCGAACATGATTCAAACCAGCGAACTTTTGGCAATCAGATCCAATTTCTTTAAACTGAGTTTTTTGTTCGCCTGCTGGAGTGTCCCACTGCTGGGCAAAGGCCTCCCCTAGATTTCCACGTTGCAACTGAGCTATCGAAGAAATATTTCAATCACTTCATTCTTATTATGCCTTAGAGAGTGAAAATTGAATGAAAATTACGATGTCCAAAGTCCCGGCTGGTGTTGCCATTCGAGCGACCGTTTAACTATGGATGACCCGGGACGGTTGTCTGGCGCGACGGCGACGGGCGCGGCTGAATAGTAAGCAACCTGTCTGTTACATTACGCTGCACGCTGTCTCTGTCTCTTGAACATTTTATTCATGTGCATAACCGTGACAAGATTATAATATAATTTTCAAATTCACTTGGGAAAAGGGTATCTGGACATCTTCTTCTCGAGATACTGCTTAGTTTATATGATCAATGAGTAAAAGTTAGGGGATAAAAATAGACAAAGGGATCACGACGCAGTAAGTTATGCGTAGGTAGGTACTAGACGAAATAAATGCCCGAAAAAAAACCGGACTAGTGCGAGTCCGACTCGGCTCCGGTTCCGTACTTACAAATACAAATGTATAGCTTTTAGAATTTTACCTGTACTTGTAGTATAAGACTATATTACTTGCAAAATTTCAGTTCTAGGTAAACGGAGAGTACCTACCCTATAAATTTTGATTCCCTTGAAAGTGTCCAAATACGTTTTTTGCGGCATAAACGAGCTCTTTTTTACGTTAATTTGGACTTGATTTTATGGTTTTAATTTCAATTCGATACCTCCACTCGTTCCCAAAATAAAGGGCCTCGACAGACAGACAGACGAACAACAAAGTGATCCTATAAGGGTTCCATTTTTTCCTTTTAAAGTACGGAACCATAAACAATACTCCGGACCAACACACACATATGAATTTGAACCCAGGTTATTCTACTGCGGACATAGTCTCTATTGACTAGGCAAAACAATGTTACCCTTAGGATTTTTTTAATCCTGTATCTTTTTTGTAATATTGAACTAAATATCCTTGAGAATTTAATGAGAGTGATTCATGGCCGCAATTGTTTCTTAGACGGTAAAATAAAGGCCTGGCAAAATATTTAACGCATAATAAAATTGCTTTTTCGTTGGCTTCAACAAAGCTCGCAACAAAAGACAAACCGGTTTATGAAAAGGAGGAAAGACACGAGTTTCTATAAATAAATCTCAAAATGGAAACTCGTCAAAGCTACGCTCTTAAAATAACAATTCATGCGAAAGCGTATTGAAATGAAACTAAAATATTCCACGTCAAGTTCCCTTTGTTACAAGCGTATTGATAATTTTATATATTCAAATGAAGCCGGTTTCGTCTACGGGCAAAAATAGCACCCACATCCAGAAGAGATCCACAGCTTATTAATTATGTGCAAACCAGCAAAGCCTGAATTAAAACCCGTCATATACTTATTTGCTGAATAGAACCGTTGCGTCGTCGCCGGTAATATCACGCGCTAAATTCGCGAACGCAACCGGGTGTGACCGAGTGTAGGTACAATTTGCTCATATTATACAGCGTACGATATATGTCAGGCTTTCCTCGCACATGAAATTGCGCTTGACAGAACTGGATGGCATAATTTGAAGGTTCCCTTTGCCGACCTTAAGTATAATAAGTTTGCCGTAGGTGCACTGTCAGTGTATCAGCCGGGGAAGTTAGGTCGGCGCTTGGCCTATATTCTCTCCTTGTCCCACTCCAGTGACGGTTATAGGCGTACATTCTGTCCCTGTCCCCCGTGACGTCACCACGCACCCCTTCACGAGAGTGTGTGCGTTGATTACGCTTGTCTTCGGGCTCGTTTCGGTGATCACTGAGATTATACGGTTGATTATATTTGTATGAATGGGATGGGTATTGTATGGGATCAATGTGGCTGGCGGATTGTCTGCTTTGTACTCTCCTGATCAGAATTTTATTTATAAAGAATAAATTGTTAGAAATGTCGTAGTAATTTTGTATAACAATGTAAATTATTTTGCACTTTTTTCGTTTAATTTTATGTAGGTATTTCAGATTCAGATAATTTATTCATAAATGTACATTTCATCCTACAAATATTATAAATGCGATTATATTATAAATTTAAATGTTTAGATGTTTGATCATTCCGAAGATAGTTTATAGCCTGGATTCAAATATAGGAGAGTTGTTATCCCGGGTCCACGTAGACGAAGTCGCGGGCGGAAGCTAATTAACATTTTTTTTTAATACACAGCTATATATATATATATGTATAGAGGTGTAGTGGTAAAGTGGAGTGTCTAAAATTTGTGTAATAGACTAGTATATTTGACATTACATCGTATTTTTTATAAACATTTGTACCTTTCTTATTTATGTGCAAGGTATTAGCGTCAACAGTTGTTGTGTAGTAGAAATTCCTTGACACTTGCCCTGAAAACAGATTGGGTAAACCACTCTAATAAATTTCCTCACTGGCAATAGATTCGGGCACCCAGTTTGGAGCATTGGCAATGTAATAAGCAAATGCTACGACAAAATATTATTCAAGGTACAAGAAAACAAGCTTTGCCTTTATTAGACATGCGCCAAAGTCACACGAGGGCTAAATTCCTGATTTGACCCTTCTAATTCGAGTTCCTGCATTAGTTCGATTAGTCCTTGTTGTGATTTGTGTCCTAGTGTTGTGTTCCTGGTTCAGAGTATGGTCGCCAGAGCACCCGAGGTTGCGCTTCGCTTCACAACGGATTCTCAAATCAATAAACGGTTTTTTACCAATTACCGTCTTGTTATATAAAAAACCGTCCCCACATGACCCGCCCGTATTAAGTACGCCTCCAGTATAGCTTAAGGGTTCACGGTTTCCTGAGTATATCACGTACGTATAGTATATTATAGATCTATGTTCAGTTAATTTTGCACTATTCGTACCGATGGTAGCCGCAGTCTAGACGCCAGCGGGCAGCGGGGCGACAAGCGGCAGTTCACACATTTGATACAGTTCAATCTTTGAACGCCCGTTCGTCGCCCCGCTGCAGCTGTCCGCTGGGATCCACAGCGCAGCCTAATGTTCGATCGTAATATACCGAAAGTATATGTGATATGTCAGTGATTAAATTTCCACAAAATTACCTTCCTCGATTAATCAAATTTTGCTGCAGAAATTCAGCTAATTTTGTATCAAAATCGATTAATATGGTCGCTTGAATTAAACATGTATTTTGGTAAACAAGTTGATATTATAATGTATGTAAATTAATATATTTGCAAAATTATATAATGATTGTAACATATTCACGCCTATTCGTCGATTTAAACCCTGAAAAGAAGATATAATACTTTTCATCGTAGATATTATTTCCCCAAGGGGGTGAACTGAGAAAGATTAAAAAATATATATTTATATGTAAAGTCGTAGGCAATAGCTTGTATAATAACTACAGAGCTACATCAATATTAATATAACCTTGTTACTAGCCGATGTATTTGAAGGGCGAATAACAGCACTGTGTTATACAAAGCCATTTTGTGCATTGTAAACGGTCAACCGCAAATGACTAGTTCGAAATGAAAGCTGCTAACATTAAAAACCTGCATACAAATTGCGGGTTTATTATTTACGTAATAAGGTCTACAATTCAATGTCAAAACAATGTTCTTTTAGATAGTAAGGAAATTGTATACTTTGTCGCAATAGTGTTGTTTGAAAATGTACCCTATAATGCAAAATTAAGTAATTTCAAACCAAGTGGTCTAGTTGTGTGTAATCCGATGCATAAGTTTTGCATTTCATTTCATTGGCTAAGAACAATGACGGAATTAGCTCTGGACAGGAGCGCGTGAAACATATTGAATTGTAATCGGGTTGTGAAAGTGTGTATCAGAGGTTTATATTTATTATTCGTATGGCAAGTCAAAAGTCACATACTTAATAATAAATTAATCTCCAGAGCTTTTGGTGTCATGGGGTTCAAAAGTTAGACGCCACGCGACGTCACATTTCACATTATCAAAAAAAATAGGGTGATGATTGCTCAACAGTTTTGATCGTTCCGATCTACAAGCGCCGCTAGACTGAGAGACTATACACAAAATAATTTTCGTCATTCCAAACACATTGCGGTTGCGAATTTATTTGCCAGTGTTAATCAAATATTCTTAAAATACTCCCGAGATGAGGTCGGTAGTCCTCGAGGCTAGCACTAACTGGTTATTATTTTGTATTCAAAATAATTTTCAAGTTGTATGCCACAATATAAATCCACTTGAGTTTGCCTCGTTTGGGGCATTATGCTCGGAAATATAGAGGTGAAGTCTGCTACAGAGGCTATGCTAATGAAGTGTTCCAAATTATCTGTACTTGAAACTAATTTCGTGAATTTTGTGCATTTTATTCTACGAAATAACTTTTGCTGAGTATACTTTTTAAGACCACGACGATGGCGAACTGGCACGCGCCCTATCTGATGGAGGTCAGACACTGTAGCCAATGGCCGTGGAGAGAAAAAAATATGTAAGATCGTATTTGAATTGGCCCGTGTAAAAGGTTATTTCATTATTATACCTGTTATTTAAACCCGTTTCTTCTCTAGAAAAGCAAGTCAATTAAATTAGGTATGTTTTTGTACTAGGACGGATTGATGATTGCCCTAAAATCCGCATGTCACTTTTATATCTGCAGGCGTGTGATTCCGCCGTTAACTCCATCTTGATATTGAACGACGTTCTCACTCACTCGTAACTTCGTAACTGTGTTACAGCCATTTGATATTGGAATTGCGCTGTAACGTGTTTCATTAACATTCCCTTACTTAAACAAATATTATGGCGATGGGTTTTGGATTTATGGTTTTTGCCTCGTCGCTTTGTGGAATGATCATCCTGCTACCCTCACCCTCACTCCTGCTGTAGAAGCCCGGAGTCTGCTTTGGCACTAAATCCATAGCATCCATTTTGGCATAGGTATATGCACTATAGCTTTACGAAAGTGACTGCCATTCTGACCTTCCAGCCTTGAGGGACTTGACCGCTTTCCTCACGATGTTTTCCTTCACCGAAAAGTCATTGAATATCAAATGATACCCGATATGGATATTTATCCGAAATAAAGAATTTGAACAGTTTATGACATAGCATAATGCTAATTGGTTTCTGGTGCAAATGTTAACCATAGCTGTTCAGCGCGGCATTGCGGCTAGCCTCATGAGTATACCTAATGCATCTGGACTGGCGCGGGGCGAGTTATTTGATACTTAGTTTTATGTTCAGCTTAGTAGTTTTGTAATATTCTGACTGTGTTTATCTTTAATACATTTTAATCGGTAAGACAAATATAGGACTTTTACAAGAACGCGACCAATCGGTTTAGCCTAATGAGTACCCTGGCGCACGAAGCCCATGGTCCTCGTTCAAATACCGTCCCGTAAGATCAAAGTATTCCATTCTGGGTAATTGATGATTTCTTTGTATTTGTATTGTTAATAATTGAAAGTTAAGTTAAATGGTTGTTGGTAAAATGTAGCTCCTACCGTCCAATACTCGTACTATACACAATATGCGTAAAGAGAGCGTAAAGAGAACCTTAATAAAACCAGCAGAATTAAGAGCCGCATCAGTTTTGCAAGCATTTCGATAATAGGAGCAACTTGTACTGACGTACAAGCCAACTGTAGTACTTGATTAACATGAAGTTTGAAATTAGGCATTCCTTTCCATGTGAAACGGTGTGGGTTCACCATGCCACTTAATGCTTGAGGGAGTTTTCATCAAATAGTTCGCGACCTGCCCACAACCCACGGAATAAAGATACTTGACGAACTTCATTACGACTTAGTAATTGACAAAGACAGTTGACGTGTCTTATAAGTTACTGATGCTGACGAAACTTGGTGTAAAGTTGCTAAATAAAAAGTTGATGACCTGGTTAAGGTCGCGGGAGTCCGCTGGATGCGGGTGGCGCAGTAACGGTAATTATGGCACTCTTTGGGTGAGGTCTGTGTCCAGCAGTGGACCTCGTTCGGCTGATATAAAGATGATGAAATAAAAAGTTATCGTGAGTAATGTGGACCTCTGTTTTCAATCATTAATAAGAACAAAAATCCTATGTCAAGAGAGAACCAAACAATGCATAATTAAAGTACTACAGTTTGAGAATGGAACAGCTGTCTGTTAATTAGAAAAATACGTGTTTAAATGAATTGAGTTTCTGTAAAAATAATAATTGGTATAAGCTTTTATTTCCAACTGTAGTATTCTGTATACTGTCATCAACTGCGTTGAATTACGTCAGTTAAGTCCTGAATTCCCATGGCCACCTTGTGTCTCCATTATCAGATCCGCATGGTATCATAATATTTAATTATCATCCAAACTATACTTAAACCCAAAATTTCAGCTCAATCGGTTGAAGCAGATGCTTCAAATTTGATTTCCAAGATTCCACCCGAACACACATAGTTACCTAGATACATTGCAAGTAAAGTAAAAGCTTGTAACATGTCATAAGCTTTATTAAAAACAAAACATGTTTGTGACAAGCTTTTATTGCCGACTGTATTTTACTTTTTACAGCTCCATCTGCTCATCAAGACAAATGCAAAGAGCCCAAACACGGGTCATATGTTTGAGTAATTAAAGAAAATAAAGTTGAGTTCATATTGTCACCTTCCGTCTCCATCATCAGATCAGCTCCTTGATACCACAATATTGCATTGTCATTTGACTTGCATATGTATGCAAAATGTCATCTCAATCGGTTGAGGATAACTGTTTTAAAATTCAGTTGTATGATTTGACCTGAACATAGGTACATACAAACATTGCAAGTTAAAATAAAAGCTTGTAAAAACTACCACCTTCAATCCCTTTCTTATCGTGGTTTAACAATAGGCAACAGTGGAATGGCATCTCGCGTAAACGCAGATAGAGATATACTTCTCATCTAGTTCCTCAAGTAAAACTAAGTGCACATTTAAGGCGGTGCATTGGAAATTATCAAGTGCTTTGAAACGCCGTTCTGACTAGATTAAGAAACAATAAGGTCTGATTTTCAGATATATGATTCTTGACTATATGATTGTTTTTCTGACTTTACCGATACATGATTGCTTAAAATTTCCTCGATAGAAAAAAAAATCCAGTTGGGTCTGTATTTTCTTTTTTTTACTCAGCCTACTCAAAGGATACATTATTTTACGACACAATCAAGTTAATACTATAGTATTTCATCTCATCTAAAATCTCACTTTATGAAATTTAAATAAAACGTCTCTAAGTTAGGTATTTATCAAAATTTGTCCAAAAAAGCCATTCCCGAAGTGTTCCATCTCTTTTTCTCGTGCGCGGAACGCATAAGCGTGTCTTTATCTAGGGGGCGTGTTCACGTGGGTGGCGGAATCTTATAATTAAGCGGCCAAATTTGCATATTTGCGCCGGCGGCGGGGGGCGGTTTGACAGAGCTCTATTTTGACACTCGCCAATTAAATTTCTTTGCAGTCTTCTCTTATAAACTATATTATATATTATATTTAGTAGGGCAGTTTCAGGTGATAATGTGGACACTGGACAAAAGCACCAATTTTTTTTATTTTATTTCGGACTTTATTATGCTTTGCAGTCTTCTCTTATAAACTATATTATATATTATATTTAGTAGGGCAGTTTCAGGTGATAATGTGGACACTGGACAAAAGCACCAATTTTTTTTATTTTTTTTCGGACTTTATTATGCTTTGCAGTCTTCTCTTATAAACTATATTATATATTATATTTAGTAGGGCAGTTTCAGGTGATAATGTGGACACTGGACAAAAGCACCAACTTTTTTTATTTTCTTTTGGACTTTATTATGCTTTGCAGTCTTCTCTTATAAACTATATTATATATTATATTTAGTAGGCAGTTTCAGGTGATAATGTGGACACTGGACAAAAGCACCAAATTTTTTTTTTTTCGGACTTTATTATGCTTTGCAGTCTTCTCTTAGAAACTATATTATATATTATATTTAGTAGGGCAGTTTCAGGTGATAATGTGGACACTGGACAAAAGCACCAATTTTTTTCATTTTATTTCGGACTTTATTATGCTTTGCAGTCTTCTCTTATAAACTATATTATATATTATATTTAGTAGGGCAGTTTCAGGTGATAATGTGGACACTGGACAAAAGCACCAATTTTTTTCATTTTATTTCGGACTTTATTATGCTTTGCAGTCTTCTCTTATAAACTATATTATATATTATATTTAGTAGGCAGTTTCAGGTGATAATGTGGACACTGGACAAAAGCACCAATTTTTTTAATTTTTTTTCGGACTTTATTATGCTTTGCAGTCTTCTCTTATAAACTATATTATATATTATATTTAGTAGGCAGTTTCAGGTGATAATGTGGACACTGGACAAAAGCACCAATTTTTTTTATTTTTTTTCGGACTTTATTATGCTTTGCAGTCTTCTCTTATAAACTATATTATATATTATATTTAGTAGGCAGTTTCAGGTGATAATGTGGACACTGGACAAAAGCACCAATTTTTTTTATTTTTTTTCGGACTTTATTATGCTTTGCAGTCTTCTCTTATAAACTATATTATATATTATATTTAGTAGGCAGTTTCAGGTGATAATGTGGACACTGGACAAAAGCACCAATTTTTTTTATTTTTTTTCGGACTTTATTATGCTTTGCAGTCTTCTCTTATAAACTATATTATATATTATATTTAGTAGGCAGTTTCAGGTGATAATGTGGACACTGGACAAAAGCACCAATTTTTTTTATTTTTTTTCGGACTTTATTATGCTTTGCAGTCTTCTCTTATAAACTATTATATATTATATTTAGCAGGCAGTTTCAGGTGATAATGTGGACACTGGACAAAAGCACCATTTTATTTTATTTTATTTCGGACTTTATTATGCTTTGCAGTCTTCTCTTATAAACTATATTATATATTATATTTAGTAGGCAGTTTCAGGTGATAATGTGGACACTGGACAAAAGCACCAATTTTTTTTATTTTTTTTCGGACTTTATTATGCTTTGCAGTCTTCTCTTATAAAATATATTATATATTATATTTAGTAGGGCAGTTTCAGGTGATAATGTGGACACTGGACAAAAGCACCAATTTTTTTTATTTTTTTTCGGACTTTATTATGCTTTGCAGTCTTCTCTTATAAACTATATTATATATTATATTTAGTAGGGCAGTTTCAGGTGATAATGTGGACACTGGACAAAAGCACCAATTTTTTTTATTTTTTTTCGGACTTTATTATGCTTTGCAGTCTTCTCTTATAAACTATTATATATTATATTTAGTAGGGCAGTTTCAGGTGATAATGTGGACACTGGACAAAAGCACCAATTTTTTTTATTTTATTTCGGACTTTATTATGCTTTGCAGTCTTCTCTTATAAACTATATTATATATTATATTTAGTAGGGCAGTTTCAGGTGATAATGTGGACACTGGACAAAAGCACCAATTTTTTTTAATTTTTTTCGGACTTTATTATGCTTTGCAGTCTTCTCTTATAAACTATATTATATATTATATTTAGTAGGGCAGTTTCAGGTGATAATGTGGACACTGGACAAAAGCACCAAATTTTTTTCAGGTACTTGTTAGGTTCATCGCTTTAAGTTTTTGATAGGAACCAACTCCTCCGTCCCAGGAAGTTCTCAACGGGGGTGCACGACGTTTTATATAATTTAACTTAATCTATTTTGGTCTGATATACCATGGCTTATTATAATGTAACGGATGGTATAATGTTGTTTCAGATAATTTTCAAATGATTAAATGTAAAACGTGATATAATGATTTAAGGCTATAATTACAATTAGCATAAAAGACATTTACTATATTTATCACTGATTGAGACATGATGAAACGTGTTTATTTATTTATTTAATCTTTATTGCACTAAAGAATATTTTATGGTACAAAAGGCGGACTTAATGATATAAAGCATTCTCTACCAGTCAACCTTAAGGCAAAGCAGATAAAATGTGGGCAGTGCAACTTAATTTAAAACAAAAACTCTTTAACATGTCTAAAGATGGGATGAATAATAATATATTTTATCATAATGAATTACATGACATAATTCGTCATTGCTATAACGGAAGGTGTTGGATAGTAACAAGTTATTTTCACGAGCCCTACAAACCGTCAACGTTTCCACCGCCCTTTTTACTCATACCGTTAATGAAGTACCCCAATGGCCCCGTAGCGGACCCATGTCAACATGCAATTTGTTTTATTAAACATAAGGCATGCTTCATATTTATAACCACGAGTTTCCCTTCCCGTGGGGTCAAGGTCCCCTGACGGGTATTTAATTGTGGAGGTCGTGGGTTGGTGGAGAGGATGGGATGTAGAATTAGCTATTATGGCGGGGCGTGCGTGGCTTTAGTCTTTCGCTTGATTTCGAATTGAAGCGCTAATACATTTTGTGGTATGGGTACTTCTTTAAAGTTTGCCCTTATACGTTAGTTGCACCTATCTTAGTTAAAATAAGTGTAATAAGTTTGCCTTTATCTGTAATTTTGACATTAGTGGTTGTGGGAATTTACAGTATATAACATCCACATTATCGATTAGTTATTTTTTTTATAAACCTAATCATTTAATCATGTATTAGGTATTAGTATTAAAATCTTTTATACCCACATTTATGCTAAAAGTGGCGCTGTATGTACCTATATGTATGTATGTAGTATTAAAATGTATTTTAACAATAGGTTGTTAAAATTTTACTTACAGATATGGAACATGTTCTGAAAATAAATGTTTTTCAATTTCAATTAACAATAGAACTAAACTTAATATTTTTTAAGAGCATTGATGTGGATTTGAATTGTTAAATCAATCTGCAATATAACTCTTTATCAGTCTTTACTCTTGATCGATTTTTATGAAAATACTTGATTTTGCATAATCTTAGAAGAGCCACCATCGGCTTGTAAGCGTCAAACACCGTCGTTGTATTTTTAACTCAACTTGCCAGATGCCTAAGTCTCAATTTCACAAAAAAAGTTTTATATTTATTTTTATTAAATATAGTTACGCATTTGACCACTATCATACCAGATGGTAAGCGATGACGAGGTCAGGTGTTACATGCATACCTACCTAGATAATGTATAGAGTTTATTTCAAGTTTTTTTTACAATTTCGAGTTTAACCTTAGTCAATATTCCGCTTTTGAGGCATTCAGCTTAATGTGCAGCAGTTATAATGACACATTGAATAAGGTTTCAGAGGAAACGGTAGAATGTCTAACAAGAAATAACCTAACTATAAATACAGATAAAACCAAATATATTTATTTTCGTAAAGCAGCAAGCAGCAGCAAGGCAGCAAGCACCAGGAAGGGAAAAGATCTGAACCTTAATATAAATTGTAATGGTAAACCAATAGAGAAAGTAAAGTATCAAAATTTCTTGGGTCTTTATGTGGACGAGCACTGTGAATGGAAAGCGCAGGTTAAGGCAGTGCAATAAAATTAATATATTTGTAATTGCTATCAAAAAAATTAAGACTTGTAACTTCATATGAAAAATGAAATTAAAATAATTTTAATCCAGAACAAGTCCAGCAAAATAAATTAAATACAAATTATACGAAATTAAATAAGTCAACATTAAAACATATGGGCCGGGCTTGTTCAACGAATGTTTTAATAATAATAATATTTAGTAGATAATTAGAATGACACATTTACTCGTATTATATATTATGACATTGACTAGTTTTCATTATCGCCATATTAACATAAATTATATAAACGTAAATTGTAAAAATTACATAATTTCATATTAAAAAATGACCTAATATAAATAACTAGAGATTTATAATGATATTATCTTGTTCTCAACTCTCAGACATTTCAATTATATAAGATTGTGTACAAGTACATGTTGCATGCTGTAAGAGATTTTAGATTTAAGATGTACTTACATTTTGCACGGTGCAGGTCAGCTAAATGTGTGATCCTATTAAATTATAATACTTACGACCTTTTGTTAACCACATTGAATGCAACAAAGAGCTTAAATACTTAGCTTACTTCCTTACTAAGTTATGGAGAACCAATAGTTGCTAATTTACGTTCAAACACGTATTGATCACGACTCAAACTATTTAACTTTTTCATTTCCTTTTTCTTTGTACCGCTTACCGGGTGCTCCTAGGGTTTGTTACCTACATCAACTAACATTCTCCCTATACCATATTCACTATCACATTGAAAAAGCCAACTTATCGTACTCAAATAGGGTGCAAATTCCAAAAAAAAACCATACCTGAATACGAGGTTCTAAAACTCCGGGGCATCGCTACCAGTTTAATTAACTTTTAAATCGTCGACAAAAATGTTTACAGTTTAATTACTTGACGGAAGGCAGCTGTGTCGGACGCGGGTAGACCCGGAATGGCTTTATTAAAGGACGTAATACAGATGCCTAATTATTGAGTTGAGTAAAACATCAAACTTAGCCTGGTTTAATTAACAGTGGCGCATGAGTGATTATCACTAGCGATTAGCACTTAGCGAGCGAAAAGAAGCTAAAGATTTTTTTTTATGACGACCTGTTTAGTCTAGGTGGTAGTGACCCTACCTTACGAAGCTAGCTAAAGAAAATGGCTGCTATCCGGCGACTAATATGAGGAAAACCGAAGAATCAATTATGACGAAATTCGTGGACAATCAGGGATAGGTATGAGTCAAATTTTGACCTAGCCTAATAGTAGCCTAATAGTTGGTAGTAGCCTACGAAGGTAGAGGTCCCGGGTTCGAATCCCGGTTAGAGCATTTATTTGTGAGTTGAGCATGAGTATTTGTTCCTGAGTCATCTATATATATAAAAAAAAACTTCCTGACTGATTCATCATCGCATAGTAGAAACTACTGGGACTAGAAACTTGAAACACACTAAGACTTACACTACGACACTAAGACACAAGACACACTAAGACTTTCTTTTATGAAGTAGGCAAGGGATAACACGGGATTTTTGGAAATTCCACCCCTAAGGGGGTTAAATAGGGGTGCAATGTTTGTATGGGGAAAACATTATTTTTAGAACTAGAGACTTTAAACTTTCTAGAAAGATTACTTATTAGAATACAAAAAATGTAATATCTGCGTTTTAGAAAATTTCACCCCTAAGGGAGTTAAAAAGGGGTGCAAGGTTTGTATGGAGGGAACTTTATTTTTTGAGCTAGAAACTTGAAACTTTGTAGCAAGATAACTTATTAAAATACAAAATATAATTTCTACGTTTCTACAATTTTCACACCTAAGGGGGTTAAAAAGGGGTGCAAGTTTTGTATGGAGGGAACTTTATTTTTGAGCTAGACTTAAAACTTTGTAGAAAGATTACTTATTAGAATAAAAAAAATGTGTTTGGCGTTTTAGAAAATTCCACCCCTAAGGGGGTTAAATGGGGGTGCAGAGTTTGTATGGAGGGAACTTTATTTTTTCAGCTAGAAACTTGAAACTTTGTAGAAAGGTTACTTATATTAATACAAAAAAAGCGTTTTAGAAAATTTCACCTCTAAAGGGGTTAAAATAGGGGTGTAAAAGTTGTTTGAGGGAAACTTTTTGGTTTGAGCTAGAAACTTGAAACTTTGTAGCCAGATACCGTATTTGAATACAAGAAAGAATTTTAATCGTTTTGGAAACATCCACCCCCAAGGGAGTTAAAAAGGGTTGCAAGGTTTGTATGCGAAACACTTTTTTTGAGCTAGAGATTTAAAACTTTGTGGAAAGATTACTTATTATAATATAAACAATTACTTGCAGCGTTTTAGAAAATTCTATCCCTAAGAGGGTTAAAAAGGGGTGCAAGCTTTGGATGAGAAACACTCATCTTTGAGCTGGAGACTTAAAGCGTTGTATAAAGATTTCTTATCAGAATAAATAAAAGTTGTTTCAGCGTTTTGGAAAAATTCCACCCCTAAGGGGTTAAAACGGGATTCAAGGTCTATTATATGGAAACCAAGAAAATGTTATAGTAAGAGATTTTTAACTTTGGTCTTTTGTTAGCCTGTATATTAAAAGACTACAAAACTGATTTCAGAATTTTTTGAAATTCATTCCCTATAGGAGGTTCAAAATTTGTATGGAGAGCAAAACATTTTTAAAGTAAGTGATTTGCAACTTCTGTTTTAGACTGTTTTAAATTGATTCCATAAGGGGGACACATTCATCCCCTAAATAGGGGATTTTAGTACGGGGAAGTTGGATGTTTGTAAGGGGAACAAGACAATTTTAAAGTAAGGGATCTGTAACTTCAGTTAAAAACTAGGAAACTAATTACAGCGTTTCTTAAACTTCATCCTCTACGGAGGATAAAAAGGGTTGGAAGTATGTATAGGTCATACATAATCCGACTGCTAGCAGAAAAGTAGGTTAGGTTAAGTTACCACGAACCTTACAGAACCGAACAGCTACCAGAAATGTAGGTTAGGTTAGGTTAGAACTGGGATGCTCCCAGAACCGAAATACCTACCTTTCGGTAGTATTAGTAAGTAGGTGCGGATTATTTTTTAATCAGCATAATATTATTCTCTAACACCGTTTAATGGGGACGGCGGATCGAGATTACTACTTTCAGTAATGTAGCTTTCTTTAATACATTATGAAAAATATACAATTTAAGCTGAAACGTCGGTTGATGATTTTTAAGATATTTATATGTGTAAAAACAGAGTTTTCAAATTAACTAATGAACTCATCGCACTGTTACCTTTTACGCTTAATCTCTGAACGGATTTAGATGAAATTTTCCGTACAGATAATTTGAGACCCTAATTTGAGGATATACCTAGGATAGTTTTTATCTCGGAAATCATCCCTTAAGATCGTAGAACTTTGTCAAGGGCAGCGATAATTAAGGTTCCGCCATAATCATTTAATAGCAATCATTTTTCTAAGACGGTAACAAGTTCTACACGGACGAAGTCACGGGCAACAGATAGTGGATATATAAGTATGTTTATCCTCATCTAGTTCCCATAGTACTAGTTTGGGACTGGGTTGATTCGTGTAAGTTTGTCCGAAAATAAATCTATATAGGTGGTTTAGCCTGGTGGGTGAAGCTGATTGTCCTGGGTTCAAATCCCGGTCAGGGCAAATATTTGTGCGATGAGCATTACCTTTCTGAGTCTTTGACCCGAGCACACAACGGGCACGTGAGCGCACCGTTCACAAAATTATTGCTCATCACCGCAGGTGGTCAGGCTTTCAGCTCGAATCATTTAACATGAAGATCTGTATCATCAAATTGCTGTTAAAAAGAGTAAGATACAGGTCAAGTTTAATACAAAATATCAAAAGTAAGTAGTGCATTTCTATACATACCCATTTGTAGAAAGGCTTAATTCACTCCCGTGATTCACCGATTCACTGCCGCGATGACACACAAATTATGTGTCAATGTCTTTTGTGTAGTGAAGAAATATCTTTTCTTTATTTTTTTATTTCTTTAAGACATCTCATATGTTATTGGTGATTTATTTCTTTATTAATATTCAATACAAACTTTTATTGGTATGCATTTAACCAAATAAAAACATCCCATCTTAGTTTTCCGAAACACAAACAAGAATTAAGATAACTATAATATCCTTGTGTGAATCGTACAGTACAAAACTTAATTGCAAGTAGATTATTTTAGAGAATTAAAAAAATACATGCCGCACAGTGCTCATTTTACTGCTAGATTAAAGCTAGATATATCTATTATACATAGATAGTATATATTTGAAGCGAATCTGTGTATTTGCTCGGATTCCTTCTCTGAATTAATTAGTGTAGCACAACATGTCATGTGTCATGCCCTAATGTATGTCTACGCCGGCAATGTCTGTCAATCAGAGTAACTGCGCATATGTCGCAACAGTTGCAGTATCCAAGGCAAGCCATCCGGTTGGATGGCTCGCGATATTTGAGCTCCCAAAGTGTTGTGGAGGAGTCGGTTAGGAGCTAAGGACTATTAGGAATGAATTCCCGGCACAGACTGAAATGAACAAACTCCCTTTGCACGATCTAAATCAGTCATTCGGTCTTTTAATTCAGTAGGGTTTGTGAGTACGACGGAGCAAGTGAATGGGATTGTCAACACGATGCATACGAAGCGACGTGGAGGCTGGTACTGGTGTGGTGCGAACGAAAATATTGAAAGCCAGCTCGTACCTAGTATATTTTTGAACATTTTACTACCTACGCTTTATTGATTTAACTATAGTAGTTGCATAGGTAAGTCATGCGCAACAAACTTCTCATGGTAACAAAATCGGTATACAATACTGCTTTTGTTTATATTTACCACCGGTGGCAGACAATCATACGGCCCGCCACCATCATCAGGTTAGTAACCCCGTAGCCACCGTATAGATGCCTGCTAGTGATGAATAGAATGTACGTCTCTCATCCTGAACACAGCCTCCCACATCCTTGGGAGCTCTGCTAACCTTACTCACCACCAGGACAACACCACATAATTACAAGGCAAGTAGGTAAGTAACATCCAAATCTGATATCTGAACCGAGTAAATAACATCTAACACGTGGACAAAGCGCAACATTGTTTATATAGGTGTATCGCCATTTCAAAGCTTTGTCTCGAGAGCCGAAATATTGCCTTTGTTGCTGAGCAACGCTTGTAATCTCCGGATTACTTCCCGTCAAAGCCTCCGTGGAAAGACACTCTTTGTTTCAACGGACGATTTTTACACGCTATAATTCAGCTTTGTTCACGTGCCTATTAATCCTACGGCTTCCCTTCACGAATATTTATATAATATGTCTGGCCTGTAATTGGAGCAAAAGGGGGATTTTTTATGTCTATACTTAATGTAAAATAATGTTGATAATATTCCAGTTTAGTAAAAGAAGCCAGACATGCTGTTACTTAAAAGCTTTCTTTTTCTTGTATTTTTTATTGTTGGAACGAATTGCTGATTGGCGTAACAAATCATCCACCGTTTATTTTTTTGCTGCTATTACAGTGTGGCCTGTATAAGTTAAGAGACATTCACGCACGAATAATCTATCGAATCTAAACAAATGGGCTTTCTATATTGTTAAAATGTAATTTTATAATACTGTGATATTAAAAATATATATTTCTCCAACTTGCTCGGAAATGTTCCCATTAATACTATAAAAACACACCACGAAGTCCATCGTTATATGCGATAATAAATTTAAAAAGTGGAATTACTTCCCGGACATGCCCGGGAAGTGTACATTACTGTGGAGGTTTTTTTACTTTTAATTTCATCCAAGACTGAAAATTCACCACACAGCCAATTGTCTAATAGTCACGTACAAAACCGAGATAGATAGAATAATGATTGTGTCCAAATTATACTACAGTTTTTAGACTTAATGATCTTCTCGGACTGATAAATATTTTGTAACCAAGATATGTTTTTTTTTTAATGTTGTGCGTTTAGGAATTGCCAATTTAACTAAATGTAAGAATAATGCATATATTTTCATTTACTATCCTATAAGTTTTCTTTTGATTTATTTTCATTACTATATTTTATGTGGAACCAAATGTACAATTCGGACCCAACACTTTGAACTTAATATCCTTAAAAAAAATTGAGGCGGGAACGTGAATTTCATTTTGTCAAAGATTTTCTGCCGTTTTATTTTTACGAAAATAAAATGAATTCTACAAATAGTGCCGAAGATATCCCAATGGGTACACCACCAGAACTGGCAGCAGAGGCCACGTTGGCGAGAGCTAACTTGCTTCCACCTAAGTCCGAAGAAAAATATTTAAGGACGTTCGAAAATTTCAAATCCTGGCAAAAGAAGAAAGATACCAGTTCGTTGTCGGAAAATGTTATTTTGGCGTACTTTAACGAACTTGCAAAAGATAAAAAACCTTCTACTCTGTGGGCAATGTACTCAATGCTGAAGAGTACTATACAACTAAAATATAATATAAACATTAAGAATTACGCAAGCTTAATGTTATTTTTGAAACGGAAATCATCCGGTTTCAAAAGCAAGAAATCGAAGATACTAACCAATGAGGATATCACAATATTCTTAAACGAAGCTCCAGATGAGATTTTCCTAGCAACAAAGGTAAACATAATATTGTATAGCTTACTTGAATATTCTTTTCCATATTTGGACACTATCATATACCTATTTACATTATTATTTATTTGTTTCAGGTTGCTCTCATTTTAGGCGTCAACGGTGCATGCCGGATGATCGAGCTGACTAATTTAACTGTAAACGACATAACGTGCCATGATGATATACTTCTGGTAAAACTACGAGACACAAAAACTAAAATCGACCGCATGTTCGTTATTCCAAATGAATTTGTGCCAGTTGTAAAAAAATACCAAACACTTCGCCCCAAAAGTATTAGTATTGTATTCGGACAGATTTTTTATAAATTATAAAAATGGGAAGTGTGTGAATCAAGTAATTGGACGGCATGCAATGGCGAAAATGCCAACACAAATCGCAAGCTACTTAAATTTAGCTGGCAGCGAATGCTACACAGGCCATTGCTTTCGCCGGTCATCGGCCACCTTGCTAGCTGACTCCGGGGCAAATTTAACAACCATAAAGAGGCACGGTGGTTGGAAATCCGACGCAGTAGCTGAGAGCTACATTGAAGAATCGGTGCAAAACAAAAAGAACATATCCGAAAAAATTAATCAAACCATCACCCTTCAAACGGAATCTCGGCCATCTACATCGAATCATCAATGTAAGTAATAAAATATCAAGTCCGAAACCATCCACCTCTCGCATAGATTCTGCCCCTTTATCACCTAATCCGCAGCATTCGAACACACAATCAACAACAACTTCTAATCAAGAAAATATTCAAACCAACATAAGCGTTCCGGGGAAAAATATAACTTTGTCGTTCACGAACTGCCCTAATATGAACAATGTGTCTATAACATTCAATTAAAACTCCTAACTCGTAGCGTAACATCTTTTATCAGTAGGTTTATATTACTAATAAAGTGTTAAATTTGTTTAGATTGTACGTAGATTGTTATATAAACATGTGTCAAATAAATATAACGTTTTAAGATATCTTTTTATTTCCACGCATATTTGGAGAAAAGCAGTATACATGCCTCGGCAGGAATGTCATTTCGTGGATTCGTATCTATTGAAGGACTCGGCTATGCCTCGTCCTTCAAAACCATACTTATCCACGAAATGACTTTTCCCGCCCTCTGCAGTAATATACTATTGTATACCTACTGTTTTGAAAAAAGAAATATCTCGCCTACTTTTTTTTTGCCGGTTCTTCCTAAATTGAATAATAAATAACTGACTTTGAAATTACCAAAGTGAAGTGAATTATACATAGTAATGAACACGTTTCTGAATAAATGATTAGTACTGATCAGTTGTAGGTAGCGCCTTAGCATAAAATCATAACAAAAATCATCACTAGTTCTTATTCAATAATAATAATAATAAATACTCATTATTGCACCACAACAGGAGAGAAACATCTTACAATAAAAAATGCTTAATAAATAATGGTAACAACAGGTGGTCTTATCGCTTTAAAGCGATTCAATGTATATCGTAGGTACTCTTCTTAGTAATAAAAGGCTATTTTATTATATTCTATGTATTTTATATACACAGGACAGGACGATTCCAACTTTGTTCTAAAGGGAATAATATTTCCCGCTTCCGTAACCAATCCTGGCATATTTATTTCCAACGAGAAGCCATCCCAATCAGAATTTCTCGAAATTTGAATAAGGAATGAAAATTTAAATGTCTGCCGGCGAACAGGATTAGCCTAAGGTGGCCAATTGGAAGGGATGGGTCCGCCTCAACTCATTTCAATTGGATTAAATTAAAAGTATATTTGACATTAAGCCTACACATGGATTAGGTTTAAGTGTGAATTTATGGGTTTAAAGCCATCGAGTGTAGGGTTATACACAATACAAATACTCTCTACTGGAAACCTCAATAGTAATGCAACACAGTACACAAGACAGATAATATAAGAGCAGACGGAAACAACAGTTGTTTTATCGCTAAAGAACGATCTTCCAGAGAACCTTTGGGTAGCAGAGATTATGTTGACAAGCCTCTTTTTATAGGCTATCTTCTAAGCATGCTAGAAATCCATGTTGTTACAGTTTTTTTCAAGAAAATCTGTCATATGGTCTCCTGTCTCGATAGACAGAATAACCACAAGAAATAGTTTATTGACCCACAGGCTTGGCTTAGTTTGGAACTAGATAGATATGTATAAGATTATCTCTCCCTCATATTTATTTATTTGTGACTAGCTTCCGCCCGCGACTTCGTCTGCGTGCACCCGGGATAAAAACTACCTTATATTTGAATCCAGGCTATAAACTATCTTCGTGAAAAATTTCATCCAAATCGGTTAAGCTGTTTAGGCGTGATTGAGTAACAAACATCCAAACATCTAAACATCCAAACATACAAACATCCAAACTTTCGTATTTATAATATTAGTAGGATTATTTATTTCCTTACATATATATGTATATACTTACTAGTGGCTCTGTGAGCTGTAGAACTCGGGAGCCTGTCTTTAGGAAAAACCTTTTTTTGTAATAAAAAAAATGACTTGTCAGAAAAATTCAGTTTATATTAATTATTGAACCTGCTCACAAAATTTCACGAGTACCTATCGCTTGAAAAATGCGACCTGTAGAGGAAAACAGCCGGCAAATGAACATACGATTTATTTTTGGCGCAAGCTGAAGCAGAGCTTCGTTCCATTCACTCCCTCTATCAAACTCACGACTAACTAAATTGAGTGCCATTAAGAAAAAAGTAGACTGTGTTTGAGCCCGTTCATGAAGACTCTTCCTCCCGCTTATTTACGTGAGGTTAAGTCGCTCGTTACTCTCCAGCCGGCGGCGTCGTTGTCTCAGAAGCGGTTTTTGTTTAGTTAGATTAGGTGAGGCTTTTACCGACTGCTATCAGAATAAACGGTTCATTCACGTCTATGATGCCGGCCGTTTTCGTACTTATACAATACTGTTATATACGCTAATCGTCATGCGATTTCAAGGCAAACCATTTGGAATACATTAATATGGGTATTGTTTTGTTGGTTGGAAAGCACTAAATTATCGAAAATGTAAAACTATTACATTTCCCTTTGACGCCCTTCATAAACGAAGAAACGTAGACGAATTTGACCGTTAAATATCTAACGTTATTTGTAGGGCCTTTGGTAGCATACCGTGGTTCTAATCCATGGAGTCGTCATATGTTAAAACAATATTTTCGAAGTGAAAGTAATTTATGTATGTTTGTACATCGTTAAGAAAGACATTACAATTTCTTTAAAATAAATAAAAATGAAAATATAATAAAATACAATTAATTTTACGATAAATCTATTTTATCATGATGAACTTGAAGTAGTAATTGATGATGATTATGGGGACACTTATTCTAAAAGCCAGTTCCTCCTCAGATACGTAGAAGTTACGAGTAGGTTATATGAGACATTTGAAGAAGACATTTTACATATAAATTTTTTGTTATAGTCACTAAAAGTATATTTTGAGTTTATTTTGTTTACTTACAGTAGCGCATATATTTTATTTACTAACTGTAGCGCTACTACGCTAAACATGTAATTATATACTTTGACTTTGACGAAAATTTAAATTTTAACATATCCATACTCCATAGATTCTCGAACGTCAATATGCTACCAAAATTCCAAAGCCTTATTTGTAATGGGGTATAGTAGTCATTCAAAAACCACTAAAAGTTCACAGCTATTATATCTCCATAACAAGTTTCTGTCAAAAATTTGACTTTTAGTACGAGTATTTGTTGCCGACTGTACCTACTTTGTTTTCACAGACATTCATTAATTACTCGTTGAAAGCATCTGAGCCAAAACACGATGAGTTTATTTGATATTGAGTCCACGTTATTATGCAGCGAGCGTAATGAAAAATGTCGGCAGTTTCCCATTAAGAAAACATCAGTTATCTGCTTTGGAGCTCGTTGATGAAGACTTCTCATTTACTTGATTTTACGCTCGTTATCCGAAGGCGTAGTGTCTCAGCAGCAGTTTAGTTAGATTAAGTTAGGCTATTAGTGCTATTCCTGAGTGCTACATGCAGAATAAACGTTAAGGCCCGAAGATACGAGGTCTTAATAGTAGTACCTATTAACGAAACAAATTATATTTATTAATACAGAGGCCGGGAAGTAGGGGGTTGCCGGCCGAGTACATACTGACGGCTGAGCGTAGCGAGGTCGGATAGTTATGAGGCTGGCAACCCCTTTTCACGCCGTGGTGCTTTTTTCAAACATGCACTGAAATAAATTAAAAAAACTCAAGAAATCAAACTTGAATTTTCATGGCTCAACGCCGTGATCCTGTGCCACAAATTGTGGATTGGAAATTAAAAAAGGCCATCTTGCAGGCCTAGGCTAGGGAATTTTGTATGAAATGCCATTACGGATCTCTCGTCTCGCTCCGCCCGAAACGTGAACGTGACACTTCGAAGCCCATTATGAAGAACACAACGTCAATATTTCATTGGATGTTTCAGAAAATATTTTTGTTTCGTGTCAATTTAACGTGGAAGTTACCACGATCAAATTTTAAACGATATGACGTAGGGAGCAAATGTAATGGAAAAATAAAACCATCATCGCCTGAAGCCAGCATATTCGTGCGCTGTATATCGTTTAAGTTGTTATTAGTGTTTTTGTGCTTCTAGAAAATACGTAACGGAATTAACCGTATGCAGATTTCAGTTCTTATTATTGAGTAGATATCTCTCCTGTTCATTGACTACATCTAGCTACTATCTACATTTAACACTTTCACTGCCAGGAACCTACGCCTACGCCGTAGTCGCTTTCCGCTACATACGAGGATAACCACGGGATCGGCTGAGCGTAGCGCATAGCCCTAGAATGACTTTGAGCCTTCTAAAGAGGCCCATAGAGGTACATTGGATATGAAAGTACACTGCATTTTTAAACCATATTTCCAATCATAGTACGTGAAAAACCGGCTAAGTGCGTGTCGGGCCACGCGCAGTGTAGGGTTCCGTAGTTGCCTGTCTGTCTTAGTTACATCGACGTGCGGTGCGGTTGCGTCGGCCCAATTTGTACGATAATTGGCCTTTTCAATTACACATTAAGTTGGTCGACTATTACTCGGTAACTACTTATGCCTACTTGTTCGTGATAGTTTTCCTTTTAAATTCATTATAGGTACTACTACCAAGAATTTTTTCACATCTCCAGTAATACTTAGGCTATCCAAGCCTTTTAACGACCCAAATACTTTAAAGGTACTCTATTCTTCTTATGTCCGCAGTATTTTGGAGTTCGGCTGTATTATACGGGCCCTTCAATATACAGTTCATAAAACTCGGATCGAGAAGATTCAGAAAAAAATATTAAGGTCGCTCAATTTCCGCCAAGGTGTCAATCCCTCTGACAAAACTTACAAACGTTATGGTCTTTATTCCCTAGCTAAACGTCGTGTATTTTTAGACCAAATCTTTTTATATGAACTTATAAATAATTATATAAACTCGTCTCATCTCCTTGAAAAAGTTCATCTTAAATTGCCCCGTCGTATTCCCCCTCGCCACCCCCTAATATTCCATATCAGTCCTTGCCATTCAAAATATGCTAGGAACACTTTCTTTAGAAGAGCCTGCCATGATTACAATATAAACTTCATAAATTTAGATATCTTCTCACTATCTTTAGGTAAATGCAATTGTTCTCTGCGTAGCTTAATTTTTTCTTAACATTGCGAGCAAAAGCAAATAATTTATAATTTACAAATAATAATTAAAAAACATTTTTTTAAAATTCTAAACACCTATTGCTATTTTGCATTTAAAGTAACTGAAATTATTATAATTTATAGTGTATAATGATTTTTCTTTTCCTTACTATGTTGCATCATAACATTAATGTCCTTATGGGCGCGTGCGTAGTAGGCATGCTGGTGATCACCCACCCTGTTACGACTTATTACTAAGTTTTTTTTAAATTTTATAATTAATGAAACTCCATGTTTGTTCATGTATACTGCAAGATACTTCTTTTATTTCTGTATGTGACCGTTTGTTTCCTAAAAAAAAGTAGTAGCCATTTAGCTGGCAGGGGGGGAGGGGGGATGGACACATGGCTCGAACTTAGGGCTTTAAAGCCTAATATCTTGCAAATGAATTACTGGTTTGAAAAATGGTTTTAGAAAACCCATAATATTTTTGAACGAGCTATCCAACGATACCCCACACCATGGGTTTGACGAGAAAAAAAATACATCCCCGCTTCAGGTGTAGGGAGGTAACCAAAAAAATATATTTTTCCAAATTGTATTGTACTGTTTTGTCGGCGTGATTGATTCATATACCCATGCCGAATCACAGTTTTCTAGTAGTAATGGTTACTGAGCTAAGCCGAAGACGGACAGACAGACAGACAGACGGACATGGCGAAACTAAGGGTTCCTTGTTGATAACGGAACCCTAAAGGCACCTAAATGAGGCACGGAGCTACTTACTGCAAATTGAATTCAAAATGGCGTCCAATTCATCAGGGTGATAATTTGGATTTATATTTAATTAGCAACGCCTGAAACGTTCTTTTTGGCGAGCGGATGAGACGCTAATGTTCACTTTGCGTTGCCTATTCTGATGATTTGAGGCTGATTACTTACGGAAATTGTTGAGGTGAGCGGTTTTGTGCCGATGTTGGTTCGAGCAAATCGTGAGCGCGATGCATGTACTTAACAATAACAGTTCGTATACTTTTAAGAAAAAATGTTACTCAATGGGTGTCACTAATTTTAATAAGCAACCAGGGCAAATAGGAGACTTGCCAAGTAGTCAATATAAAACAGCGTTAATTCGATGGTCCGTAAATGAATTCTTAGGTACTAATTCATTTTTGGCATTATATTAATACTGTAGCAAATTAACGCGTTTATAGATGATGCAATGTCAATTCACCACTCTGGATCGAATATCTAATATATTCGCCGGTAAAAAAAAAAACGATACAACAAAGACTATCAGTCAATGAGAAGACCATGCACAAGTACTCACCAGATAGTCGGCAGCGTGCTGGCTTCCACGAAACGGTTCTGTTCAATTTGTCCTTCAGATACGTATGCCGGCCGGCTTAATAATATGTACACAGTTCCTGGATAATGTCACACACACAATAAATAAGTATGAGCAGATTAATGAGTCCTTTTGAACGTCGAATTGGGTTTTCGACACGGTAAGATTACTTCGCGATGCGCGAGCGTTGTTTCGACTACCTTTTCGCCGCCGCCGCTATGGCGCTGTCATCAACACCGGCTTGTACTGCGCATGCGCCACGGGCGTTCCGCGCGTTCCCATTGGCTAGATTTTCGATGTTGCACTGCTTGCGGAGGCGTTTTGACATTGCATCGTTTAGGTTGGTAAGGCGCGCAAACGTTTAAAGATTAAAGAAAAATGAAACGTTAAGAACGGAACATTCCGCCCACCAAAATACCAATGGGATTTTCCCAGAATAAAATGAAAAAGTATGATTATGCTACAAATTACGATACTAATCTTAAAAACTAGGGAACGTTAGCCAGTTAAACGGTTAGTCGGAGGGTAGAGGACATAATTTGACCAGAGGTCTCTTAACTAAATGGTCTCTAGCTGTTTTTACGGTCGCGACCCGAACCACTCCATCAGGCCCAGGGTGTAGGGAAACAACTCGCCCTAGTGCCCACTGAAGAGGAGGTCGATTGTCGTCTTTGATAAGCACGACTGCATTTACGCTTAATGGTTTTGAGTCCTCAGTCCATTTCGCCCGCTGCGTTAACGCATGTAAGTACTCATTTTTCCAGCGTTTCCAAAATTGCTGTTGAAACGATTGAATAAGTTGCCATCGGTTAAGGCGATTGATTTTCACGTCCGTGTAGTCGGAATCAGGGACCGCTGTTAGAGGCTCCAGCGTCAGGAAGTGACCGGGCGAGAGCACATTCAAATCGTTAGGGTCGGAGCTTAATGGGCACAAAGGCCTCGAATTTAGGATTGATTCGATCTGAGTGAAGAGTGTGGCAAGCTCTTCGAATGTTAAAGTCTGATCGCCAACAATGCGGTATAGGTGACTTTTCGCGGCTTTGATTTGGATCTCCCATGCCCCTCCGAAGTGTGGAGCAGACGGGGGATTACGTTTAAAGGCAATTCGTTCAGCGTGCGAGGCCTGTTCGATGCAGGATGCCAGTTGCGAACTTGCACCGACAAAATTGGTACCGCAATCTGAATGAATTATGTTGCAGCGGCCGCGTCGAGAAACGAAACGACGCAACGCCGCGATGAAGCCGTCAGTAGATAATGTTGATACTACCTCAAGATGCACTGCCTTTGTACTTAGGCATACGAAAAGGCACAGGTAAGCTTTATCGACCTTCGCACCACGATGATGTCCGAGCTTAATTCGAAACGGCCCTCCGAAATCTACGCCTACCTTGGAAAAGGGTTTCGCTTGATTAACGCGAAAGGCAGGAAGGTCGCTCATGAATGGTTGCAAAGGTTGCGGATGAAGACGGTAGCATCTTATGCATTTTGAGAGGTGATGACGTATCGCACGCCTTGCCGCAAGTATCCAGAACTGCTGCAACACCAGGTAATGAGTTGTGTTAAGGCCGGGATGAAGATTGTTTCGATGAATAGATTCAATCACGGCGGTTGTAAGTACGCTGTTCCTGGGCAACAATGCGGGATGCTTGTGCTCAAACTCAAGACCAGAGCGAGCGAGACGGCCGCCCACCCTGAGTATACCCTGCTCGTCCAAGAAGGGATTTAGTTTGCGAAAACTGCGTGGTAGCTGTTTCCGCAGCTGTAACCTTGATATTACGTCCGAAAAACATCGAGTTTGGAAGTGTTTGACGATGGTTAGTAGCGCACGATGGCGCTCGGTGTTCGTTATGAAAAGGCTTTCTGCTTTCGGAACGGTGTTGCGCACGTTGTTACAAAATCTCCAAATGTAAGCTAGAATGCGACAGATTTTGTCCAGGGATGAATACTTCTTAAACAACTGATCGATTGTTGACGTTTGGTTTGCGGTGTCGATTTGATCTGTAACGAGAGCTATGGAGCGACGCTGTTCAGAGAGCACCACGTTGTCCGTGTAACAACTCTTCGATGTATCCATTGGCCACTCAGACTGTGATTGAGACAACCAATCTGGGCCCGCCCACCATAGCGCGTTGTTTAATAAGTCCCTTGGCAATTGCCCACGCGAACAAATATCTGCAGAGTTCATAGCAGAAGGAACGTGTCTCCAGCACTCAGTCGGCACGATGTCTTGGATATGGCTGACACGGTTTGCAACGAATGTCACCCAGCGAGAAGAAGGGGCTCGAAGCCAGGCCAAAGTAACGGTTGAGTCACACCACAGATAAGTTTCATGGACAGGGATCCGTAACGTGTCCTTGACGAACTTGATGAGGTCTGCGAGTAAAACGGCGCCACACAATTCCAGACGGGGCAACGATTGCCTCTTTAAGGGAGCGACACGAGCCTTTGCACAGACGAGGAAGACGCGAACGGAACCGTCGGACTCAGTGACACGTAAATAGACGACGGCGCCATACGCTGCTTCGGAGCTGTCACAGAACCCATGCAGTTGATAAGATTGAACGCCTTCGGCAGCGAATTTGCGCGGAACCTTAAGTTCTCTAACTTCTGGAAGTTGTTGCGAGAAGATGCTCCACTGCGAGATAATTTCCGGTGGAGGAGTCTCATCCCACGAAACGCCGAGGATCCAAAGCTTTTGAATTAAGCATTTGGCCTGAATTGTCAAAGGCGACAAGAAACCCAGAGGGTCCAAGATTCTGGCCACCTCACTCAGAATCGTTCGTTTGGTGCACGTTTGATTTGACGGATTGACGTTAAAAACGAAAGAATCTGAAGCAGGCTCCCACTTAAGGCCCAGAACCTTGATGGTTGTATCTTCAGCTTCGGTGAAGGTAATGGCTTCTGAAAGACACGCCTCTGCGGGTAGATCGCTAAGAAGCTCAGGTCGATTGCTTACCCATTTTCGTAGCTCAAACGAGCCAAGACCGAAAAGAGTGATGACTTGAGTTTTTATTTCACTTGCATCTTCCAGTGATGAGCTTCCAGTTACGATATCATCGACATAAACGTCGGAGATTAAAACAGCCTTGGCCTTAGGATAATTGTGACCCTCCTCGTTGGCCAGTTGCTGAATGGTTCGACACGCCAAGAACGGAGCCGAGGATACTCCGTACGTCACAGTGTTTAAAGTGTATTCCTGGAGAGGTTCATCTGGGTGGGCTCGCCAAAGAATACGTTGGTAATCACGATGGTGGGGAGCTACGTTGATTTGGCGGTACATTTGGCGCACGTCTGCCATGAAGACAATCTCATGCTCACGAAAATGAAGTAGAATCTCTACAATGTTGGATTGTAACTTCGACCCCGTAAGTAGAGTGTCGTTTAACGATTTGGAATGAGCGTCCCGGGCAGAGGCGTCGAAGACGACTCTGAGCTTTGTCGTGGCGCTGTCAGGGCGCAAAATACAATGATGAGGGATATAGTACTTGCCTTGACCCATCTGCTTAGCAGGTACCAAAGTCATGTGATCACTTTCAATGTAGTCAGTCATGAACTCAACATATTGTTGTTTTAAGTTCTGGTCACGAGATAAACGCCTCTCAATGGCATGAAAGCGTCGTAAGGCTATCGCTCGAGAGCCTTCAAAGACTGGCTCCTCATTGTCCTTGAAAGGGAGACAAACGACATACCTGCCTGTCTCGTCGCGGTAGTGATCGTTGGTAAAACTGGTTTCACAGAGTTGCTCTTCTGGGGTCAATCGGGAGGATTGTGGAACGTTATCGATTTCCCAGAAACGTTGAACGATTTGATTTAAGCTCTCATCAACCGTAGGTGGTGCTCCGCCTAATAAACAGGATGATGCGAGTCGAGATTTCCCAAGAAGAAGCCAGCCGAAGACCGAGTTGAAGGCCCGCGGTTGTGAGGCGTTGCCTCTCAGACGTTGTTCGAGAAGTGACTCGGCAAAAACGTCGGCACCGAACAAGACGTCGATCGGCCCGGGGATGTCAAAGCCAGGATCTGCTAACGGTAGTGTCTTGACTTCATCCCATCCGTTCGTATTCAGTCTTGCTATAGGTTGATCTCCGCAAATACTCGGTATAACGAGCATTTCCAAACGAAAATTTACGTTACGATTGGCGCCAACATCGCATGTGAGAATGCCACTCACTGATGCAGGACTACCTCCTAGCCCATGAACGTTAGCACAACCTGTTCGAGGTTGTAGGTTCAGCCGTTGGGCTGCATGGGCCGTGAGGAAGTTGTTTTGACTCCCAGTGTCAAATAACGCACGAAATGTGTGAAATTCGCCTGATGCGTCACGAATTTGTACGAGGGCAGTTGCCAGTAGCACGGTTGTATTGAAGGGTGAGTTAGACTGAGCTAACGATTCGTTTGCTACTAAGGCTACTGAACTTGGTGGATCACCTGCGGTGGGGTCCATCTTGCTTACCGGTTGCTCCCGGTGTAGCAGAGTGTGGTGTTTACGTTTACATTTTTGGCACGAAAATATCGAAGTGCACTCTCGCATGGAGTGAGATGCGTTAAGGCAATTATAGCACCATCTCTTCTCAGCCGCCACAGTCATGCGTTCGTCCAATGATTTAGCAAGAAAATCCTTACAAGCCGATATGTGGTGTTCGTCACCACAGTATGAACATTTACGAATAACCTTCGGGGTTGTCGAGTAGTTAGTAGGCTTCGCTTCTGGTTTGTCACCAACTTTTTTTTGATTATTTACGGCGGGAGCGACAAGTGAATGCGTAACGTTAATTCGCTTCGGCTTCTGTGGAAATCCCGATCCCGAAGCCTCCTTCCATGTGTTAGGGTTTTTGTTGGTGACGGCGGCGGTAAAGTGCGTGTCGCGCATTAATGCTTCGCTTTTAGAGTGTAAGAAGGCCCTTAAGTGCTTATATTGTGGAAGCTCGATATCAGTGTGCTTTTCCTCAAACTCGCGTCTTAATTTGGTATCGAGTTTGGCAAGAATGTTATAACAGAGAACAAAATCCCAGTGCTCGGTAGGTAAGTTTAACTTTTTTAAGATTGTCAAGTTTTCGTCGATCGTATCTAAAGCGCGTCGAAAATCCTGAGCGTTCGCAGTTTTGAAATTAACATCTAAAATGTCACGCCAGCACGTAAACGCTAATTCGCGTTTGTCTTCGTAACGGGACTTGAGAGCGTCGTATGCGCTTGAATAATGTTCACTTGCAACAGGGAACGTTCTAATTAACGATAAGGCGTCACCACGTAACACCGACACGAGATAATGAAATTTCTCAATATCACTCAAGAGGGTAGATTCATGAATCAATGCATTATAAGTAGCGATAAACTCAGGCCACTCCTTAATAACGCCTGCAAACGTCGGCAACGAAATTTTAGGTAACCGCATATTGCCGCCGTGCGAACCGTACGAGTTCCGTTTCAAACTATCTGTTTGTTGCGACGAACACGGTTCAAATTTGCGTTGAATTGCAATAACTTGAAAGTATATCTCGTCGAAGCGTTCCTGAATGCCGTCCTCACTCTCATCGACATCGTCCTTGAGAAGGTCCAAAATAATAAAATGGGCTTCTTGAAAACTGTCAGCGATATTCGTTATCTCCTGACAATACGAAAGAAATAGCTCGATTTGTGATTTATCGGTGTTAGCTAATCTCCCTACTTCGAAAGCCTTCGAAATGCGATTATAAGCTATCGTTCGTTTACGTCGTAAACTCGGCAAATTATTTACAGTGTAAGTCGGTTCGGTACCCTTTTTTAGTGCAGGTTTAGATTTGCGCCTTGTTAGGTAAGACATAATTACTTATTACCAATCTAAAACGCTATTCAATAACTCAAAATACACAGCGAATATCAAACAGAATGCGTATTCGAAAATAATAATTACGCAACTCGCATCGATGTTCGTATAACGCGACAACATATAAAAACCCGTCACCTCGAGTTCGCGGAGCTGCGTAGTAAAATAAATCGAATAAACAGTTTGTCGAAAAATTTACCTTCGTAACACTCCGAATTCTTGCAATAACGATATTTATGAATATTAATACAAATTCAGAAAAAACTGTTCAGTTTTAGTGCTACTGCTAATAATTCTACTTTAAAACGGTAATGAGCGAAATTCGAAAGCACCGAAATACAATTAAAATCTAGTACGATACACGATACAACGATATGATATGTTATATTTCGAAATTTAAAGCGATATGACAATTTTTATATAACTTAAGTTGATAATGTCGAGCGATCAAAGTTAAGTAGTCGAGGTATACGCAACTTGTGGTACACAATATTATGATGCGATATATTTTGCAATTTTGGTTATTGCAAACGGTAAAACGATAGATAATAATGTTTCAACCAGTATAAAACGACTAGATATCTATCTCTCAACAAATATTTAGCGACATAAGTACGTCACTTTTAAATCGGTTTGCGGTAGGTAACGAAACAAAATGGAACAAGGACTCGAATTTCTGCTTAGTAATTGAGCAATATATTTACGTGATTATTTGTTTTAGCTATAGTTATGTATAGTAAACGGTAAACTTAGGTTGTTAATGTTACAATTACTAAATAAAATCGGTATTTGGCAGGCCGACTGTGTCATAGGTATCTAAAGTTCCCTGGTTTCGGCACCATAAAGATGTAGCAAATTAACGCGTTTATAGATGATGCAATGTCAATTCACCACTCTGGATCGAATATCTAATATATTCGCCGGTAAAAAAAAAAACGATACAACAAAGACTATCAGTCAATGAGAAGACCATGCACAAGTACTCACCAGATAGTCGGCAGCGTGCTGGCTTCCACGAAACGGTTCTGTTCAATTTGTCCTTCAGATACGTATGCCGGCCGGCTTAATAATATGTACACAGTTCCTGGATAATGTCACACACACAATAAATAAGTATGAGCAGATTAATGAGTCCTTTTGAACGTCGAATTGGGTTTTCGACACGGCAAGATTACTTCGCGATGCGCGAGCGTTGTTTCGACTACCTTTTCGCCGCCGCCGCTATGGCGCTGTCATCAACACCGGCTTGTACTGCGCATGCGCCACGGGCGTTCCGCGCGTTCCCATTGGCTAGATTTTCGATGTTGCACTGCTTGCGGAGGCGTTTTGACATTGCATCGTTTAGGTTGGTAAGGCGCGCAAACGTTTAAAGATTAAAGAAAAATGAAACGTTAAGAACGGAACAAATACTTTATAACTAAATTGTATTTGCATGCTATGGACAGTTAAAAAGATGGGACCTGTGATATGTTGTTTAAATGTAACATTTTTTGTAATAAACCCTTTTTTAATAGAGTTTGTTTTTGTTTTTTATTGTAGGCTGGTTTTATTCATTGATTTCGTAGGTACTAGATCACCATCCTTCTAGCGTTTGTCCGGGTAGTGCCCAACACGAGGCCGACGTCCGCTTTGGCACCTAAGCCCAAGATTTGACGAAAGCGACTGCCGTCTGACCTTCCGACCCAGAGGGAAAACTAGGCCTGTTTGGGATTACACTGGTTTGCTCACGTTTTCCTTCGCCGAAGTCACTGTTAAATACCAGATGATATTACGTACATAGGTTTAAAAAAAAACTCCCCGTGGTACGAGTCGGGGTTTGAACCCGTGATTTCCAGATTGAGTCACGCGCCTTATCGCTCGGCTACTGTGGCTTACCGCTCGGCTGCAGTAGATTACCGTACGAGACCAAAAATTTCAAAACAAGAATCACTATAGTGGCTTTTGAGTTTTAACTTACCCCGTAATAAGAACGTTGTATAATACACAGTCAAATATCGACTTCACAGACATTCGACGACACGAGAGACGTGCTTAAGTCAGAGTCTTCAACTCTGATCAATTAGAGGACGAAGCGGAACCACTTCAGAGAATAAAAGAAGCCAGCTAAGATATTCACAACCTGACTCGAATCGCCTCACCACTCCTAGCATACTTCGACGATCCCAATTAAAGTCGGATCTGCAAAACAGCTACTTTTCAGAAGCCGTCAAAGTTTTTGAAAAAAAAATGTATGGGAGAAATTGTTAATTAATGGAATATCGTTATCAAACTTCAAGTTCAAGTTCAAGTTGTTTATTGCTTCATGTTGTATACAAGGTCTTAATAAATAATTAGTTTCAAGCATGAACCCAGATAGGGCATTGCAATCTTACTGCTATGTACCTACATATTATATTTACACTTCGAATGTTTGCTTATTAGTAGGTTGTTTATTACTAGCCCTTGAGCATACATGTACTTTTTGAGCCATTTTTCCAAAAAAATACAAAAACCTCCTATATTACTTTTTTAACCGGAATAGCTTAAGCATCATTTGTCAGAATTGCCACATACGACATTGTTGTCTGGAAATTGTATACATAAATATATCGGATGTACCACATCCGACAAAAAAGGTACTCCAAAAATGTCGTAACTGGCAGAACTGACATTGTTGCACGGAAACTCTTATATAACAATTTAATACAGAGAAAATTTACTTGATAACTTGACAGGCTGTAAATTACATAAAATAGACAACAAAAAACACGCTATACTTTTCCGTGTAAAATAGTAGAATGTGTCATATCCGACACTTTTTAATCACTGTCCCGTAAAAATGTCGGAATTGTCATAACCGACGTTTTTAAATGTCATCTGTTCTTAGATCTGACCTTTTTATCTTGGGTTGGACGAAAAGTATTGAGAAAAACGAAAATCTGTGAATGTGGTTTTAAAATTTAGTTTTTTACGACCTAAGCCGCTGAAAAACAAAAATCTCAAATTTGCAGATCCGACTTTTAATTGGGACTGTCGACTTGTTATTAATACTACGATGGTGGTAAGGGGTTGCATCGACAACAGTTCAACTAAACAATGGCGGAGGTGGACTAATGACCTGATGGTAAAGGTTGCCGGAGTCCGATGGTTGCGGGTGGCTCTTTGGAAGAGGCCTATGTCTAGCGGTGGACGTCTTTCGGCTGATATGAAACAATAGCTGCTTGCAAATCCAGCGGAGTCAAGCTGGTTGCACATTCTTTATAGATTTGAGGATACCCTGTCTTAACCTCAAGCCACCAAAGCGGATCCTTCAATCTCGACCTACATCCTCAGGAGCTATGGCGACCTTACTTACCACCAGAAATTCAACACCACATACTATCAGAGCAAGTCGTGATGTTATTATGGCTACGGTATCTAGCAGGGTACCTCTTTGAGTCAGATTGCTTCAAAAAGCGAAACGTCTTATGATATTCCATTACCTTCGTAACCCAGCAGCACGGCTATCATAGGACGGCCCGCGCGCTGTGTCGCGGCGACATAGGCTATCCGTCTTTCTGAGCGTTCTAATTAGAAAGAGATGGATAGTCTATCTCGCCGGGACACAGCTCGCGGGCCGTCGTGTGATTCCCGTGCAGGATTAATCGAACTACGGAATCAGGGATCAGAGTAAGACTGGTGCGCTCGAGGCGATTTGTTGGTAAGCGCGAAAACCGCCAGGAGTGTCAGGTAGACTTGTAATTGAAACTTGTTCGCCTAGTATTGAAATGCTCCCGGAAGAATACGCAGGAGCTCCTAGCCCGTACAAATGCTGTTGATTTACGGAAATATCAAAGTTGAATTGTCGGATAATGTGAGGAGTTTAAGTTCAATTTGTATATATTGTGAATTAAATGTGTGAATTTATGATGTTGCTTCCATTGGTTTTACATATTAAAACTTTTTGGGTCAACCGGGTCATGTCAAGAAGGAGGTTGACCCAAAAAGTTAATTATTATTTAAGCAGAGCTGAGCAAACCCCTTTTTCCTTCCAAACCCCCGAAGTCAACACGGAATCCTTATAGTTTCGCCTCTGCGTCTGCGTGGTCTGTCCGTCTGTCTATCTGCGGCTTAGCTCGGTAACCTTTAGTACTAGGAAACTGTAATTCGGCATGGGTATATAAATCAATTACGCCGACAAAACAGTACATTTTTTTACAACCAATGTGGGGATGTATTTTTTTTCTCGTTAAACCCACAGTGTAGTTGAACAGCTTGATTAAAAATAATATGGGTTTTTCAAGAGCATTTCTCAACTCGGTGATTCGTTTGTGAGATATTGGGCTTTAAAGCCCTAATTTTTGTTTGAGTCATGTGTCGATTAGATTAGACTCAATTAATTTAATTTTGGAAACGTACATGTATTTTTTTATTACAATAGCAGTATAATAGCATGGTTTCACAGAAAGACCTTCACGCGTATAAAAAAAAAAAAAAAAAAAATTTAATCATATGGCATAGTTTATTTCTCCTTTAAAGTTTGTCACTCTTAAGCACCACCATAAGTAATATAAATAATAAAATAATCATTCGAAACAACACAAAATTAAACAAAATAATAATAAGGAACAATTTATATAATATTAAAATGGTACAATATTCAGATAAAAATTGTCATTACAATCTTGTTACCTGTGTATCAGTGGCAATAATTATTATCACAGTAAGAATTAGACATAACCGACATGTAATGTAAAAATTTAATTCCTGCGATAACGGCAAAGCCTAGCAGGGACCGGTACTTCGCTATACTACGTGTAAACGAATTGCTAAATAAATGTCTTATGTGATTATAAGTACTTATGGAATTATGTTGATCTTACCTCTCATCAAAGCAGTGTCAGCCGCTCCTCCATCCTTGTCCTGTCCCGAAGTCAGCCTCATCTCTTTCACTCACAATAAACAACTGAATGCCCACTATTTGTATGCTCAGCACGCAAATCTCTCAGGCCGGCGTTTCGACATCTTATATATACACAACTAAGTAGGTTATCCTTTATCGAACATGTGACTGATAGTTGCGGTAAACAAAGGACCCGGCTATCCGGAGATCAATTGATTGCAATCAGTGATCTGTGTTAATTCGGATGTTTTCTTACCCCTCGTAGGTAGCTGGCAACTTAACGTAAACGAAGGCTTGGAAAGACAACCGAACATGTGTGTTTTACATGACTGCCCAAAAATAGGACCGTCAAATTATTACTCTGCATTGAGATGGACTCTTAGAGTTTTAAGATTAATAGAGTAATACACACTTTTTATTTATTCTAATCTTTTTGTGTTGCTGCTTCAAATGATGAAAGTCAATCAATTATTCGTCTATAATCAATCAATCAATGAAACCATCGATTTGATGGTGGACATGGGTATATAAGAACTCCTAACCTTCACATGATAACCGTTCTGTTCGGACAATTGACGACCGCGTAACACAACTTAGTTCGTAGTGAAGCAAGAGGTCCTGGGTTCGAATCCCGGTAAGGTGGATGTCAATCTTCATCCGGAGATGCGGAGCTCGTTATATGCAATTACCTCAGTTTGTATATAAATTCCGTGTGGTACGACACACTGCACCGCACCTCCGTCCGGTGTGTTTGCAGCTCCGCACCTCTGTCCGGAGATGCAGCGCAGTGTGACATCCGCCTAAGGGCATTTATTAAATGTGTGTGATGAGCACGAATATTTGTTCCTGAGTCATCGATGTTTTTATTTTTATTTAAGTATTTCTTTATCCATATAAGTATGTTTATCATCGTCTAGTGCTCATAGTACAAGCTTTGCTTAGTTTGGGACTTGGTCGATTTGTGTAAGATTGTCCCCTAATATTTATTTATTATTATTATTTATTTATGAATTATACGCGGATTGCCTAGAAAGCAAAATTACTAGTGTGTTGTTTTGCCCACATTGCAGTTTGACCACCGAGAATTATGCCTAAAACGCAAAATGCCTACCTACATCATTTTCGTCGTTTTATCTTTACGTTAGCCATGTCGACGGAGCCCCGCTGAGCGAGGCTCCTCATTCTGGTCTGTTTGCCCTTCGGGCATCTGAAGAAACCTAACGAACCTAACCTACCTATGAGTGGTCATTTTGCGTTTTAGGCACAATGCTCGGTGGTCAAACTGCAATGTAGGCAAAACAACACACTAGTCATTTTGCTTTCTAGGCAATCCGAGATCATCCGTTATTTATAATTAAAGTACAAACGACAACACTGTTAACTGACCATCCTGTGTTTATATAGAACCTTATTACAATGCACTTAAGGTGCACCGATGGTCAGTTAGCTGTGTTGTCGATAGTACCTATTCTGTTTTTCTTCTATGCTTATATTTATATTATACTTGACTTTGACGACCGGTTCGCCTAGTGGGTAGTGACGCTGGCTACGAAGCTGAAGGTATTTAAAATATTTGTGTGATGACCATGAATATTTGTTTCTGAGTCTTGGAAGTTTTCTATGTATTTAAGTATTTATATCTATTATATATTATATATATTGTCGTCTAGTAACCGTAACACAAGCCTTACTGAGCTTACTATGGGATTAGGTCGATTTGTGTAAGATTGTCCCCTAATATTTATTTATTATACTAACTTCCGCCCGCAACTTCGTCTTCGTAAACCCAAGATATAAACTATCCTTTATTTTGATCCAGGCTATAAACTATCTTCGTGCAAATTTTCATCCAAATCGGTTGAGCAGTTTAAGCAACATCGCGACAAACATCCAAACATCTAAACTTTCGCATTTATAATATTAATACCGTTTCACCGTTGTATACAATGATCGGCTGGGCTATTTTTATCCTGCGGCTTCGTCTGCGTACTTTGTAATAGTACTGCGAGCAAAGCGAGTATGTTTAAAGGTATCAGATAATTTTGCAGTAGGTAGGTAGGTAGGTACAGATATTGTATCTACGAAATAAACAAATAAATAGCGACGAAGAACGAGCACAAAAATGTTACGCGTAAACAAGTTTGTCCTGGGGATTAATTTAACTAAACTACTGGATTTAAAACATATTGATATTTGTTGCACGCGCTTAATTCCACACGCACTAAGCCTAAATTTACTCGGAACTAGTGCAAAGCAAATGTAAATTTGATTTCAACCCAATAACTTTTGTCAAATAGGCCTTCAGTTGTAAAGTTACTAGGGCGGTGGACGGAAGTAAACACGGGTGAAACATCAAGTTCGCTTCCTAACTTCCTAGAATCCAATAAGACTGGTCTCTGCCTTTTGTACACTATTGGTTTTACTGCACAGGATGTCCACTCAACGGCGCCCGACAAAGTTCACATTGAGGACTTGACACACAGAAGGTACTCGGTTCAGTATTTGTTGACACATTGATTCTTCTTACTGCTTTTATGTTGTGTGGAGTTTCAAAATTAAATGCGTTTCGCAGTAACGTCTTTAAACGAAAATAATAAATTTTAACTTGAAAGAAAAAGTAAAGCCGGATTCAAATCAGCAGCCAGACGCGACAGCGTGCAGACTGGTAAACGCGGCTAGTTATACGCTGTAACCAACTAAGCTATTGGTAACGTGCTCGGTTCAAGAAAATTTTCAACCAGTTCCATCCAATTCCTGCTCCCCATGCCTCCTCATGTATGTAACTCAATAACCTGTCATAGTCATTCATATTTTCCTATCGTCCAATGTCATTCCATGATATAACAACGTGGGAAAGTAAGGACACATTTTTGACCTTATGACGTTGCTGAGGATGATGTAGATAAGTTTAGCATTCAACAACATTTGACAAAGGCGACATGAACAAATTTCCCAATAATAATCAATCAATAAATAATTAATATTAGGGGACATCTTACACAAATCGACCTAGTCTATTAGTAAGCTCAATAAGGCTTGTGTTATGGTTACTAGACAACTACATGGCCTTAAGTGCAGCTGGTCGATTACACAACGCGATGAACGTGCGTCAGGTATATAAATATCACTTTTTTATGGGAAAATGACATTTGAATTGTACTAACGCTCGTTCGAAAACTTAAGTGTTTACCTCTCTGTGGGCGTAGCATGGTTGCCATTTTATCACTGTCACATGTGGTAAAGACGCCCATCACGCTCTGACAAGTATGCGAGTGCGAGAGTGACGGATGCCTTATCCACAACGATAAGTGATAAAATGGCAACCGTGCTACGCCCACTGGTCTAAAAGGATCCGAAGAAGTTATGATACTGCTAAAGCATATATTTACTGTTATTCAGGAGGACACGTCCCATGAGCGGTACATTACATAAGGCGGTCAGCTGAATGTGGAAGTTGGTGTCTCGGTTCGTGTTTATACATGAGTTAGTTGGTATGTATTATGAGTTGCGTTTGGTACAGGAAAGTGCCGAGCCGCGTAGAATGTGGTTGCTTATTATATCTACTGTCATAGCCAAAACAACAAGTACGTCTATCAAAGTGCATATGCAGCAAAAAGCCACAAAACACGGGGGGAAAAAATAGGTATAGCAAGACCCAAGCAATAAGGCAATAATAGCCTCTCGGTCAACTACTTAAGCGCCTTGACGCGCGCCATATCAATTGTGTCGATCTGTGCGGCTATAGCCAGCCGTTTAAGGCCATCTTTATGTACAGATGTCATTAAGTCAGTCATAAATTTATAATATAAGTACAGCCCATGATGTTATATAAAAGAGAGGTAGATAATGTAGTCTATACGAAATTCCGTGTTTAAAAATGACCACCAAATCTGACAGCATACGTTTCCATTGACGACGCGTAACTGAGGCAAGTTGGTGAAATTGACTCAGATTTAGTGTGCCGCTTTTGGAGCGCTTATAACCTATCTACCTCTTTTGTTATATTACATCATTGAGTGCAGCATACCTTTCGTTGCCACTACAACATATCCTTTTTCACTAACTGCTATACCCTCCATAGCTTGTTCACTCCACACTGTTCCTCCCAACACATATAATAACTGGGTAATACCGAGACAGGATTACCTAGGTTTTATCTCGATCTAGAACTGCACTTAAGATAACTGCGGTTTTAAAGCCTTGCTGTCGGCACTTTTATATACTCCTTTTTATCGTGTTTTATCTAATAAAATCTGTTTGTAGTCGGTTTTATTGCCGCCTTTGCACAGACTTAGTTGCAACGTTAAACATTTTAGCACCCCGTTGTAGCTATTGACATGACGGAATCAAACATCTCACTCATATGAAATGAGACTACAATGTTCAACTACCTTGGAGTCAGCGCGATTTTTCAACCTACTTCAAAGACGGAGGTGGTTCTCAATTTGTTGGATTTTTTTTATTATTTATGTACTCTCCCTCGATTACTCGAAGATGCCTGGCTTGATTTGGAAAATATTTTTTCTGTTTGAAATAGTATCCTTCCCAGGTGGTCCCATGATAATTAGGTCAGGATGTAATCCTAGAGAAATCGAGGGAACTCTTCAAAAGGGTTCACCCTTGTTAGACCAAACAACTTTTGACCAAATGTTTAATTTGACAAAAGTTTAATTTGACCTAATGCATTTTTTTCTTAAATAGAAAGCTTTATCAAATCAAATCAAATCAATTATTTATTCTGCAAATAGACCACAAGGGCACTTTTATATGTCAAACCGTAATTTACAATAAAATAATAAGAATAATTAAAAATAATAATTAAAAATAATAATAATTAAAAATTATATATAAAAGGTTAACAAACTAAATGTCACTAAGTTAATGTAAACAAAACAAAATTGCAAAATATGACCATTACATTCGATATAAGATCTGTATCAGCATTAACAAGCAGTTAATCATATTAATTCAGTATTCCAGAGATGTATAAGGTCTCTGAGCTTCCAAATACAATTAATAATTATTCTAATATTCTAAGAGATGTATACGGTCTCTAAGCGTCAAAACAAAAAAGGAACAATGATGTAATATTGTCAGCGATGTACATGGTCAATAACAATAAAACGTGTCAAGATCAGAATGATCTCTCGTCAATACGATAATAATAATAATAACACTAGTATGTAATTAGTTAACTATGTACTATGCCCTTGCAAGCATGAACAGTCCGGACTCCACAAACAGCACCCGATCACGAGTATGACGCATATCTCAGCCATCGCCTCTCTCAACCATATTTTAGGGAAGGTGGCGACCCGATCAACGACGCCACCGTAAGCAAAGCCCTTTAAGCGAGCATGTCATATTCAAGCCACCGGACATTGATAATAACAAAGATTAAGCGACTTGTTCGGCGAGAAACAACATTACGTGCTCTCTTCTTACATAAAACGGAACAGTTATTTTAGGTAGGTACTTATAATGATTACGTGTATTTAGGTATATTCCTAATAGAATTAGACTACTACTGGCTTAAAGGCATTTTTGTCGTTTAAGAAATCGTTGACAGTATAATACGCCTTGCTCAGCAAATTACTTTTAACATGAGACTTAAATTTACTTAACGGTAAATTAACAATTTCGGTGGGTATTTTATTGTAAATATTTTATAGGAAAATGTGGAAAATGTCATGTTGCTTGGCGGAGTATCTACTGAATTGAAGTTGGATAAAACTTTGTTTTTGAAATAAATTATTTTGCCAAAATCTGTAGCTTGTTATACTCCGGAAGTAAGAGCTGCTTTCACAAGGTAAGATTATTAAATGTGTTTTATTAATTTAAGGAACGTTAGGCACGATCACTTGAGGCCATGATTGAGACCAGGAACGTTGAAATTTACGAACCGTGGAATATTGTCATCGTATTTCTCGTGTTATGTTTTAATATTCGAGCAGTGCACAGAATAATTAAATGCCAAGAAAAGCCTGGAATATGATACGTATCAAATTAAAGTGAAACCCAAACCGCACTATGCAACTATGAACTAAAACCAGATTAGCGCATCGCCTAAGCTAAGCTAATATAGCGAGGCTTCGTGAGGGCTATAATGTCACACTTACCCTATGCGGTGAATGCGTCTTGGGGTCGATTCAAGAGCAACGTTTCTCATGACAAATTTGATTTCAACGTTTTGAATTCGCTTCGACGCGCACCGAACAAATGCTAGAAAGATATCTATAGAGTACCCAAACGCGTGCCGTAAGGGACGGAATGCTCCTATAAATTATGATTATGATATTGATTTGCCCCCAAACTCATATCATATACTTTAGGGCAAAGAAAAAAAGGTGAAACTATGAAAAAGTTACCACGTCGTAGGTAGGTATATTTAGAATAGAATAGAATAGAATAGAATAGAATAGAATAGAATAGAATAGAATAGAATAGAATAGAATAGAATAGAATAGAATAGAATAGAATAGAATAGAAAAACTTTATTCAACATCACATGACATTTCTAGTTACATGGGAACCTTAAAAGTAGACTTAACATATAAAATTTAAAATGAATCCTACAGTTATCCTTATGTGATGTTAAAAAGGGGCTTGCCTCAGCATAATGTTACAGTAGTAAGGCCACTGCAACGCTGGTTTTCAGGCAGACCCTGGTAACAATATTAATCCATTTTACATTGCTCGCTGTTTGTCGGGAACGAAATGTCTCAGTTTGTGTGCGCGCGTGTGTGTGAGAGTGTGTGCGTATTTGTATGAGTGTGTGTGTGTGTGTTTGACTTGACGGAATATGTGTGATATTGTGTCGTAGGAATGTTTGAGTAGGTAATAATATTGTCTGTTTGGATATGCACTGTAAAAGTATTTGGCCAAAAAATAATAATAATAATAATAATAATAAAAAAAAATGACCGCTGTCACATGTCAGACGTGTTTTTAACAATTTTATTTTGTATTCGTTGTATTCGTGTTTTATCAGTTTAAAATGGCTCGATTTTATATCGCCACTGTATTTAAACATCACACAGCCCTGGAAAACTTTAAATTGTCCAGAAAAACGGCAATTTGGTGGAGATAGCCCATTTTTGAAATATCACTGACAGCTCGCGATGATAACTAGATCACAGCGAAAAACACGTCAAGCACTAGCGGAAGAACACGCACGCCCTCCACCTCCACCTGCCTCGTCGTCCACACCATCGTCCAGCACGTCATCGTCGGGCGATGAATTTGCGACCGCGCCCGACACTAGCAGCAGCAGTTCGAGCGACGAGTGCGGGTCGCCGCCGCCGCCGCCACGACCACCTGTGCGGCGCGGGCGGCCACCGCTGCCGGCACGCTTGGGGCCTGCGGGGCATCCTGCTCCGCCCATGGCTCCCGCTACCGGTGGTATAGTGCGCCGCATGCAGTGGACGCAATCAATTAACGAAAACTGCATGCGCGCCTACTATGGGGCGACAGAGGGAGGAACTAATCTGTCCGCGTACCGTGTCCGGATGCTGCCTCTGTTCCAGGCGCTTGAACCGGCCATCACCGTGTCTGCGCAGCGTCTATCGGATCAGGTACGCGTCATCCAGCGGCACAAGCGGTTGGATGACGTCACGCTTGATCGGCTACGCCTGGAAGTACTCTCTGCTCGTGCGGCCTCTACCTTGGCACAGGATCCGCCCGCCTTGTTGCCGGCTCCAATGCCTACTCCCGACCTGGCATTGGGGGCACCGCGGGTTGATCTTAGTGCTGACGAGGAGGACTGTGCGAACCAGAGCATGAGTACCCAGACCAATGAGCAACTGAGGAGGGCTTTGGAAGATGCGATTACGAGGTATCGTTCCACAAACAACTCTAGGCCACGACTACCACGCCTGCCCGTAAATAGACGCAATCTAGCGTTAATGGGAGCTCTAAACGGTCTGCTAGACCCGTATATACAGGCTAGTAAAGACTTACTTGATACACACTCAATCATGTACTGCGGGGCCATCGCGGCGTGCCATGTTGCTCGCGTCAAGTTTCCGGACGCTGACCGTGCACCTAGGGCCGCCGGGGGTGTCCCTGCATGGCAAGTGCGGATTGAGCGTCGTATCAATACGTTTAGGACTCTCATTGCAAAGCTGATCTGCTTCAGGGGGGGCAACAACCGCCCCCGAGTCATGCGCTTTGTGAACCAGGCCTTCGCGGGAACTGGTATCAGGCCCCGCGACTACATGGCCTGTGTCACGGAGCGCATAGACTTTCTGAAGCAGAAAGTCTATGCATGGGCAGGCCGTATTCGCCGCTACAGAGAGCGAGTGGATCGATACCAGCAGAATTGCCTTTTCCAAAGCGCCGGAGCCGACCTTCGTGTGTCCGACGGACAGCAGCCGGATGCTACTGCCATGGTTGACTTCTGGCGTAGTATCTGGTCAGTGCCAGTCGAACACACCGAAGGCGAGTGGATGAGTGTTGTCGAACGTGAGTGTGCGTTCATCGAGCCCATGGGGACTGTTACCATCAGCCCCGAGGACGTTAGTTGTGCCATCCGTTTGGCCCCGAACTGGAAAAGTCCTGGACCGGATGGATTACATAACTTCTGGCTGAAATGGTTTCGATGCTCACACCTGCGTTTGGCAACGCAGTTCCAGCAAGCCCTTGAGCTCGGTTCCCTACCATCTTTCTTGACAACTGGTATCACCTCCCTGCTCTATAAGTCCGGTAGTAGCACAGAAGCGAAAAACTACAGACCCATCACGTGCTTGCCTACGCTGTACAAGCTCCTTACATCTATTTTGAGAACAAAAATGAACGCACACATCGTTGCAAACAACGTTTTGGCCCCTGCTCAAAATGGATGTAGGGTTGGATCTCGTGGTACTAAAGAGCTCCTCCTCATAGACATGACCATTTGCCAACGAGTCCGGCGGAATAGGGGGGCACTTTCGGCCGCCTGGATTGACTACAAGAAGGCCTATGATTCGGTGCCTCATTCATGGCTCAGGAGGGTCTTAGAGTTGTATAAAGTTGATGCAGTTCTAAGATCCTTCTTAAGTGCTTGCATGGGGCAGTGGACCACAGTCATTCGTCAACCGGGGGGAGGAGATTGCCCTTCTGGTCCGCAGGACTCTATAAGGATTGAACGTGGGATCTTCCAGGGTGACAGTCTGAGTCCTTTGTGGTTCTGCCTAGCACTGAATCCGCTTAGCACCCTGCTGAAGGATTCGGGACTAGGTTGCCGGCTTCGGAGGGAGGGTGAGGTCATTTCTCATCTGCTCTATATGGATGACCTTAAGCTATTTGCACCGAATGGACATAACCTGTTGGAACTACTGAAAACAACAGAAGTCTTCAGTAGCGCCATCAAAATGGAATTTGGTGTCGATAAGTGTGCGGTCATGCATGTACAGCGGGGGAAAGTTGTAAATTCAACAAATTTGCAACTTTCTGAGACAATGTCTCTCAAATCTATCTCCGAAGCAGAAACCTATAAGTATCTTGGTATGTCACAGTCATTGGGTATTGAGGGTGAGGGCGTAAAGCGAGCGGTGAAGGAGCGCTTCTTTTGTCGCCTGACCAAAGTACTTAATAGTCTTTTGTCGGGCGGCAACAAGGTGCGTGCCTTCAACTCTTGGGTGATGCCCTTGCTTACTTACTCCTTTGGCATACTAAGGTGGACTCAGACTGAGCTGGATGCCCTGGATCGAAGAGTCCGAGTACTGCTTACTGCGCATCGCATGCTACACCCACGCTCGTCTGTTATGAGACTGTACATCTCGCGGAAGTGTGGAGGTCGCGGCTTTCTAAATGCCAAAGACCTCCACAACCGCGAGGTGTGCAGTCTCAGGGATTATTTCCTAAACAACGAGTGTGGGATGCATCGTGACGTAGTAGCAGTAGACGGAAACTTCACCCCGCTCTCCTTGGCAAACGAGAACTGGCGCAGACTTAAAGTAATGAGCGTCGAGGACCGCAGGGCGGTGTGGAGGAGCAAGGAGCTACACGGGCGGTTCTACAAGGCCCTCACAGGGCCCGATGTAGATCTGCTCGCGTCGGTGAACTGGCTACGTTTCGGGGATCTCTTCGGGGAAACTGAAGGTTTTGTCTGTGCAATTGCGGACGAAGTTATCATGACGAACAATTACCGGAGGTATATCCTGAAGGACGGTACGGTCGACATTTGTCGGGCATGCCGCCGTCCCGGGGAGTCACTCAGGCATATTATCTCCGGTTGTGGTCATCTTGCTAACGGCGAGTACTTGCACAGACATAACCTTGTAGCCAGAATTATTCACCAGCAACTTGCTCTGCTATACGGTCTTGTGGTCTCCGAAGTGCCTTACTATAAGTACACACCTGCGCCAGTTCTCGAAAATGGTCGTGCCACGCTCTATTGGGATCGATCTGTCATCACGGACAGGACTATTCTTGCCAATAGGCCTGATATCGTGCTGACAGATCGATCGAAACGCCAGGCAGTGCTCGTCGACATCACCATCCCCCATGACGAGAACCTCGTGAAGGCCGAGAAGGACAAAGCCAGCAAGTACCTAGACCTGGCTCACGAGGTAACCGCCATATGGGATGTTGACTCGACGATCATCGTCCCGATAGTCGTTTCGGCGAACGGTTTAATAGCGAAGAGTCTCGACCATCACCTCAAGAGACTCTCGCTAGATGGCTGGATCAAGGGCCAGATACAGAAGGCGGTACTCCTGGATACTGCGCGGATAGTCAGGAGGTTCCTGTCTCTGTCGCCCTGACCGCCGGTAGCTTAGGCCCCGTCTCGCTGCCGGCTGCACCCTAGGTTAGGTTTTTATAATGATTTTATGTTTTGTATGTATAGTTCTATATTTTACTTTTTATAAATTTATTGTACAAACCTAACTTAAGTAGAAATAAGAATAAAGAGATAATAATAATATTTAAATTAAATATTATAATTAATAAATTACTTTAATTTACTAGGTACTCTAATGTAAATTCACATATGAATTTAAATCTTAGGGTCATTACATATATGAAGGCACAGCTCGACTGCCAGGAGGAAGTGCCTGCTGAATTTGCATAAGGTATCGTTTCAGATGTAATTTGAAATTGCCGATGGTATTACAATTCTTGAGTGGCGGAGGTATGTTATTCCAGCACTTAGTGGCAGTGTATTTAAAACTTCCTCGGAAAGCGGCGGTATGGTGACGTGGTGGTAGCAATTCATGACAAACTGATCTGATGCCGTGTGAGGAGGACCTGTTTGAGCGCCAGGTGAACTTTTTATGTAAGTACTCTGGCTCGGATGTTTTTACCACGCCAAACAGCAAGGAAGACAGATGAAGTTCTCTTCGGTATGCCATTTTGAGAATACCCGCCGAGTTCAGGTAAGGGGTCACGTGTGATCGCGGGGGGATACCAAAACAGTAGCGCGCACATGCGTTTTGCACCCTTTGCACTATTCGGTCCGTACAAGCTAATAGCCGTGGGCCATACACCACATCCCCATAATCAAACCTCGAAAGCACCAGGGAATCGCATAACTTAACACGCAAATCTACACTAAGGTAGTCACGAATACGGTAAAGTACCTTAAGCCTGTAAAATGAAGCTTTGGCGACATTCGCTATATGACCCTCGAAACGCAATGACTCGTCCATTGTAATGCCTAAATTGCGCGCCTCAGGTACTCGCTCCACTTCATCACCCGATATGATAACAGCTGGTTTATGTATATGTATCTGTTTAAGCTGGTTTTTAGAGCCGAAAATCATAAATTTAGATTTACTGGGATTTAGTACCAAAGAGTTAGAGTCGGACCAAGCTGCAATACTTTCTAAATCGTCGTTTAGTTTAGCAGCAGCCCCATCGGTATCAGCTGGATTACATGATATGTAGATTTGAATATCGTCAGCATATAGGTGGAACTTACAATTTTTTATAACGTCTCTGACATCTGCTGTATATAATATAAATAGAAGTGGACCCAGTATTGAGCCTTGTGGCACTCCTCTGGATACAGGCAATGGTTTTGACTTTTCATATAGACCACCATTGTTCTTAAGTTTAACGACTTGACTACGGCTATAAAGATAGCTAGAAAACCACGAAATTGCCCTCAACTCAAAGCCGTAGTATTTCATTTTGGATAGCAATAACTTTGTATTAATAGCATCAAAAGCACGTGAGAAATCGAGAAGTGCCATTATCGTACCACGACCCATATCTTGCGCTGACAAAATGTTGTCCACCACATCCAGGAGTGCTGTTGTCGTGCTATGAGACTTGCGAAAACCGGATTGAAAAGTAGGAAGAACTTTATTACTCTCAAGAAATGTCGACAACTGTATGTACACTACTCGTTCTAATATTTTAGACATACAAGGAAGAATGCTTATAGGCCGTAAATCTTTCACATCAGTAATATTATTTTTTTTAGGAAGAGGTGTTACCAATGCCACCTTCCATGCATCAGGAAAGATCGAAGATGAGATGGATTTATTAATTATGGCAGTAATTGCGGCTAATGAATGGGGAAGGGTGAGAAGAAGCATATCCAGTGAGATACCATCATCGCCTAAAGCGGCAGATTTAAGAGATTTAATAATTTTGAGTACAACGCTATCGTTTACTGTAGTTAATTGAAATGATGAAGTATTAAAGTGATTATGTTCAAAGTGGTCGAGATATGATGGAGTAGCAACTGGGTTTCCTGGAACATTTAGAAAATGTGAGTTGATAAGGTCGGGGTCGCTTAAATGTGCAGGAATTTCCGAATCGTGTGAGTTCTGGGTTATTCTGACAGTGCGTTTAAGGTTGTTCCAAAGAGCTCGTGAGTTGTTAACGTTGCGATTAATATGTTGGTTGAAATATGCACGTGTTTCGTTAAATAATGCTTTATTTACGCAGCCCTTTAGCTCGCTGTAGTACTTCTTATGCTCGTCTAAACCAGTTGACTTAAACCTATCATGTGCCTGATCACGTAAACGCATCATTTTTTTTATTGTGTGACTTATCCAGGGATAGCTTCTCTCTCTAATAATAACTTGTTTCTGAGGTGCATATAAGTCGAACAGAGACAGGACTATGCGATTAAAAGTACTAACCATGTCATTTACATTCGACAATAAGCATATATCTTCCCACTGGATACTTTCAAGGGATCGATTGAAGATGACTAAGTCAATGTCTTTTAGTGGACGTAGAATAAACTTTTGCGGCGCAGATTTAAGTTTTTTAATTTTAATTCACAAGATAGGAATGCATGGTGACTGAGAGTGGGTATATAGTCTACTTGGGTATTAAGAATGGCAAAGTTACTACAAATCACGTCTATTAATGTACTGCTATGATTAGTGAAATGGGTGGGCGTATTAACATATTGCCTTAAATCGAAGTAGGTCATTAATTGGTTAAATTTGACGGAGTTACCATCATTAATTAATAAATTAATATTGAAGTCTCCCATTAAAACAATATAGTCGAAACCAGAGAAAGAGGATATTGTATCGGTCATTGTATCTATAAAAGTATCGACATTTAACCATGGCGGCCGGTAGGCTGTCCCAATTAATAACGTTAAACCATTGATAGATATCCTAAGCCACATTTGTTCCACACTCGAGTCGGGGGGGTGGGGGCAGCGGCGCACGGTAAGGCCATTTTTCACGTAGAAGCCGACCCCGCCGCCGCGCGCGCGCATGCTGCGCGGCCGCGGGATGTGGCGCAGACGATAGTTCGGCATTTCTAGACGATAGACGATATTTCTGTAACATTCGAGATCTGTATACGACTATCTCGCTCGGTAGTGGATTTCTTTTTTACCGTGCCGGATCTGCACGTCTAGCACACGATGGCCGCAACATACTCTCGATTTTTATCGCACTATACCTCTTCTTCTAAGTGTTCTAATAAGAGAGAGACGGATATTGCGAGAAAAATCGAGAGAGCTCGCGCACTGTCGCGTGCTAGCTGTGCTGGTCTGTCAGAAAGTAAGAAGTATGCAAAAGAGATTAAAAGCAAATTGGAATGCACAACATATATTTACACAACATATTCTTTGTTATGCAAATTACTAACTTTAGTGAAGTTTCCATATATTACGGAGATACTATTTGCTTATTACATGCAAGCTTTAGAGAATCGTTTAAGTAACTTGATGCGGCTCTGTGTGCATTTTGTTAAAAATCATTTATCAATCGAAATAATTCTGAATCCCTTTACTTAAAATGGTTGAAAGAATGTTTGAAACCAATGAACGGATGAAAGTTATAGCTATATTTATCAAACAATCTAAAAAAAGGAGTGCTTCATTATTTTATTAATAGTAATGCGTATAAAATATCCTTTAAAACGTACCGAAACGTTCTTACTAAATATTTTAAACGTGTAAATATAAAATAACAAAGATGCAGTGGAAAATAAAATAAGAACACCAAATAATCTCGTTCTATTGTGCGAATAAGAGTCTCAATTCGGTTTCTCTCATTCTCTGTTCAATCACATTTTAATATGTTTTGTTTTATATCTGATACGCCAACTTGGTGCGCTTGGAAGCGAGACCGTGTGCAAATGTGTTTGGGATCGGAAGCAGCGGCTAAAAGTAGACCCTATAGATACGGAGGATAAAAAATTACTGAAACCGATTGAGCTGAAGCTCGTTCGCACACCTGCTTTTGTTCGGGTTTCAATTTCTGCGCTTGGATGGGAATATAGGAATGCAATTCAACATGAACGAAAACCATGAATGTGAAGGCTTTTTGTAACTGAATACACTTGAAATAACAATAACCTTTTCACCGACGAATGATGTCATGAGTTGTCTTTTAAACAAGTCGAATTGACCATTAGAGGGTTAGCATTGATATTGATATGTAGACGAAACCAGACACTGGCTTAGTAGTTTTACTTACGGACTAAATCAGTGTTGGTTTCGTAAAAGAAATCATGCTAGAAGTCAATTTGACTCGACAGTTTGCGTTCTTATTTGCGTGCACATTGATATGATATTGGAATATGTAATATGAAGTCAAATTGTCCTTCTATGGTATATTTGGCTCTTAATAGCCAAATATACCACATGAGGATAATTTGCGGCTTGAAATTGTTAGTTGCTTGCACAGAAATATAGTTGTTCTGAATATGACAATCACTTTGGTTGTTATTATTATAAGTGTGTTTCGCAATATTAGTGTAGGATCAGGCCATCGGGGAGAGCAAATCTGCTCGACTGCGTTCACGTTTGAACACGGCCACGTCGAGAGAATGGGGGAGGATTGTGCCGCCACAAGAGTGTGACCTGGGGCGCCCAACGCCCAGTCGGCCGATCAAGGTATCGCTGGATAGACGAGGTCCAGAAATACCTGTGCCACCTTTAAACTGCCCATCATGATTGAGGACAGGCTACCCAAGAGAGAGCACAGTGATGGAGTGCTTACGACATTTTAGTTGACCTAAGATACTCGTAATGCTTTGAGTACGCAATTAGGAACGCAAATTGCAAGCTAATGCAATAACTGTAAACCAATTATATCAATGCTGTGGTGGAATGCAGAGTCTAAGTAACTAATCTTAAAAAGTTACAGAAGTATTAACAGGATTCTGAGAAGATTTATCTTTCTGCTCTTTTGTCAGTCGCTGTCGCACATCATCAAAGTAATCTTTGGCAAAAATTACAGCACCCATTTGTGACGCATCCACTTGAAAATATTATTATCGGAATCCGGCAATCGGTTTTTATCGAAATGCTGGCAATAAAATGCCGGCTCTGTTTTCCTCTTATCATTGTGAAACTTTATTGCAATCTGAACTTTATTTTAAATCTAGCAAGGTTGGCATCGGATTGAAGGACTAAGACGAGGTTGGGACTGTTTAACAAGGATACCATTTGAGTGCTGCGCTGCGCCCAATGGCCGATAAGTGTCACATGACTGCAGTCATTGGCCTGTACGGTGCAATGATAACCTACTCGCTGCTGATTATGTAGCCCTGGTATGATGGCTTTTCAATGGAAAGCGAAAAATATGGAAATGTATTCATATTCTCTATGATCATTCTTTATATGGATTTGTACGGGCATGCGCTCACTACATCAACTCCGTAGTAAGTACATTTACGAGGCGAGGCGGTGCGGGTCGGGCACCGGGTGGCTCTAATGAGCTGTGACCTTTATAACGGTAAAACCGTCAAAGTGCGCGTCAGCGAACATCCCTGTCGCGCTACCGGGGCAGCCCCAACAGTATCCTGAAACCATTTTTGTACTGTACTCTTAGAGCACTGGATAGCCATCTACGTATAGTTAATCCACAGGCTGTAGTAAGTCTGAAGAAGGACATAGGATATTTTATCCTGAATATTTCCCTGAGTGAGAGGTAAATGTTTGTATAGGTATGCTATTAACAGCTATGTTTGATGGATCACGTTCAAACGTGAACGCACGAGCGTTTTCCTACAGTGTAACGCACCGCACGACGCTCCGTGAATCCACTGACGTCTAAGAACGTCTCACTTTTAGGCGATAATCTGAGCCTTGTCGTTCGTAACTAAATATTTATAAAAGCCAATTAAGTAATGGTGAATTGCATCACGCGGACGCAATCAGTGTTATCTCGCTCCAAGCGCTGCAATAAACGCAACTCCCTTATCCCGCTTACTTCACAACCTATCAGCGCACGCCCAGCATTACTTCTTGATCCGGTAATTCGAAACAACTACACGTGATAAGAGGTCAGCCTAACACTGGTTATCCTGTTTTGTCGGTTAGCGCTGTGAATCAGGCCTAGAAGTCAATTTGTGTTTGTCATTTCGCATCGCAAAGTGTGTTTAATGTGGCTATGTGCTTACTTTCACATTGACAAACCAACGTGTTCGGACGAGTCCATGGCACACATGAAATCACATGGCGATGCGAAGTACGTACTCAAATTGGCCTCCTGGCAGAACTTTCTGATATTGGCCGTTGTGCGCGCGAGCTGAATACAAATGATTCCTTTGGCAAATTGATTTATTACGTTCCAAGCTGGAGCATTTATTATGGGCAGTTGTTTTAGATTATACGTGATTCCAGGGATCGTGACAGTTCTACTGAATGATTTTTGTAGGTGGCTATTTTCCTGTTTTATTGGCTTTTTTCTATTACCTTGCAACTCAGGATAAACATTAGCATGGAGAATAGCAGAATAAAATAAGGTAAGCCCCGTGACATTTTGTGACGTCAGCGTAGGTATATTACCTAAGTCATCAGCATCTTAAAAATGGCGGACTGTCTGTGTGTTGCCAATGCGCAAAAATTGCACTACTTCACTTACGTGATTTCGATCAATATTTACGTTAAACTATTAATTGTATACAGTTGTCTTTTCACCCAAAAAAAAAGTTAACTTTTTAAAATATTAATCATGCATTAACAAAACTCCTTGTTTGTATGGAAGAGATGTCAGTCTATAGGACATACACTAGCGAAATCGGCAGGGCTGCCAGGCAAGGTCGCAGAATAGCTAGTATGGAGTGACCGAGGATTGAATAGCAGCAGATCGCGATAGACCATTTAAAATTCAAAAACGTGCCATACGTATTATGTCAAACAAACCATATGATCACCCGGCGAAGGATTTGTTCAGAAACCTGTTGGAGGCCTGTAAATATATAAGGTTGAACCTCGACCAATATAGTACCCGTGGGCAAATCCATGGCAGAAACACTCGCGGACGAAATCTCCTCCTGGTTCCGCGCCGTCGACACGCCAAAACGCGAAAGTCACTCGGTGTCATTGGTGTCAAGATATATAACACTCTTCCAAATGTAATAATAAACTCACCAAGTGATGCAGTATTTAGCAAAAAACTAAAAAAAATACTTGTTGACCAAGCATGTTATAGCGTAGACAAATTTCTATCAAGGAAAAATTAACTCTAGTATATTAGATAATAATAATTACATACTGATTTAATAAATGTTAACCATTTGACTTGTGAAACGTACCTGTACAAGCCGTGCTTCCGATCCACTTGGGCCGAATCACGCGGCAGCCTGCACGCAGTCCTGCCGATATCGGACCGTGTAGCGTCTCCTTATGGCAACATTTGTGTGCCAACTTTGCACAGTGGCAACATTTGTGTGACGTAGGTAGGATACATCGTCGGGAATACTCACCTTGTTTTATTATAAATGGCTTAGAGAACCTAATAACTTTACTTTTTATTTTCCAAGTGACTAATTAATGCAAGAAATAAGCCAGATGAGAAAGGCGGTAAAGTATTGAAACTTTACGAATAACTATTTTCAAGTAATTACGTACAATAATACAACATGCCTTTAAGTAAACAAATGGTACTTGTTTGATTTGAAGTAGATGTCTTAATCGCACAGTCAGAAGATAAGTAGCTTCGGAAAACACTCTTAATATTGAGTAATGAGTTCAAGAACTCTTAGATAATCTGTGATGATAAGAGTTATCAATTCGCCCATATTATTCTGATAAAATAAAGCAATTCAACACTTCACAAGTCTCAATCAAGCATTTGTGCTTTCCATACAAACATTAGTCTAAGATACTGCTTGTTATTAAATAATACCACATGTTCAGTAATGAAAAAAATATTTTTTTTCACACAAAAGGTAGTCTATGTCACCCAGAGCATAATTTCAAATCAATTGACACCTCATTTATCAAAATTTGTTCAGTATCTGAAACGCTACGGTAAAAAACACATGTAAATACAAACAGACTGCTAAAAATATATCCCTTCCTTTCGGCTCCGCCGTAGTCGAGTAAATGATTGGTTGGCGAGTTGAGGCCATTACAATACTAGCAATTAGTCACAAGAACTTGCTATAGTTAGACTGAATAGTATGTATTGTTGTCTCATTCCAACCATAGCCAATGCTATTGTTCGCTACAATTAGCGACACGTTTGTAGGTGTGTCATGGCCTTTAAGCAGCTTACCTAAGCTATTCACAACCTGTCTGGAGTCGCCTCACCACAAGCCCTAGCATAACTTGGCACCCATCTTTGTTAAACTGATGTAGACACCAGATGCCACACATAAACTGGATCTCCTTTAAGCTGTCGGTAATCATTATAAATATCTAGGGGGTTAATTTCCGGTACGCCTTTCCGAAAATCATGTAACCGATTCTCCCATCATGACATCGCCAGTTTTTATGATATCGATTTTGAAAATTTTGGGATCCCAAGAACATAAAGATCAATGTTATTTTACGCGACGGAATTTGCATTTTCGAGAGTACGGCTGCCTTAGCGGCTTTATCAAATTTTCGTTCACCTCTAAGGTCGTAGTGCTACGCCGTAGTCCGTAGGAGTTTAAACTCCTTAAGCAGCGTCGGTAGCGCTCGGAGCTCTGACGCACGTGTTGAGAGTTGCACTGAAAGAGTTGAAGTTGAAACCGTGAAAGAAAACAATGTCCTCTTTGAATGTCCTTCTTCAATAAACGGTGATGTTAAACCCCACTGGTTTCTTTTTGGGCTATTCGAAGTAGCAGGTATGCCAGGGAACCCGGCTTATACAATAATAAAATAATGGAAATATGATAAATACCGTGTTTTTTTAACTTTCACCCCTTGCGCGACTTTTGTAACACCCTATGTCTGCTACAGTGCTGATTAATTACAATGTATACTAGTATACACCTTGCTAACAGTTCAAAGATACAATAATACTATCAAATAGACATAACAGTTTAATGATAAATGTTATCAAACCATTATCGATTTTTAATCACACGAATTCACACCTAAAAGCTGCGCGTTAATCCACTTGAAGTTAAGGACTCAAGATGCGTGCCGCTGTCGTTTTGATGGCGTTTGGCCTCTGCCTGGTTGCAGGTAGGTCATTACTGTGACGTCATTGTACATATTGCTGTCTTAGGCAAAAGGTACCCACCACATTATCAGTAGTTGCATTTAACCGTCTTTATTGATATCGATAAAGTGGCACTGGAACATAAGTTTCATGTGCTCTGCCGATAGGCTAGGTTCACGCCTCTATATATAATATATATTGCGTGAATTATTGGCGTGAATATTTGTATTATGTAAACTCCTAACTTTTGCCTGGGTAACCTAGTCAATGGCAGAGAGGCATTCATCTTTTTCTTGAGAAATTGTGCTAGCGTAAGACTACTGACCGTTGGCCATTGTAATTAAGTCAGTTTTGATTTCTCTGGATAAATAAACACTTGGTCTTGGTTGGTCCAGAAAAGTTCAGTTCTTAATGTTTTGGAATAGTTGAACCTACTGATTGTTTCGAGATTGAACTAGAGCGCAATTCAACTCAGTGATTTATGGCGTTTCGATACCTTGGACCTATTTTGTCAAAAGAGTGGATAAATTAGTGTATTTTTAACACATTTTCCAGGTGCACCGCAAAATGGGCAGAGAATCGTCGGCGGAGAGGCGACCACCATCGACAAGTACCCATTTATGGCCGCCATGATGTACTCTTGGAACCTGCTCTCGTACCACCAGTCTTGTGGGGGCGCTGTCCTCAACTCCAGGGCTATCCTGTCGGCTGCTCATTGCTTTACGTAAGTAGCGTATTTCACTTTAGCCTTTAGAAACCAGCAAAAAGCCATGAACTGGATTTTACTGACCTACAAAAAAGAAAGAAAAGAAATAGATGTCAAAGCGGACCACGGCCTCCTTTAGGATACAACCGGGAAAACGCTAGGAGAATGACACGAGTGCCACGAAACAGTTTCATCTCAGTATGGAATAAGTACATTAAGTTTAACTTATTTGATCCCTTCACACGAAATACTGTTATTTTAAATCCCTACTTTACACATTTCAGTGGCGACGCGACCAGCAGATGGCGCGTCCGAGTGGGCTCCACCCGTGCCAACAGCGGCGGCGTCGTCCACCACTTATCCGAAGTCTTCAACCATCCGGACTACACCCAGGCGACGGAAGGCGCCGACATCTCCATTCTTCACACGGCTACCACCATTGTCTTCAACGAGCTGGTGCAGCCGATGGTTGTACCTGGCCGAGGCTATGACCTGCCTGATGATGACTCAGTCATGGCCATCGGATGGGGAACCACGTCTGTAAGTTAATGAGTTACAGTTTTTAATACTAGAAACGAACTAAACGGTCATCATGTTATAAAATTCCGTTCCATCTTTAACATTCTACGGACCATATCACTGCCTATTAGATGGTAGCTTTCGTGAGTAAAACTATACAATGTTTATCTAGTGGACTTCCAAAGGCACTTGTGTCCTAACGTTCTATTGCAATATAAACTTCAGAATTACAACTAAACAGATTCAATTACAATAGCATGTTGAAGTTCATCGTTGTCTACTCGGGTGAACAAGACAACTGAATACAAGTACAAGGATCTTGTCATTTCAGGCCGGCGGCGTGCAGGCAGAGCAACTCCGCGAAGTGGAAGTCTGGTACGTAAACCAAGCAGTCTGCAGAGAGCGTTATGCAGAGGTCGGCGTCTACATCACCAACGACATGCTGTGTTCGGGCTATCTGGACGTGGGCGGGCGCGACCAGTGCCAGGGCGACTCCGGCGGACCGCTCATTCACAAGGTGAATGTGGTCGTCGGCGTTTGCTCGTGGGGAAGGAGCTGCGCGCTCGCGAGGTATCCCGGTGTTAACGCCAGAGTGTCTAGCTTCACGGAGTGGATTCAGAAGACTGCTTAGATATATTAAACTTTGTATTATAATTAATGTTATAAATAGATTTTGGACACCCTCTCAATCATTCGTCTTCTTTAACCTAGTGTTATCCCAGTTTTTGACAGCGTCCACTTTTAGTACCACTTTGCACGATCCCAGGCACAATTAAATCAATTGTTCATTTATCAATCCAAAATGTTAATTGCTTTAAATAATTTTCTTTTAACATTTGTATTTATTGATAGTAAAAAATGCAAGTCAATAGGTATTATAAATATTAAAGTGTATTAAAGTAAGCTTAGGTTACTAAGATAGCTATTCATTATATAATTTTAGGTTCAAAACTCTTCAAAACTATAGAACAACTGCTCAACAAGCCGTGCTTTGACTTTGTTGTACACCATTGATAACCTACTATCTTACTAATATTATAAATGTGAAAGTTTGGATGTTTGGATGTTTGTTACTCAATCACGCTTAAACGGCTTAACCGATTTGAATAAAATTATGCACGAAGATAGTTTATATTTATAGCCTGGATTAAAATATAGGATAGTTTTTATCCCGGGTTCACGCAGACGAAGTCGCGGGCGGAAGATAGTATCTCTATAAATTCAATTGGCGAACCGGTGCCATTCTCGTTTACACAATGCCGAAGCTAAGTGAGTTAATCACAGTCATGTCGCCTACGAGGATCTCGTCAGCGGGTGCAACGGATGCAATATTGTCCATTACAATCGGCTTACGTTGCCAATTAGGCCGCAATATGCACGCGGCCACCTCCCTCCCTGGCCCATTCCTCACTAGCCTTGCTTAATTTAATCCGTCATGCGTCGTTGAGACTAGGGATGCCACGACGGTACATTCGTGGCATCCCTGTAGGCTCGGACAGGAATAGGTCTAGGGTCCCCCCCCCCCCCCCTGTTGTAGTATTCTGGCGGGAGCCGGGGCAGTCGCCTAAAAATCCCACGGAAGGTGACCAATATCTTTTCCACCCTAGGACGAACGAAATTTGGCGAGGTGCGTTCATAATGATAACACGGATGCCGGCCACCGTAGAATTTTTAATGTAAGTATAACCTAGTCATCCCCCGATGATTGTACCCACGAAAAAAGGAAGATATAAGGTTATCGGAACCAGTCGGAGTAATAATAACATGTAAATTGTACTCAAATGTAATTAAATGTTTAGTTTTTAAGTATTATTGTGTGCCCTTACAGGGCGTCATGGTCTGACTTGTAAATATTTTAATATCCTAATTATTATCTACATGACTATACAATTATTAAATTAATAAATTAATAAATATAGTTACATTCATTTAGAAAAAACTAGAAAGTCCACTTATATTAAATAAGTCAAAATTAAAACAAAACTTCTAAAGAGAAACCTTCTAAACCATCACCCTGTGTGGTAGCTTTTAAAACAGTACAGTATTCTTGAGATTTAGTGGTGCACATTGCATTTGATGCTCTGATAAATTCTCACCGCCTAAAATGTCTTCTGTCCAGTTATTATTTCAAGCAATACATGAATTATGAATATGAATATCTCGTTATCTTTTAGTGGACGCTGTAAAGTAATTATCAGAAAGAAAAACACAAATAATATTCAAAAATAAACAAAAGGTACTGATACCGCAAGTGATTTTAATTTATGCCAATGGTCCGAATATACACTATCGTGCAAATATATTTGACATCTAATTTTAAGGCTTATGGCCGAGTACACACGATCGTGCAACTAGTTTTTACGAGGTCGTACACAATCAGAGATTTAAGATTTATAACTAATTAGTTATATTCTTTAACTACATAAATCAATACTAAAATTCCTACTGAGAAACCAAAAAAATTTTTTTTTTTACTTATGTAACGTGCTGGTCCGGCCGAGAAACGCCGCCATTTTCGAACCCGCCGCGTGGCCGACTGATGCAACAAATTCAGTCTTTTGACTATCGGAGCGCGGCGCTAGTGTCTGCACGATCAATCGATATCGGCCCGGTAACGAATAAAAGGTTTGCGCGCGCACAGGATTATTTCAAAGTCAGTTGCACGATTATATTTAGTCGGCCAGAAAGGGGGCGATAGATCAAGACGTGTGGTGTGTATCGCGCAGCTAAGCCGATGCGCTGCGTTATGCTCCGATAATATTAAGCCCGATTGGAATTCATAGATTTATTGGAGACGGAGGTATAAAATCAAATATTTCGGAGTCTGAGTATAAAATCAGTCGGTCTCGGAATGGAAGCTTCGTAACATCCCTAGTTGTGGCCATTGTTATTGGATCTGCCTGCAGCTATGCATTGACAAAGGCCTTTTGGTATATCAATTTAGACAGCAAGCTCGCTGCTATCAAAGCTGGCCTGTCTAGTGAAATTATATGACAATAACAATTTGAAGTCATCATTACATGTATGTATGTTTGATGGCCACTTTGACTTCGTAATGGTCCTGCGTGCGAAGCCGGCGGTCTGGGGTTCGAGTCCCGGTAAAGGCACTATTTGAGTGATGAGCACGAATATATTTGTCTGGATGTTTTCTATGTATTTAACTATTTAGGTAGTTATTTTTCTAGTCTAGTTTGTTCCCTTAGTATTTATTTAATTATCGGAGCGAGAAATATTTCAGCCACTCCCTTGCTTGTGGCAAACACAGTTGCCAATTTCGCGCACCCCTAAACTGATGGTGGCAACTGTGGTTGCCAAGTGAAGTATGGACTTCTTTGATAAAGAAAAATTGACAGCAATTTAGACTACCTTTTTTAAAATCCGAAAGCAATTGAGTGTGGTTAGAAGCTCACAAATATACTGAACATACCTTACCTTATTGGACTTGTCTGGATAGTTTGGACACGTGTCTCTTCTTGATTTGAATAAACAGTCTTAGGAATGCACTTGTGCTAATAATCTTCCTGGACTCGTCTTCTCCCTGGACTCTCTACGATAGTTCCCATTCCCATTTTATCACTTATCGCTGATATAAGAAATATGTCATTCATGGTGACTATTCGTATCTGTCTAATAATAGTCAAATTCCTTAAAACCATTGGCACATTGCATACAAAATTACTCATAAAAATATGTCCCGGCCCTCTTTTGCCAGCGCATTAAGGTGCCTACATATTTATGACAGGATTAAATCGATATACAACAAATACATTTGAAAATAGACTAGGTAAAATTATAGGTCACTTGATAAGCCACGACATTTTCATTAAAAACATCTTAGAAGGTAAGAGCGAGGGATCAAGGGGTAGAGGTCGACCCAGGATAAGCTTTGTAAAATCAGCTTTATATAGTTAGTAGCAGCCAAGGTAGCCAAATATTTCGGTACACGTCTTTATTACTGTCAAGAATAAGGACGTGTTACGAAATATTTGGCTACTCTGGCTGCTACTAACTATATATCGCTGACTGTACAGCAACTAAAAGCAAATTAGTCTTACCGGAACCTAAAGAAATAAGCCGAGAATCGAGAGAACTATCGCCTACTCCTGGTCAAGAGCCAAGCTTTTAAATGTTGATGATGATGAAATCGAAACATATTTTTGCACTTGACTATATTGAGCTCTGACATTAGGGTTTCTCGTGAGTGACTGAGGAGTTCCCATGGCTACTTCCGTCTCTATCACCAGAACAGCTTGATGGTATTATAATTGCATCGTTCTTGGACTGTGGACTAGAAGATTAATTCTTGTATCAAAGATTTTTTCAAGTGAAAACTTCTTTAGCGGCGCTGTGCACTTTTTGTAATGGAGAAAAATTGTTAAACTCGCCACAGGTAACGTGACCGTAAGATGTCACGTGACCGTGAGATTCGAGAGATTGAAAATTCGTAAGACAGACACGTGACCTGATCGAAAAACTGTTACAATTTCATTGAGTTTTCACTTCTGCCGGCACTCCCGGAGTGCAGCCCGGTCTTTTTCTTTTTTTTTGGTTAGTCTATCTTGCATTTCTGTTTGGCCCTATGGTTGTGTGGTAGAGAATGCGGAGCATTAAGTCCGCATTTCGTACTTCTTTGTTTTTTGTAATAATGTTTATATAAGTAAATAAATATAATTACGCATTCGTGTGTGCGTGTCCGGGAATGAGAGCAGGAAGGATTTAAACAGCGCGAGAACTTTTCTTCAGTTTGTACTTAACATGATTTAGATTTGGACAAACGTTATCTAAAAATATATGGCACTTATTATGATAGCAGCGCCTAATTACCTAATTAATGTCTTTATCTATTAAGTATTACCCGTATTGATTAAGTAACATTGAGGTTCCGTTTACGTTGATTGGGAAACTACCACACTACGAGTATACTTCCTCAAATTGAAGTAATTGAATGCTAAAGAATTAGTAGCTAGTAGGAATATTATAAGATATATTAATATTATAGAATATCAGTTATACAATTTGATCTATTAATCTCTGAATTATAATTAAAGAAATTTCTAATCTCAAATAGAAATATTGTAAACCTAAACCTAGTTAAAAGACATATTGTTGTGCATATGTTATGTCAATGGAATAAATAATGTTGACTTTGACTTCACTAGTAATTTCGAATTGCACTGACTAGAGCCTAGCTCTTAAATAATTAAGATGAGACCTCGATTTAAATTGGTAAGGTTCATATTTACCAAAGAACAAAATTAGTTGCTGCTACTATCTCTACCACCTGCTGTGGCACTGACTATCGAACTCATAATGAAAACGGTAAACGTAAAATCTCATTTTGTACGAGATTTGTTACGTTAAAATCATACCTGCACTAGGTTTATTTAGTGGGTATTTTATATGAAATTAGAATAATAAACCTGGTCAGATGCCAAAAAGGAAATACTTTTTTCACGAGTCACCAGTGTGTCAAATAAAAAGAAGTGGCATTATAATTTCATAAGATATATTTTATGAAAACGTTTGCTTAAAATTTAAGCGTTGGCTTGGATCCAGGCGGTGTAACGGGAAACGCGGGCGTTGACGCCGGGGTAGCGGGCTTGAGCACAGCCCTGGCCCCACGAGCACACGCCGACGATCACGTTGTTGTGGATGAGCGGGCCACCGGAGTCACCCTGGCACTGGTCGCGGCCGCCCACGTCCAGCCAGCCTGAGCACAGCATGTTGTCGGTGATGGTGCCGCCCACCTCCTGGTAGCGGGTCCTGCACGTGTTCTGGTTCACCACCCAGATTTGGACTTGGCGAAGTTGCTCAGAAAGACCGCAGCCGGAGCAAGTGGTGCCCCATCCGACAGCCCACACAGCCTGGTTGTCGGCGAGGTTGTAGTTGGCGCCAGCGATGCTACCAGGACGCGCCTGGTTGTTGTGCGTGATGGTGGTCGCGGAGCGCAGGACGGCGACGTCGTTGTCGAGCGTCCGGGTATTGTAGCTGGGGTGGATGATGATCTGCTGCGTGTTGTGGACGACGCCGCCGCTGTTGGCCCAGGTGGAACCCACACGGATACGCCATCTGTTGGCTGCGTCACCGCTGGAAAAGAACACGATCAAATAATTTATCATTCATATTTAACTTCTTTCTAATAAGAAAATATTGTTACTTTGTAAAATACGTACACGAAGCAGTGAGCAGCGGAGAGGATGGCCCTGTTGTTGAGGATAGTGCCACCGCAGGACTGGCTGTAGGTGGCCAGGTTCCACGAGTACAGGAGAGGAGCCGCGAAAGGCCACTGTTCTATGGTAGTCACGGAACCACCAACGATCCTCTGGGGATTCTCTGGGACCGCTAAAAGTATAAAAGATGACTAAATGAAGTACTGTACCAAATTTAAGAACAACAGCCCCAACGAGCTTTCCAGGAATAAGTGGTTTATTTATTTTATTCAGAAAGCGTAATAATTAGATATGGATTATAACTCTACATTGTTTAGCAATGCATCTTGAGACGACTAAGTTCTGTATTTTGTCGACTAATGATTGGTTAGATCGCTTCGCTTTTCAGTAATAAAAACAATCCAGAGTGAGTTTCCCGTTTTCAAGCAATATTTGAGTTCTTGATTAGGAACAGATATATAATTTAAGAATAAATGAATATTCTTGTCATAACAACAATATTTCAAAAAGCACGGTATCAATAGAAAATAGTATTTTATGCAATCGTTATATAATGTATGCTTTTTCAGTCGAGTACCACGTTTAGGCCACGAAGCTTGCTGAGTGGCCTAATTAAGGTACAAGACTTAAAAAGCTAATTATATAACTATTGTATAGAATACTTTTTCTACTAGTCAACTGAACTAATTAAACAGACTTGGTATCTATTGAAAACGAAGTGCAACCAACGGCTTTTTCTTTATTGTGCGTTGATGTCTATTTACCTTTTGACTTTCTCATGACGGCGTCCTATTGGTCAAATACATTATAGTTCAGTAAAGGCGCCACATGATTGGTCAAATACATTTTAGTTGTCTCAACAGTTATGAAATGTTAAGTTGGGAGCTCCATAGTAAAAAGTATGTGATCTAAGTTTGGTGTACGAAGTCTTAATTCAAACATCAAGGTCGACGAGTATAAAAAAGATATTGGAAGACTTACCCGTGACGGCAGCTAGGCACAGAGCCACGAAAACTAGACAAGCACGCATCTTAAAGCCTGCTAATAGCACTATGCCGCCATTCCGTTGTACCCGTATATATACCCCGAATAAGCTAATCAATCGATCGATATTGTTTTTTTTTTAACAATCCGTAAGATCCATATCTTATAATTAAGATAAGGAATGCTCATTACAAGAAATGATAATGCGCTGATCCTAGTATCACACCACTTCTTAATCCGGAAATTATTCAATAATACGTTAGTTTGCTTATTAATTACGTACAATTTTTTCCTCGTAGTTTGGTCTGTAAATGTAATCAGGTTCTGTCAAAAATGTAATTTTCGATACAGTCTTTCCTTGCTGACTTTACTTTCTTACACTACTCGTTGATAGTGTGGTGGTGGCCAATACCTTCGCTATAAGGATGTTCTGAAAATACACATGAAGAAATGCAAGTTAGAGCCCTCTGAGAGAGCACATGAGAGCGCACCAGAGACAACAACACTCCAGTCATATGAGTAATCGTTGATATCGAATCTCAAACACACAGTGGCTGTGGCCGAAATTGCTCAGGACCGCATCATCAGCCCCTTTTGCTGGTATGTGTGTATGTAAGCACTTTATTGTACATAATAACAGGTTAAAAAATATACAGATGGTATCTGATTTAGCTGAATTTTGACAATACAATATATGGCCAGCACGACGGGTTTGTCTGCCTAGTTTTGGAGTTGATTGCACTTTCCGTCTCCATCATTAGATCAGCACAAGCACAGTAGTGCCATAATATTGCATTGTCAAAATTCAGCTAAATCAGATACCAGCAAAAGGGGCTGAAAAATGGTAAGCACATTTAGAAGCACTAGTTACAATATATTACATGCTTTCATATTTACCTACCGATAGGTAGGAGCAGTGTAAGTTATTTATTTTTGACGACCGCCTTAGCCTAGCAGGTAGTGACCCTTGAGGTAGTGAATTTTTGTGACGTAGTGGAAATGCACTTACGCATCACCCAGCTAGGGGAAGCTATAATGGTGAGTGAGACACACCCTCCAGCCATCTCTATTTAAAGATAATGGGGAGGGAGTCCACTATAACTCCGGAATTTCCGTCTCTGGCGATAATGGGAGCGCCATGGGATCGCGAACATGTCACCACGACGCCCCCCGGCGGTCCTGGCTTATATTTGTCAGGAACTCTTGACATCCCCCTAATAATCACCCGTAATGTTCAATAGTGTTCAAATTCCATATTCGCACCAGGTAAGGAACCTTGGTATCATAATGGATCGCACATTATCTTGGCTACCCCATGTGAGCGAGGTCAGCAGGAGGATGTTTGCTTCGATCGGTTCTCTTCGTCGACTTTGTAACTTTTTGCCACTCGCCACTAAAATTGCGCTAGCTCAATCTCTCCTTCTTCCCATTCTAGATTATGCTGATGTGTGCTATCTGGACCTTACTGAGGACCAACTTAACAAACTTGAGCGCCTTCAAAATCTGTCTCTTAGATTCATATTTGGTTTGCGCAAGTATGACCACGTTTCCTCCTTTCGTTCTCAGCTCAAGTGGCTTCCGATTCGTCTCCGTCGTGATTCTCACATTCTTGCGTTACTCTACAGCATAGTTTTTGTTACCTCTACTCCTCAATATCTCAAAGAGCGTTTTAATCGTCTCACTTCCATCAGATCTTCCCAAAAACCTCTTCTCGCCCACCAACTTCATCTACCAAATTTTGTAATAGCTCATTTACCTTTCGGGCTGTTCGGTTGTGGAATGCTTTGCCGTTGCATATAAGGTGTGCAAAATCTCTTCCTATTTTCAAAAATCTCTTGAAACAGTATTACTTGTCTCTCCCTTAAGTTGCCTTCTATGTATTGTATGTATGTATATTGTATTTATGTATCTATGTATGATTGTATATATTTCTGCGTATTTTTTTAAATTTATTAGGTACTAGCTTCCGCCCGCGACTTCGTCCGCGTGGACCCGGGATAAAAACTATCCTATATTTTAATCCAGGCTATACACTATCTTCATGCAAAATTTCATTCAAATCGGTTCAGCTGTTTAAGCGTGATTGAGTAACAAACATCCAAACATCTAAACTTTCGCATTTATAATATTAGTAGGATGTATTTTAATGTGTCCTGTTTAGTAATATCTTTAAGGTTCCTGTTTACTAATATTTGAAAGAATGATGTGTTAGTATGCTCTTCTTGATGAGTTCCTGCACTACCTGTTTAAAATTCTAATTTAAATGTTTCCTGCTATAAAAAGGTTGTCTGAAAGAGATCGCTTTAAAGCGATAAGACCGCCTGTTGTTACCATTATTTATTAAGGATTTTTTTTTTGTACGATGTTTCTCTCCTGTTGTGGTGCAATAAAGAGTATTTATTATTATTATATTATTATTATTATTGTGGTGCAATAAAGAGTATTTATTATTATTATATTATTATTATTATTATTATCCCCCCAGACCTGTAATGTAAGGCCGTGCTATGTGGATCCCCAACCGTCTGATCATACTGGGTGTAGTGTATACCTGTTGACTGATGGTTGCGGTCATCCGCGCGACAGTCGCGAGAGCTCTGCTTCAAAAAGATTATATTTGCGCGTGCAACATCTCCGTCCTGTTCTCGTGAGCTTGAGTAAATGTGTCAGTGCATCTGGAAAGGTACCTTGTTTCAGGTATTGAGTTACGCATAGTTCCAAAAAGTAGATTAAATTTGCTATCAATACAAAATAATAATGACTGTAGGTGGAACCACTATTTTTATATAAATTTTTGAATTTTCGACTTCCGAAATGCACAAGTTGAGAAAATTGCATTTAAAGTTTATAGTGGCAAAAAACACACTTCTACTTAGAAGTTACATAGTGAAAGGTATTATCATAATCTTTGAATGTTAAAGAATTATAATAACGGTGAATTGTCTATGTTAATTATTATGATTTCTTAGGTTGAACATGCCAGGGTGGAAGAAACACGAAAGTGTTAATTATACCCATTTCATAAAATAACGAGATTAAAACTGTTAGTTTCTCATCATAGTTACATATTCTATGGCATTTTGGGACAATTTAATGAAAGAAAACTCCATAATCATAAAGAAATTAAATAATTACCGCATTTTTAACAGTTACAAAAAAGATCACTTATAATATTAAAAACCAACAAAATAATTTGTATATTCATGCTATATCACAAGATCAAATGGTATTTAGCGTGGTGTACCACAATGGTATAATAGAAATGGTGTTTAAGCAGTTTTTTTTAACAATAAAGTTTAGTAACTCGTTCGAAACTTTTGTATGGAAACGTAACTAGGGTAACTTGTCACGACATTTACTTAACTTTAGTTACTTAAACTCGAAGATCACTATTTAAGTACCTATAATGCAAGAAATATCTGTAACAAAATGTTATTTAGGATAATTATAGCGGAAATCAATGTATTCTTATTTATAAAAACTTCTGTTTTAGTCGTGTAAGACATCAAGTTTAGCATTTTACTAAACTGGGTACCTTGTCACGCTATTTTCCCTCAATCTATCCTCAGCATGGTCGCGTCACGACACACGATAGTGAAGTGCAATTCTGTATCGATATCGATGAAATAGGCTTGGTGAAATATTCCGGGAATGTTTATATAAATGAAAATACTTTGTTTTAGTACAAAACAAAATAAAACAGTAAATGTAATGTCTGTAATAATATAATTATTGGATTTTTTTAATATAGCGCAAATTCTCAGATAATTCCACCAAACCTAATTTATTTAAATCTTCCTTAAAATAATTAGTATATAATTTACCGTTACCTAATTTTCAATTACCAATTTTTTTCATTGATTATATTTCATAAAAAATATATATAAAAAACATTAAGTATTTTTTTTTGTTCAAAAAATTATTTTGCTATAGACCGATCCTATACCTTATCTTAGAAAGAGGTAGTTGACTACCCGCGATGGAAATATTGACAAAATTATTCAAAATTTAAAGGCATGGCGTGACTACTAAACTTTATAGTCGGAGAAATATACTAAAAAAACATAATTTTACTGATATTCTTGTACACACGTGTTCCTTAGAATGTAAATAACCCAATTATAACACAAACCCATTTTGGCACTTTTTCACCAGCTTCCACAAAAACTCATGTAACTCGGTAACTAGATGTCGTGACTAAATAGGTACCTTTCCAGATGCACTGACACAAATAATGATTCCGAGCTTAGGAAGCTCCTTTAACCAGTAAGGTTTATTTATTTCGTCCATTACACACAAGCGCAAGCGTACAGGACGTGTGCCTATTTTTCTGTTATTTTGGCTGCCACAAACTAATAAGAGATACTAACGTTGGCTGGATTCAACTTTGCTGAAACAATCTAAATGTTGTTTATTTTCAGTTGACAATTTGTTATAGCAACGACACGTCAATATTGTCAACCGCGCCGCCATGTAGTTAGCGTTGTATACTTTTAGTCTAAGGTTAAAATAATTTTATGTTAGTACTAGCTGTTGCCCGCGACTTCGTCCGCGTAGAACTTGTTACCGTCTTAGAACAATGATTGCTATTAAATGATTATGACGGAACCTTAATTATCGCTGCCCTTAACAAAGTTCTACCATCTTAAGGGATGATTTCCGAGATAAAAACTATCCTAGGTATATCCTCAAATTAGGGTCTCAAATTATCTGTACGGAAAATTTCATCTAAATCCGTTCAGGGATAAAGCGTAAAAGGTAACAGTGCGATGAGTTCATTAGTTTAAATTGAAAACTCTGTTTTTACACATATAAATATCTTAAAAATCATCAACAGACGTTTCAGCTTAAATTGTATATTTTTCATAATGTATTAAAGAAAGCTACATTACTGAAAGTAGTAATCTCCATCCGCCGTCCCCATTTAACGGTGTTAGAGAATAATATTATGCTGATTAACCAAAAAAATATTAAATTAAAAAATAATCCGCACCTACTTACTACTACTACTTAGGTAGGTACTGGGATGCTCCGCCCAGCATCCCAGTTCTAACCTAAACTAACCTACATTTCTGGTAGCTGTTCGGTTCTGTAAGGGTCGTGGTTCTAACTTAACCTAACCTACTTTTCTGCTAGCAGTCGGATTATGTATGACCTATACATACATCCAACCCTTTTTAACCTCAGTAGAGGATGAATTTTAAGAAACGCTGTAATTAGTTTCCTAGTTTTTAACTTAAGTTACAGATCCCTTACTTTAAAATTGTCTTGTTCCCCGCACAAACATCCAACTTCCCCGTACTAGAATCCCCCCATTTAGGGGATGAATGTGTCCCCCTTATGGAATCAATTTAAAACAGTCTAAAACAGAAGTTAGAAATCACTTACTTTAAAAATGTTTGGCTCTCCATACAAACTTTGAACCCCTTATAGGGAATGAATTTCAAAAACTCTGATTTTGTAGTCTTTTCACATACATGCTAATAACCTTAAATCTATAACATTTTCTTGGTTTCCATATAATAGACCTTAAATCCCGTTTTAACCCCTTAGGGGTGGAATTTTTCCAAAACGCTGTAACAACTTTTATTTATTCTGATAAGAAATCTTTATGCAACGCTTTAAGTCTGCAGCTCAAAAATGAGTGTTTCACATCCAAAGCTTGCACCCCTTTTTAACCCTCTTAGGGATAGAATTTTATAAAACGCTGGAGGTAATTGTTAATATTATAATAAGTAAAAGTTTCAAATCTCTAGTTCAAAAAAAAAGTGTTTCCCATACAAACCTTGCAACCCTTTTTGCAACCCTTGTGGGTGGATGTTTCCAAAACGATTAAAATTCTTTCTTGCACGATACGGTATCTGGCTACAAAGTTTCAAGTTTCTAGCTCAAACCGAAAAGTTTCCCTCATACAACTTTTGCACCCCTATTTTGACCCCTTAGAGGTGAAATTTTCTAAAACGCTTTTTTTTGTATTCATATAAGTAATCTTTCTACAAAGTTTCAAGTTTCTAGCTGAAAAAATAAAGTTCCCCCCATACAAACTTTGCACCCCTATTTAACCCCCTTAGGGATGGAATTTCCAAAAATCCCGTCTTATCCCTTGCCTTCGTCATAAAAGGAAGTCCTAGTGTAAACTTCAAGTTTCTAGTCCCAGTAGTTTCGGCTGCGCGATGATAAATCAGTCAGGAAGTATTTTTTTATATATATAGATGAACTCCTGGTAACTTATAAATTTGAATTAATGAAATTGGAATCGGAAGTTCTGGAAAGTGGATCCTCAGGGATATATAACGTGTACAACGGACTGATCCAGCAGTTCTACGTCAAGATCAAGATCCGAAACAAGAGGTCTTCTAAATTGATCCGCTTTGGGGGGTCGCAGCTGGCTCCGCAACTCAAGAAGGATCCCCACCTCTAACATATCGGCTCTCCTTCTGGCCATAACTGCGCGCCTACCTGCCACGCACCCTAGCTGCGCGCCAATGCGCCCTAGCTGCGCACCTGCCTGCCACGCACCCTAGCTGCGCGCCAATGCGCTCTAGCCGCGCACCTGCCTGCCACGTGCCCTAACTGCGCGAAAATGCGCCCTAGCTGCGCACCTGCCTGTCACGCACTCTAGCTGCGCGCCTGCCTGCCACGCGCTCTAGCTGCGCGCCTGCCTGCGATGCACCCTAGCTGCGCACCTTCAAACAACGCGTCCTCGCCTTACCGCTTGTACTCCTGAAGGATCCCATCCGGTTCCGTTTTCTCTAATCTATTCTGTAACTGCGTATCCTGGTAACCATAAACTTGTCAAAAATAGAAAATAAGTAACCCCGACCCATATCTCCTCTTTTTATTAGTGATTAGTTTTCTTATCTGTTCCGTAGGCTTTCAAATGTTTGGAAGTCCACGTAACGTGACATGAGGCAGGACGCGGCCCGCGGCAGCAAACTAGGCGCCGTATTCTTCTAACCTTCCGTTTGCGGCGAGCGGGAGAGCATCCGCAGTGACTTCGCGCTCCCTTTCCGCGGCCTCATTTTGTGAGATGACTGTTTCACAAACCACCGCCTCCTAGGATCTCTCCCCGTACAGCGATGGCCATCACGACGCTGTGCAGAAAGGGATCATCCACTTAGAGGGCCGTCACCATAGTGCGGAGCTCCTCGACCCATCTCCTAATTCTCATTTTGTACAAAATTTAGTTACGCTCAAACCATGTCTAGTGCCCCATTTTTAGTGAGTTTTTTTATCATTATTGGGGGCTCAATGACAAACACTAACTTTTCTCATGTGACGCCAATCACCTTCGATAATGTAGTTGCGCTATATTCAGGAGAGGTGAGAACTCTGGGGTTAATAATTGACAGTGGCCTGACCTGGAAACCCCAGGTCTCTGACGTGTGTCTCCGTGTTACTAACATCCTGAGAGGATCCGCGGAGGGCAAGTTCCCTGTAGTAATACTACTTTACGGCAGAGACCATTAAGTAATCCATACTGGCCGATATTGGACCGAGCCGTAGGCGAAGTCTGGCTATAATACGAGGCCAGTATGGCTATTTAATTACGGTCGAAGCAAGTATAGTGCTTTTCTCAAAAATTAAAAGATCAAAACAGACAGGCCGCGCCAGTTTGTGAGAGGCCTAAATCCCGCCTTAAAATAATTGCGTTTTTAGGGTTCCGTAGTTAACAAGGAACACTTATAGTTTCGCCATTTCCGTCCGTCCGTCTTCGGCTTAACCATTAGTACTAGAAAACTGTGGCATTCGGCATGGGTATATAAATCAATCACGCCGACAAAACAGTACAATCAAATCTTGGAAAAACAATTAGGGTACCTCCCTTACACCTAAAGCGGGATATAGTTGGATAGCTCGTTAAAAAAATATTTTGCGAGATATCGGGGTTTATAGCCCTAATTTCTTTTCGAGTCATGTGTCCCCCCCCCCCGGCTAAAGGCCTACTACTGGGGATGTGAAAAAATTCGTGGTAAATAGTAGCACATATAAATTAGTCGTATGCATATTCAAAGTATACTTTAAATAAGAATATATTTGAAATAAAATAGCGTTCAAGATGATTCATTATTTTTTAAATTCATATACGACCTCATTGCCCTCACATCCTTAGTTTTTGTGTTGGTCGGTGACGCATGATACGTAATAGGAATTACATACTTACTTACTGGACAGATATTGATTCCAAATTTAAAATCTCGCGTTTTACTGGACACTTCTAATAAGTTTTCGGTGTGTTCCACATGCTGTAGTCTTTTTAGGGATGTTATGGCAACATTACATAGCATTATTGAGAAAGAAAAACAAACAATCGTAACAATTGTCATTTTGGTAGGTTAGGTTATGGTTATCTTGTGATGATGATTAAAAAGTATATGCGAACTAATTTATGACTTTTATCGGTTATGCGCAATGATTTTTATGACACAATAAACATCATTTTCGATGTTTATAGTCGTTATGCCAATCAAAACTATGGCTTTAAATATTATGCAACCCGATATGGACCCGTTGTTTGCAATGGCGGCACCGGAAGTTGTCATTGTAGTAAATTACTTTTTTTTAACTCGCAGGGTGCAAGGCCTAACTATACCCAGGATGAGTCACAAACTCTACCTCTTCAGCTTCCAAAAATGCCTTGGTTTTCTTCGCGGTGTGAGGAGACGCATTGTCATGATGCAGAGAATGCGGCTTCTTGGTCGACTTTCTCGGATCTTTTCAAAGACACTGGGCAGACAAATGGTTGTATACCACAGCATTAGCCGTTCTCTTATTATATAGAGGTACAGTACAAATATCGCTATCATTTGTTTGCCAACATTATTTTCCTGGGTGCACTTTTGTTAGCCTTTGGTCACCTTGAAAGACCCATTCACTTGACTGTTTTTTTTCGGATCATAACAGTATATCCATGTTTCATCTTCTGTAACTATATTATACACCGCATTTGAACGCCCATGGTTACACTTTCGCAGCATTTGTTGCCACCAATCAACACGGACCTGTTTTTGAGTTGACGTAAGTTCATAGGGAATCCATCGACAACAAAGCTTCCTGACTTCATAAGTGATTCGGTTTTCCTCTTATTAGTCACCCGATAGCAGCCACGTTTTCTTCAGAGACCGCGGTAGATGGCCGACCTTTATGAGAATCGTCATGGAGAGAAACCCGGCCCCTATAAAATTCAGCATACCACCGTCTCACAGTGCTCAGATGTGGTACTTCAAGCCCAAAAGCATTTTGAAGACGAGCACTACATTCTTACGGAAAAAGTGAACTTGTAAAATCGTAAAAAATCATTGCTCTAAAATCTTCCTATACTTCAAAATGACAGAATAAACAAATGACGATCAGTTTCCAGCCAACAACTATTCAATTCCATAAACAATGATTCTTTTTTTTAATTTCATCATTCCAAATTCAAATGTTTTACGAGGAGTGCAAAACTTTCAGTGTGGCCTAGGTATGTGGTAGCTATAATTGAGACAGATTGGGTATTTTTTTTATAAAGGTTTATGATGCGTGTTTGGTTGATTTGACAAACGAAAAGTTGGTACAGGATGCGGCAATGTCCTTTGTTTTCGGCTACTTGGTTACAAAAGATTGTTATTACCTGAATGTCGAAGGACAGAAGGGTTATTTTAATTATAAATCTTAATTGGTAATTTAATTAGAAAAATTATACAAAAACAAAAAAAATATATTAAAAATATTTTGAAAATTTTATTGCCTATTATGTCATCCCTGCAACGGAGGCGAATTAAAAAATACCTCATATGTCGAAATCCGTCAAACGGTTTAGGTTGCAGGGCATGCCAAAGAATAAGACAAAGTCACATACATAGATACATATATACGCTCGAAAAACATAACTCTCCTCCTTCGACATTCGAGTAAACAGACGTAAAAATTATAATTTCATAAGATATATTTTATGAAAACGTTTGCTTAAAATTTAAGCGTTGGCTTGGATCCAGGCGGTGTAACGGGAAACGCGGGCGTTGACGCCGGGGTAGCGGGCTTGAGCACAGCCCTGGCCCCACGAGCACACGCCGACGATCACGTTGTTGTGGATGAGCGGGCCACCGGAGTCACCCTGGCACTGGTCGCGGCCGCCCACGTCCAGCCAGCCTGAGCACAGCATGTTGTCGGTGATGGTGCCGCCCACCTCCTGGTAGCGGGTCCTGCACGTGTTCTGATTCACCACCCAGATCTGGACTTCGCGAAGTTGCTCAGAAGCACCGCAGCCGGAGCAAGTGGTGCCCCATCCGACAGCCCACACAACCTGGTTGTCGGCAAGGTTATAGTTGGCGCCAGCAATACTACCAGGACGCGCCTGGTTGTTGTGCGTGATGGTGGTCGCGGAGCGCAGGACGGCGACGTCGTTGTCGGCGGTCCAGGAGTTGTAGCTGGGGTGGATGATGATCTGCTGCGTGTTGTGAACGACGCCGCCGCTGTTGGCCCAGGTGGAACCCACACGGATACGCCATCTGTTGGCTGCGTCACCGCTGGAAGATAACACGATCAATTAATTTATCATTCATATTTAACTTCTTTCTAATAAGGAAATATTATTACTTTGTAAAATACGTACACGAAGCAGTGAGCAGCGGAGAGGATGGCCCTGTTGTTGAGGATAGTGCCACCGCAGGACTGGCTGTAGGTGGCCAGGTTCCACGAGTACAGGAGAGGAGCCGCGAAAGGCCACTGTTCTATGGTAGTCACGGAACCACCAACAATCCTCTGGGGATTTTCTGGGACCGCTAAAAGTATAAAAGATGACTAAATGAAGTACCGTACCAAATTTAAGAACAATAGCCCCAGAGAGCTTACTATGAATACTACGTGATATATTTATTTTATATTTACATCCAGTAATAATTAGATTTGGTCTATAACTTTACATTGCTTAGCAATGCATCTTGAGACGACAAAATATTTTGTCGTCTAATTATTGGTTAATTCGCTGTTCAGTAATAAAACAATCCAGAGGGAGTTTCCCGATTTTAAGAAATATTTTAGATTTTAACAAGGCACAGATTTTCTTGAATTTACAAAAATATTTCAAAAAACAGTATCAATAAAAAAAAATTGAAAAACTAACCCGCAACGGCAGCTAGGCACAGAGCTACGTAAACTAAAGAAGCCCGCATCTTCAAGCCTGCTAATAGCACTATGCCGCTATTCCGTTGTACCCGTATATATACTCCGAATAAGATAATCAATTGATCGATATAGATTTTTATAAAATCATTCCTCAAAATCCTTATCTTATAATTAAGATCAGCAATGCATAATTACAATTAGAAATGATAATGCGCTGATTAGAATGGTCCTTACAAATCGCAAATTTGAAATTTCATTGAGTAGTACTCTTACGTATATTGTTGTAATACGTGAAAAAATGACGTATGTTTTTGATTTTTGTTTTTGGATAAGGTTTAGGGGTCGCGAATGTTTGAACTTTTTAAGGCTTGCAATTCTCCATAAGTACTATTTTTATTTTCAACATTTTTCTACTTTAATGAGCTCATTAAATAGATTTTTTTCGGTAAGGACCCCACTAACACAGATCCTAGTACACCACTTCTTAATCTGGAAATGATTCAATAATACGTCGCGTTGGTTTAGTTCGCTTATGAGTCCGCAGTAAGCTCGATTCTCCATAGAAACGTAGTTACGCTCTCATTTTAAAACTAAGTGTTGGATTGTAATGAAACTTTGCATGCACAATGACATGAGGAATATCTACGTCTGTAATTAGTTTATGTAGCTTCAGATACCATAGTAAAAAAAATACGGTGAATTTAAGTTTTTCATAGAAAACTTGTTTTTGATGTATTTCGTTTGTTTTATAAACTGGAACCGTATAAAATAATTCTGTAATTAGTTTATATGGTTCCAGTTTTCATGTCTGTACATAGATATACCACGTGTCATTGTATATGCAAAGTTTTGTCACAATCCAACAAGTAGTTTTAAAATGAGAGCGTAACTACGTTTGTATGGGAGGGTGAAATTCGGCCGAGCTTACTGCGGACTGTTATAAGGCACTTTTCCTGATACTCTAAAAACATCAGTTATCATGCAATTATTTAAAAAGGGTAAAAAATGACGTCAGTAATTACCGGCAAATTACAATGATACCCATTATTTTCAAAAATGTTGAGATATGTATGTTTAAACGGTTGCTTGATTTTTGCACAAAAAAAAACTACTATAGCCATTTACTCACTTCTAAAATTAGTTTTAGCTGGTCTTAACAATAATAGCTTCACTACAGGGCTATTTTTTGATATGTCCAAAACGTTCGATTTTGTATCCCATGATACACTATTTTGCAAACTAGAGGCACTCGGAATCAGAGGCACTCATATGGATATCGTCCTACCTAAATGACAGAAAACAATGTGTCAAAATTTCCTGTTAAAATTCAAGCGATTAGTTCGATGTCACTTATTAGATAGGCAAAACAAGTAGGTGTCTCATCTCCCCTTAGTTGTGTTGTTCTCCAGTTGGGTATTCACTTTCATTTATTTTTTATTTTTTTGCACTCGCACACATGTACTCACACACACACACACACCCACAAACACACAACAACGTTCGCACGCTCGTACACATACACATATACGCACATACGCACACACAATAACGCACGCACGCACGCACGCTCTCACACACACACACACTCACACATACACACACAACACAAACACATACACACGCACACACGCTCTTATTTTTAACTTTTGTATTATTATTATTTCTGTAATTCGTACGCATTTGAAAGCACAGCGTCCAACTCCGACGCGTAGGTTCTGCTACCGACCGAGCCCTAATAAGGCCCAGGCTGAAAACCAGCGCTGAACTCTTGTTGTTCAGCACATGCTGAGTCTGGGACCTATTGCCCCAAAATAATTGAACTGTACTTTTTATTTGTAGCATATTCTTATTCTGTATTTGCCACTGTTTGTATATGTCTGTACTTGTTTTTGGCAATAAATGATTATTCTATTCTATTCTATTCAAAATCACAAAAATGAACGAAAACAGCGAAATGACCAACTAGTCATCGAGATTCAGATACAATAAGTTCGGTGTACCACAGGGTAGCGTTCTAGGCCCTATATTATTTCTATTATATATCAATGATATTACTGACATTACGCATCACACATGCATTTTTTTTGCCGACGACATTTCTATTATTGTGATATCTAGTAAAAATAAGAATACAAGTAAATACCATGACAAAGAGATAAATAATACAATTAGCATAGTGAAAGATTGGCTATTTTCAAATAATTTAATCTTAAATCTTGACCAATCGAAGTATGTACAATTTAATAAAGCCTGTTCATGTCAAGACAAATATCGATCTTAATATTCCCACTATAGACAAGGTCCCGCAAATATTTTTTCTAGGAATAATTATGGATGAGGACCTTGACTGGAAGCCGCATTTAGATTATGTTACAAATAAAACAAATAAATATGTGTTTGCTCTTTAAAAAATTAGGAGGGTTACAGATATAAAACCCGCGCTCTCCTGCTATCATGCATATGTGGAATCTGTCCTACGCTATGGCTTGATAATATGGGGGAACAGCACTGACATAAATCGCGTGTTCGTTGCACAAAAAAATGCATCAGAGCAATGCATGGTATGCGACCAGATGAATCGTGCAGACCAATTTTTAAAGAGCGTAATATATTATCACTTCCTGCCTTGTATATTTATGAGATATGCATGTTTGTTCATAAAAATATAAGTATTTTTGAAAAACCATGTGATAGTCATCCACGAACATGTCGAAATCCGGATAGACTACTACCTGACGAGCATCCTACTTTGTTAAAATACAAGAAAAGTTGCATAATATTGTCGATTAAGATCTATAATAAAATATCAACAGACAGTAAGAAATTAAATATTAGATTATTTAAAAAAAATGCACCAATGGCTAAATAAAAATATTTTTTACTTTTTAAATGTCTCTTTTTGTTCTTTTACCTAAAATGATGTGATTTTACTTTTTTAGATTTTTTTTAGAATGTTTGTTTTATTTAATGATTTTTAAGTTCTGTAAATATTTTGTTTGTAATTTAGTATAATTCCTTTTATTTTTATTTTGCATACCAGTGATGGTTAAGCATGGAAACCTACCTGTTATTTTGTTTGTAACACCAGGGGACCGATTTTTGACTTTCGAGCGCTCGACTCTTTCACTCGAAAACTGTCCAAAATTATGAAATGCTATTTTGAAATGACAATAGAAAATTAAAAAACGTGCGGTATTGACCACTCGTATTCAATTCTATCGGTAGAACGTAAGTGCCTGTGATTATGACACTACAATAGCATTTACTTCTATTTAATTTTCGAGCGCACGAAAGTCAAAAATCGGCCCCCTGTTTGGTAATGTTTAACGCAAATAAATATTCTTATTCATATACTTATTCTTTATTACTTAATCTATTTTCATTTTCATTTTCAAGTTTGGTGTGTAAATGTAATACGATTCTGTTAAAAATGACATTTTCGACACAGTCTTTCCTTGCCGACTGTACTTTTTTGTACACTACTCGTTGCGAGTGTGGTGGTGGCCAATACCTTCGCTATAAGGATGTTCTGAAAAGACACATGAAGAAATACAAGTTAGAGCCCTCTGAGCGGCAAGGAGAAGGCAGCACGGGGGTCCATGAACCCCCGTGCTGCCTTCTCCTTGGACCTCCTTGGACCATGGTCCGTGGCGACGTCTACTCTATGAGCAAGTTAATGCCTTTCGAAATTGAGCGCCGTAACAACCTCAATAAAAAGCTAGACGAGCTCAAGGCTCACCTACCGGCAACCATCCAGTACAACATTGTCGACGGGGTATTAACCAGCCCAAATTGTGCTCGTACCTTTGCTACACATGCTTTCATAATTACCTATATAAGAGTAGTAATATATTTTTGACGTCTGCTTTAGCCTAGTGACCATTATTCTTATTTTGTTGACGTAGTGCATTTGTCGGGCATGCCGCCGTCTCGGGGGTCACTCAGGCACATTCTCCCCGGTTGTGGTCATCTCGCAAACGGCGAGTATTTACACAGCCATAACCTTGTAACCAGGATTATTCACCAGCAATTTGCTCTACTATACGATCTTGTGGACTTCGAAGTGCCTTACTTATAAGTACACACCTGCGCCAGTTCTCGAAAATGGCCGTGCCACGCTCTATTGGGATCGATCTGTCATCACGTACAGGACTATTCTAGCCAATAGGCCTGATATCGTGCTGACAGATCGATTGAAACGCCAGGCAGTGCTCGTCGACATCACCATTCCCCATGATGAGAACCTAGTGAAGGCCAAATCGAGCAAGTACCTTGACCTGGCTCACGAGGTAACCGCCATGTGGGATTTTGATTCGACGATCATTGTCCCGATAGTCATTTCTGCGAACGGTCCAATAGCGAAGTCTCGACAAACACCTTGAGACTCGCTAGATGGCTGGATCAAGGGTCAGATACAGAAGGCGGTACTCCTAGACACTGCGCGGATAGTCAGGAGGTTCCTCTCTCTGTCGCCCTGACCACCGGTGGCTTAGGTCTCGCCTCGCTGCCGGCGTTTTCACTGGCCAGATCTAGCTAAAAACCGCGATCAGTGGAAGAAGAGGGGGAGGCCTTTGCCCAGCAGTGGGACACATCAGGCTCTATATAATATAATATGTTTAGTATTAATGTTTTATATTTGCTAGCTAGCTATTTTTTTAGGCTAGGTAGCCTAAGACAAAACATAAATAAAGAGAATAACAATACCTTAGACAAGATGACATATAAATAAATGTTTGAAATTGCATATGTAACTAACATATTGCTACGCCCTACCAGGGCCAGGGCCCATATGGAACTAATGTACCTATAAGATCTTGTTCGCATTACTATGGTCGTAATAAATCATATGTCTAATAACTATGACTATGACATCTTTGGATTTCTATTTGGTTTGGACGGAATTTATTAAAAGTTAAAATTGCTTGGCTAGTTATCACTGTTATCATAGATATCTAATTATCAATTATGAGCTATCAATACTTAACGCATATCAATGTCAATACATTACACACGTTGTTTTTTAGGATGACTAATCATTGAAAATTACTAGTTAATAGAACAAACTAACACCATTTGTGACGACGTAACTTGTCGCAAGATAATAATAATCATATTAAGTACCTACTTTTCGCATTCAATTTGTATTTGTCTGATAAGCTTTATTGCAATAAGACTGAGGAATTGGTTGACGTGTGGTGTCTAGAAAGGATCATTTGGATAAATAGAAGAGGAGATTAAAAATAAATATATTAAAAAAGGTTTTCGGTAAAGGAAAAACCTCGTGAGGAAATCTGCATACATCTGCGAAGAAATTCAATGGTGTATGTGAAGTCCCCAATCCACACGTATAATATGGGATGATTTATGAGAAAAAAACGGATTAAAATAATACATATTTCACGTCGCGATGACTGGATAACAATAATAAAGGGAAACATATGAGGAGAAAGTAAAAGGGGTGGAAGGTCAAGAATCTTACATCTAGAGCAAATAGAAGCAAAAATATAATCATCATTTTATACAGAAACTCACTCTTTATACAGAAGCTGACGGCTACGAAGACACCTATTGAAGTGGTTAATTTGTTTAGGTTTTGGTAAGGGAACCAGGGCAATTAGGTTCGCTGGGGGGGAGCGTACACAGACATGTATAGATTGGAATGTGGGGTGAGACAGGGGGGTTAGTTATGCTGATTACATGATTTTGCTGAGCCCGGCGCTAAGCGCTCTTGAAAAGGTGGTAGCGGTCTGTGAGAGCTACGTTGAGACGCATGGCCTTCGGTATAATGCGTCAAAGAGCGAGCTTTTGGTATTTAAAGCGGGAAATAAAACACCAAAAATAGTCGCTCCCATTACGCTCTGCCAGTCAAAACTGAAAAGAGTGGCGAAATTTAAGTACCTGGGGCATTGGCTAAGCGAGGCTCTCACAGCAGACATGGCGAGGTGCAATATGTTGGTGCGTAGGTTTGCAAGATGTGAAAAAGCGGTTAAGACTACGCTCTTTAAGACCTTCTGTCAAACGTTTTATACCTGCAGCCTATGGACCAAATATACCCGAAAATCCTACGACCCCGCTGTTGGGACTTCCACGATATTGAAGCGCGTCCGGTATGTATTGAAACGCAGAACATACCGCACGCAAGCGCGTGGCCTCCCTGATTCGCCGCATTCAAGACAGTCCCAACAGCCTCCTAAGAGCCATTACTGAAAATATTAACAGCCCACTTTATCGAGGCACTGGAACTCTATTCACATGGAGTCACTCATGGAGTCGAGAGATAGTATTTCTCGATTAATTTAAATAAATTTCAAGTTTTATTTATTTTTATGACAACAAAATCAATTTATTTTCTAAAGTTTATAAAAGACGATTTCTAACATTAACTAAATTAAATTAATGGTGTAGTTTTATTATAATTATACATGTTTTTATTTTAATTTTAATTATTTATGTAAATGTAATGTAATTGTAAATGATATTGATTATGTTATTGAGTCTTGGATGTTTTCTATGTATTTAAGTATTCCTCTCTATTAAATATATCGTCGTCTAGTACCCATAACACAAGCCTTATTGAGCTTACAGTGGGACTAGGTCGATTTGTGTGAGAATGTCCCTTAATATATATTGATTTATTTATGTTTTTTTTTAATGTTGTTTTTGTGTTGTGATATGGGCTATGCCAGAAATAAAGATTGATTATTATTATTATTATAAAAATAAATATTAATAAAAATGCCTGACACTTGGCTTTACGAAATATCTCACAACATTTTACGATGGAAGTTTCGATACTTGGCCTCTTATTGTACATGGAATGTTTTTACGGGATAACTCTATTTCATTGTAGATTAGATTACCCTTGTTTCATTGTGGAAATTCAAGTGTTTGAAAATGAAAAAAATGATAAATTATATATTTAACGATAAGCATTGTTAATACAGTGTCTTAAGCTAATATATATTTTAAATCTCTAGCATGCATTACATATTACGGCTAAAAATAGCAGTGGATTAACGTTGGTACCCGCACTAGGCGTGCCTGTATCGCGGGGACCAATAACAGGTGGTGTGGCATAAATTATAATTAGGCCGGTTTACAGACTAGTGTACCTAATGTCACATGTTTGATTATGATCAGCTACAACAGTTAAAACATAAAACGAAAATGTATTTATTATAAACTATCCGATTCTTATATTTAACAAATCTAATGCTAATGTAAAAAAAAACCTCAACTATTTCGAATTTCTAAATTTTTGTCTGTCTCCTGATAAGATAGACTGGCCAGCCTTTTTTTGATATTATCACACTTCCTTGAAATGGTATTGTATATAGAACTTGATATATGAGGGTCGAAACGTTTTGCAAAAACGGTATGCACATCCGGTACTTGTGTTCTATAAAGTCTTCTACTCAACATTTTTTATGGTCATCAGTGCCAAGAATTGCTTTGTGCTTATCCTCGACGACTTTTAGCAGATAGAGCTGACGGACAGTGAGCACTTCGCATTTGTTGTACAGCAAGTTTGTCGAGTACCTGAAAGGCTTTTTGAGCATTGTTTTGAGAACAGCACGCTGGGGTCTTTCAGCTTCAATGATAGTGGTTTTATAAGCGCTGCCCCAACACGATATGCAGTACTACAGACATAATGCATAGTACACTTAAACAAGCAAGTGACCAATGCAAAAACCATCTGCTACGCAGATGACACGGCGGTTATTTTTTGCGGTATTTAATTACCTCTGCTTTAGAAATAGAGCTGCAGGAGGAGCATACGTTATTATCACCACTGCACTTATGAATCTTAACGTCGAGCATTGTTGGGGGCGGTGATGATGCTTGAGTTTTATGGAAGCATAGGAATTTGGTCTTTTTAGTGTTTAGAGTTAGCAAGTTTCTCTGAAGCCATTTGGCAACCTCAGACATACCGCACTCAGTGTTTCTGAGTGCCTCTTCCCAGTTGCGCCCGCAAAAAATAACCGCCGTGTCATCTGCGTAGCAGATGGTTTTTGCATTGGTCACTTGTAGATTGTGGAGGTCATTCATATATATAATGAACAAGGTAGGCCCGAGTATACTCCCTTTCGGCACTCCATAACGCACTTCCATTGAGTTGCTTTCATGTTGGCCGACCTTTACGACCTGTCTCCGCTCCGACAGGTAACTCTTAAACCATTGCAGGGGCAGTCCTCTTAAACCACAAGCAAATAGTTTTTTGAGTAGTATCGGAACGGAAACCGTGTCGAAAGCCTTAGCCAGATCCAAGAACACTCCAATGCAGGCTTCATTCTTATCCAGACAGTTTGCTACAGATGTCGTTAGAAGATTTACAGTCTCATCTGTGGACTTGCCCTTCCTGAACCCTAACTGATGGGGCGAAAACAGTTTATGTCTTTCTAAATAATTTACCAATCGCTTGTTTACTTAGAGAATTTTTTGAGAAAGTGCTAAGCAGTGAAATTGAGCGATAGTTTCGTTGAATACATGTGTGAACGCACCGAAGAAACTGTACAGGTAAAGTATTTTTTTAAATACTTACGACGTGATTACTAAATTAAAAGAATAAAGGATTTATCTACGAGTACTTATCTATCTATCTAATTCAATTATCTATCTTGGTACAAAATATCAGACTCGTAACTTTAAAAAGTCGTAGAATAGATAGGATGCTTTGAAATGTTGGTGTTTCATTGATGGACAAGTTACCCTACACTTTTCGAACTTACCTCTACCATCTGACTGTACCATCATGCTAACCTTATATTGAAGACCGAAATGGGACATAGGACCTCTTAGATAACAGATCCGTCGTGATTGCGCTCGTAAAAATGGCATTGAAATTAATTAAAAAATACGTTAATATTTTCCTACAGTCCCCTAGTTTCCCTAAGTCCCAAGGAATGATCACGTAACTTTTTTAACGTACATTAGGACAGTTCAACTGTCATTGTTCAAAAAGTGACATGTAGAGGAGCAACCACGTAAAGTTCGAACGCACGTTAGAACACGTGTAATTTTTCCAAGCTAAAAGTGGCATTTAGATCTACCTGATGCGCGTATGATGCGTTATGTAATCGACCAGCTGGCTATTTCCTTTGCATTCAATTAGCCTTCAGGTATCTGTAGAGGTAGGTCGATTCGTGTAAGTTGGTCCTCATACATACTTACTGTTGTTCCAAAGAAATCATTCGATACTAAGAACATTAGTAAGGCATTTAATACTCGTATCATATGTATATGTTCAAATTCAAACCCGAAGTGGTACTTTTAATATTGTTTAAGTTAAATGCGGCAGTAGTTATCTATAATTGCTTTATCAATTTGCGTTATCAGAGGTATAAAGAGACAGGTAGTTGTAATTGATGACACTAACCATCAGTGACCTAGATACAAACATGCGTTTTACTTTGACTGTTCTGTGCGTGTGCCTGGCCACGGTTGCGGGTGAGTAGGCAAATAAAAGATAAACAAAGAAATCGATATTAGCAGAAATCTTATACAAAACGAGATTGCGCCTTAATAAGCTCAATAAGGCTTTGTATTAAGGGTAGTAGGTGACGATATATGATAAAGAAAAACATACTTAAATACTAGACACCCAGTTATATTATTCTTTTGCGCCGAACGACCTGGAAATGTCTCTAAATAAGATCAACGCAGACCTAGAAGCAGTAGCGAACTGGTCAGTTAAAAATAACCTTATCCTGAATCCAGCTAAATCCCAGTACATAATATTAGGAAATAAGTGGCAACGCTCAAAAATAAAGGAACCAAACCCCAGAGTATCGACAGGGACGGAACCTGTCACACAAGTAGACAAAGCGAAAAATCTCGGGTTAGTCATGGATGGACAACTGAGGTACATTTAACAAGTACATATCAAAGTAAGTAAGTAAGTCTTCTACCGATTAAAAATACTCTACAAAATACGGAAATGTCTCTCAGAAAAAGTTTGGGAAATTCTCGTAGAAGCATTATTACTGTCGTAATGCGTGTGTTCGTTTCTGCTATGATATTCCCAGGCGAGCGCATATTACGCCGTACCTAAACGACAAGGCGAAACTAAATATGGCAAATAGGAGGAAGCACCTGGTCTGCGCTATACAAAAAAGATTAGACTATGAGAAGCCCCGTTACCTATTTGAGAAACTGAAATGGGTTAACGACACACGGGTCAGGTCGCTAAGCCGACGCACCAAGCTAGCACATCTCAACAAAGGACTGCTCTCTTGAGGGAGCTTTAAATTTGCAGCTACAAAGATCTGGAATTTTCTGCCCCCACCCCTGCAAGAACGGCCTTTGTGAAGTACAAGCGGTTAGTCCAGAGACACCTATTATACATGCAGGGCAGGTTTCAAGCTCTCCAAACGACCTCCCTCAAAATAATAGTCATGCTCATCACACAAATAAGTTGAGTAATTGACCAAGAAGGCTAAACCCGTCGTTGAAGAGAGAAAGATAGACAGAAAAATTCCCTAAGACGTGAAAATATTTATATCATGGACTGTCGTCAAACCGGCGACAAAGGTGCCCTGCGCATCGAGCTAAAGTAGGTAACGAACGCTCCTAAACGGCCTCAGATTACCTACTGTATTATTCTTCTATACTGTGACGGCACGTTGCCGTCTTCTAGTGACGTCACTAACTGCAAACGCCATCGTTTCATATGAAGGTGCGTTCTTAAAACTTTTGTCACTAATCACTTCGTGATTATTTCACCTCATGTGTTGATTTTTTCTCCATTTGACTACATTTTAATCCTTTTTTTAAATTAATGATTTTATTAAGTGTCTACACCCCTATTGGAATTGAATGACAGATTAATTTCTCTACATTTTGCTGAATCGTTTCAACTATTATATTCCAGCCGTTCCCAGAAGTCCCCAGCGAATTGTTGGTGGTTCCACGACCACAATCGAACAGTATCCGTTCGGATCTGCCCTGCTGTACTCCTGGAACCTGGTCACCTACAGCCAGTCCTGCGGTGGCGCCATCCTTAATTCCAGGTCCATCCTCTCCGCCGCTCACTGCATGGTGTAAGAATTTTATAAGATAACTATATTTTCTTATCAGGAAATAGTTAAACATGAAAGAGGAATTATAAGACCGTGATCTCTTCCAGCGGTGACACAGCCAACAGATGGCGTATCCGCGTGGGCTCCACCTGGGCCAACAGCGGCGGCGTCGTTCACAACACGCAGCAGATCATCATCCACCCCAGCTACAACACCAGGACCTTGGACAACGATCTTGCTATCCTGCGCTCCGCGACCACCATCGCGCAAACCAACCAGGCGCGCCCCGGTAGCATCGCTGGCGCCAACTATAACCTGGCCGACAACCAGGCTGTGTGGGCTATCGGATGGGGTGCCACTTGCTCTGGCTGTTCGACTTCTCAGCAACTTCGCCATGTCCAGATCTGGGTAGTTAATCAGAACACGTGCAGGACCCGCTACCAGGAGTTGGGCAGCGGCATCACTGATAACATGCTGTGCTCGGGCTGGTTGGACGCGGGCGGCCGCGACCAGTGCCAAGGTGACTCCGGTGGCCCTCTCATCCACAACAACGTGATAGTGGGCGTGTGCTCGTGGGGCCAGGGCTGTGCGCAGGAGCGCTACCCCGGCGTCAACGCTCGCGTGTCGCGCTTCACCGCCTGGATCCAAGCCAATGCCTAAAGTGCTAAGCGAACTCTTTATTAAAAATTTTACTTCATTACAAGTACACAGAAAACCAATATACAAAAAATTAAGTGAAATAATAAGTAACCCGAAAAAATTATAACCTGTCTTAAACCGCAGTATTTCAGTTTTTTCGCTAGTTTTCGTATTTACTTTTCAGATACTTTGCTGTCTTTAGTCACTTCAAATTACTTCTATAAATAACAATGTGAGCGTATTCAGTGGCAACTTAGCTCACTTTGGTCATCTGCCTTAGTTTTGCTACGTAAAATTGTTTACGGAATCATTTGCCTAAAACCCACATTCATTCCAACTCCTTGACGGAGTCGTAAATACTTACTTCGAATTTTTCTTTATTTGTCAAAAGAGTCACCGTATACATTGAAATGGCTTCTGGCAATAGACATTTGATATAATTACACACACTAGGTTAAAGTGAAGTTAAAGGCGAAGGGATAGTTAAGCTTTCTATGCATTACCGGCCAGACAAGAAATACTCGTCACTAAGTTTCTCGGAGCCATCGATGTAAGACTTTATAAGATAGTTGCGAATGGAAACCTATTGGCAGTCGGCCAACTCAGTTGTCGGGTTACAGCTACCGAACAATGCCTTTTCCTTGGAACTAGATTGGCACTCTCCTAATGGATTTCTTGTTTATTTTCTTAGTTGATGATACCTGTTACGTAAACACGATCAGTTTTACTCACGGTACCCGTATCACTGACAGGTGTAGGACGCTGTGTCGTCAAAAGTTTTTCAAGCCAACAGTACCTGAAATAGAAACGCTAATTAGAGTACAAGTTCATCAACTTGTCTTATCTCGAATTAACATGTCGATTAATATTACAATCATAATTGCTATGCTATTAAATATTGAAATCGTTCGTTATTAATATTTACTAAAAGGTATACTATAGGAAAAGTCTGTGAGGTTGGAAATTAGTAAGTTACAGGTTAATCTCCAGAAGTAATCTTCCGATTACAGAATATTTTTCACTACCATATAACTAGAATCAACAAAGGCTATATTTTATCCCGCGGCTCGGTCTAGGTTGTCTTTAAACGCGGGCAGCTAATTTTAGATATCATCGTCATCATCATCATATGAGCCGAAAGACGACCACTGCTGGATATAGGGCTCCCCCAAACAGTGCCACAATGACCGGTCCTGCACCACCCGCATCCAGCGGACTTCCACGACCTTTACCAGGTCAGGTTTTAGATGTATAAACTATATGGCAAAAGCGCTATGACTTCGTTATAAACGAAATATTACACCTTGCAATGCCATAATTTGAATGTGCCATAGCAGATGTAGGTATTATATGGAAACGTAACATTTCATTCGAAAAACATGTAACTGAAACACCAGTGTTTTCCTTATCGTTTTCCTCATAAAGTTTCGAAGAATTTATGTTTCACTTGTCCACAAATCGACGAAGACAGCTACAGCGCTGAAAGTGGCGTGAAAATGATATTGTATTTATTTTCAACCATTGTGTTTAATTTAGCAATAATGTTGACGCGTGAATGAGTGATTCTTTAAACGGCAGAATCGGTATAAAATAGGCACTTAAAATAATGTCGTAATGTACTTAGTTTATAGGTTAATTATTATGGTGTCATAACACTATAATGTTCTAAAGAGATAGTTCTATGAGCGTGTAACTTTGTGACGAGTTTGTAACTACGATACGATTTCATAAAATATTTCATCAGTATGTCACCGTAAAATGGAAAACTTCCCCAGTTAATAGTCTAAACGCGTCTAACGCGTTAGTTTATCATCTCACTAGGTAGTTCATACACGAACAGTTCTTACAATTTAACGGTGATATGTTAATCAACTTTCAGGATGGACATAATCCTTACTAATATTATAAATGCGAAAGTGTGTGTGTTTGTTTGTCCTTCTTTCACGTCGCAACGGAGCGTCGTATTCATGTGATTTTTTGTCCATACAAAAAATCACATGAATACGAAGCTCCGTTGCGACGTGATATCTCCTCGGATATCTCCTCGTTTAGAAGCTGGAGAGTGACATGAGCTACTTTTTTAGCGGGAAAACATCTAATTCCCACGGGAAAATTCAATATGTTTTCCTATAACCACGCGGGCGAAACCGTGGGCATCAGCTAGTATTTGCTATATTTTGTCGCACGGGCAGCTTGTCAAATTTAATTCAATGTTTTTAGTGCCGTTACTGTAACAGATTGACAGCTCCTCGCAGTTGGATTGAATAGGTTTATAGAAAGGTAGTTATGCATGCAGTGATGGTCGAGTATTGAGACAGTTTTTTAGGTATGACTTGTCCTACTTGAATCTAAAATGTAACGATCATTTAAGATGTAAAGCCGTTGAGACGTAAATATAATCAGTCCTAATTAATGTTAGTGTCTGTAACCGTAAGCTGTGTTCGTTAAAATCGGAATGTATGGAAACTTGACAAAGTTCCAGTGGAATGACAGCAGCCGGCGCCATATTTAACGTGGATCGGTCTGTAATCGTATGTTGTTATATTGTAATGTTTCAGATTTCACACAATTTTCCCCTGATGTTATTTCTCTTAATTACTTTGAATAATATTTATTTTTTGATCCGTGTACTGAAAACAATTTCATGATGGTTTTAACGTATCCTATGGTTAATTTACTGTGCAAAAAATTTGTTTCATCAAGCCCTTCCTTCCACTTTCGCCGGTGATTAATTGAAGCAAAACATTTCCTCTTAATGCGGCGGCGTTCACACATAAAATATGACGAAAAATATCGCCAACCCTTTGTTTCGTCCACAAATTATTTTCAGAGCAAACTCGCAAGATAAATATGCTTTTTGCTGTGGATGTATCGAAATAAATACGTGGTGAAATTTCTGGATTAGGCGTCAGTTATTTGCGGCTTTGTCAATGTGAAAGTTTGGATGTTTGTTACTCAATGGCGCCGAAGCGGCTGAACAAATGAAGGTGAGGTTGGCAAAAAGATAGTTTAGCATCTTCCAACCGCTAGTCCCGGTTGGCTAAAGGAGCTCGGGGTTCGCTTTCCTAATCCCAAAATTTGGCATGGGTACTAGTTTTACGAAAGCATCTGACTTTCTAACCAGGGCTTGGAACCGGTACCGAAAATACCGGTAACTTACCGGTATTTATAGGTTCGCGTCGTTTTGGTTCCAGAGGTAAAGGAAAAATACCGGTATTAGCACCGAAAAATACCGGTTCTTTATAAAGGTTCGTACTCGTGTATGCGACGTTGCCGTTTCGTGCGACTGCGCGGTGCGGCGTACGGGTGTACGGCGGCGTTGCCAGCCGAGCAGGTGGCGCGCGAGAAGTGATTTAGTTCCATGATTATTACTAAACTCATGTTCGACTCGCATGCGATGCGAATTAAGATGGGGCGAAACAAAGTTGGTACATCGGGTTTACGAGTATTTTGAGTTAGTGAGGGTGTTTAGCTATATAAAATGGCCAAACCTTACTTTTTTTTGATACAAGTATGAAACTTGGCACAGTTGTTCCGTGTGTCAAAATAAGCCGATTAAGATCGGTAGCCCTCTGAAGCCCCCCCTCTGGTACCAGGGAGGGGGAGCTAAAATACCGCTCCGCCCGGCTTCAATCTAAAAATTCTAACTGTCCATGGTTAGCTAATAGGTCACATTTAGTATTAATTTCGGATAAATCAATAACGTAGAATTCATTTCTGGTATAAAAAATAAATTATTATTCAAGCAATTTATAAAAAAATACATAAAAATCTAATTTTACAATTTACATTTTTCATTTTGACCCGTCGTAAATATTGAACGGCCAGCTATTTCTGTATACAAAAAATATTAAAATAATTTCAATTTAATAAAGATTTGAAAAAATAAAACAACTACCTTTGCTATTTTTTAACGTAGCGCGCGTTTGTATAGTATAGGTACCGCTCCGCCCGACTTCATTCAAAAAATTCTAAGCGTCCTCCATGTTTAGGTAATAGGTCGTAGAATTAATTAATTTGTCAGGCAATTAACAAAGAAACATAATTTTTATTTTTATCCGTCGTAAATATTGAACGACCAGCTATTTCTGTATAACAAAAAATGTAAATAATTCCAATTTAATAAAATTTGGAAAAAATATAACATCTACTTTTGCTAATAATAAACAGTGTAAAATATTTTTCATCAACAACCGAAGAAGTGCACATTCTGGAGACCGAGTGTCTTTGCTATATTCATTCTTGTGATCATAAAAATGAAAGGTTTAAAAATATTTTTAATAAAAATTTAATTTGCACAGTTAAGAAGTGGCGTTCCCTTAGAGATCGGACCTTAGGTCCGACCTTGGTCCTTGCGTCGCGGAGCCTCGCGTTTGCCTCTAGAATGTGCACTTCTTCCGAAGAAGTTCTTCGGTTGTTTGCGGTAAAAATTGAGTTTACACTATTTATTATTAGCAAGTAGTTAAGTTATATTTTGTCATACCTATCTATACTACTCAAAAGAAAATAGGGGCCACAAGTATGGTGATCGTTACGTGAAAATTATATTAAACAGTAATATATATTTTTTCTAGCGTTTATACTTAAACTCCAGCATGAAAGAGGTTAGATTCTGCCTTCAGAATACATTCGTATCCTTATACGGGAGTTCATTAATTAGCCACTTATCAATTAGTTTATGTTCAATAATTACAATGGCCCTTATTTTCTTTTGAGAAGTATACAATAAATTGGCTTTTTAAAAGTATTTTTGCATATGAAACTAAGTAGTCGTTTAACACGGAGGAATATAGTAAACATATGTTGTAGAAAATGAGTTTTTTGTTATACCTTTATAGATTACATATTTTATATCAGAAATTAATTTAACGTTATTTATTTAAGTATCCGCAATTGTTAACAAACACCACCTATTAGCTAACCATGGACGATGAGAATTTTTAGAATGAAGTCGGGCGGAATGGTATTTTCTACCGCGCGCTACATGATTTTTTTTCACACTACATATTTATTGTTTGCAAAGGTAGTTAAAAGTTATATTTTTGAAATCATTATTTTAATATTGTTTGTATGGCGTTTGTATGGCGTTTATACGGCTCAAATAAAAAAATGGAGTTGTATACGTATGTGACCTAATTCGTTTTTATGTATTTTTTTCAGGCTTGATAAAAAAATCCATACAGTAATTACTACATTATTAATTTATCCGAAATTGATACCAAATTTAAACTTTTACCTAACCATGAACGGTTAGAATTTTTAGAATGTAGCCGGGCGGAGCGGTATTTTAACCACCCTCCCCGGTGCCAGAGAGGGGGCCCCAGAGGACTACCGATCTTAATCAGCTTATTTTGACACAAGGAACAACTGTGCCAATTTTTATACTTGTATCAAAAAAAGGGGTGCGCCAGTTGAACTAATTTTTCAGTGTCGATTATCGGAAGTCCGAAAACGGTGTTCCTAAAAATTTACATCCCAATAATCACTACTCATAACTATTCTGTTCCTAACGTTCTGAATTCCTAATCATTCAACTTCATAATGCCCGTTTTGAATAAACATCTATCATAATACTATTTGTTTACCTATATTTTTGCAACATAACCATCTTATACACTATTATTCATGGTCATATCTTTTTATGTAGATTTGTTTTTATTCATCAAATTGAACATTATATTATAGAGGGCATGGGGTCACTTTTGTCACCAAATTTTTTAAGTCCTATTATTGGAAGTCCGAAAATGTTCTTTATAAAATTTTACGCCAAAATAATCGTTAGTCCTAATAATTCTTATTCTAAACGATCGTAAGTCATAACCATTCGAAGTCATAATGAAAGTAATCATAAATTTCTCATATTTCGTAAAGTGTCATAAAGCGGGGATGTATTTTTTTCTCGTTAAACCTATGGTGTATCGTTGGTGAGCTCGTTCAAAAATATTATGGGTTTCCTAAAACCATTTTATATTACTTTGCGAGATTTTGAGCTTTAAAGTCCTAATTTTTGTTCGAAAAATGTGGCCAATTTTCGTACAAATTCGGCTGACGCAACCATTTAGCTGGCGCGCGCTTCAATAAATATTAATTAAATGAGCCAACTAACTAATCTTTGTTTCTCGTTGCCATGGTTACGTCTATAGGGTCACTGTTTAAACAACGATTTTATGGAGCTTAAATCCATTTCAGGGTTGGGCATCTCCTTAGTCTTGAGTCCAATTTATAAGTCGTTTTTTTTCGAAGATACTCTGTCACTGTTGTCTCCTGGCTTACTGGGACAGAATAAAATTAAGGGTATTCCTTCGTTTGCCCGAATTTCATTTGCCGTCATATTCACAGGCCATAATTTTGTTTATCATAATTTCATGTGCCATAACTGTTATTCACCGTAATATTTTTAAGACAGAATTGTCATTTTCCATAATATCGTATGCCATAATATCATTTGCCAGAAACTTTATATAATATTCATATGCAATAAAATCATTTGCCATATCTTTCAAAAGCCTTACTATATGTAAAATAACAAATTACCGTGTGAAATAGGTGATATTATGAAAAATTTACAGTCAATCAGTTGAAGTATAGGAAAGGGGGGGCGATTTTTGGAGTTTCTTTTCCTATCGTTAAAAATGCGTAAAAATAAGCATATTTTATACTTTCAACTTACCGAGATATTTCAAAGGTCAGTCCGGCTCGGATGGCGGATAGGTTAGAAGACGAATATTCTGTCAAGTATTAAAATTATTGCATAGAAATTTAAGGCAAATAAAGTTTATGGCATATGAATGATTCGGGCATACAACTGATCAACTGATCAAATGAATATTATGGAAAATGAAACGTTATGGAATATAAAATTCGGGCAAATGAAATTCGGGCAAATAAAATTCCGGCAAATGGAGTTCGGGCAAACGATAGATAACCAACCAACAACAAGAAATAGGTGATTGACCCAAATAGTTTCACATTAAATATGTTTAGCGGATGGGCGGTGCGAAATGTTTAAAGGAAAAACGCGCTACCTGGATTAGTTTGGGTAGGGGTCGATTTGTGTAAGATTGTCACCTGATATTTTTTAACGGATATGATTAGTACCGGTGTATTTAAATAATGCTGTAGTATCGAGACAAATCACCTATAATAAAATGATTATTTGAATATCGAACGGAACTCGATACAATAACAAAAGGAAATACAAGCACACCGTAACGGATATTATAATTTGGATCACAGCTTTAATTTTTCTGTACAGGAAAAATAAACAAATAACAAAAGAAACATGTCGACAAAGAATCAAATGACCAACTCAATTTTCAATAAATTGTCCCCTTGTAAAACTTTGAGTAAATTCGCTTTGTGTTTTCTCAGATCTAAACACTAGAAAAAGTAATTTATTGAGCAAACTTGTCAAAAGTTGTTCGACGTTTGTTGAGACGGTTTATTTCAACTGTTAGTGTTTCTTATCAAAAATTGGCCATCCTATACATTCCTCGGCTTTGCTTGCGTTCTTTGTAAACTGACAAAAATTATGTACGGAATATCATTTGATATTTACCGTTAGCTTTTCGGTGAAGGAAAAACATCGTGAGGAAACCTGCATACATCCACGAAGAAATTCAAAGGTGTATGTGAAGTCCCCAACCCGCACTGGGCCAGCGTGGGGACTACTGCCCGTTCCCTCTCATCCATGAGAGGAGGCCTGTGCCCAGCAGTGGGACGGTATATAGGCTGTTTTTTTTTTTTTTTTTGGTAAAAGTATCATCTTCCGTACATGTTCTTGGAGTATCGGAGTATCCTGGATCGAATTCCGCACAAATGTTTCTATACTCCAAGAACTCGGCATCAAGCAGTGTCTGTCCACGCTAGTAAAAAACTCGCACCTAGAAAATCTGCGGACACGTCTCGAGGCGAGACGGTGACTCCATCGAGCGTCTTGTTGTGCGAAGCAGCGTGGTAAATTGTATGAGTGGGTCGAGAATAGATCAGAATGGCAAGAAATCGTGAGGCGAGTGACATGTGCTCGCCACCCATAACGACCACGACCGTTCTGACAAGAAGAAGAATAAGAAGTTCATGTACACCCGTATATAAAACACCTTGGCCTCTACTCGGTTCATCACTATTGCACCTGTTCTGCATTAGATTTAGTACGTTAGCTGGGCGCACGAGGTTGCGAGCGAAGCGACTAATAAAAACATACCTTCTCGTTACACAGCGCTAGCATGGCGATACGTCCCTTAAGCTTGCTTTAACCGAGTCCCGAATTCCCGCAAAGTGCTGCGGTCTGGGACGAGGTGAATCAATTTTCGATGCAGCAGCGCTCCGGAGCGGCAAATGGAGCAATTTCTCGCTTACATTCGGTTATAAATGCATGGGGATATAAATATCCCCATGCATTTATAGCCATTTTTAGCCTAAAGGCTGCGCCGGTAGGTAGAGACACGAAGAACGCTTAAATCTTCGCAGACGACCCGGGTTAGAAGTTCCTGGCCACAGTGTTGTTAATAGAGACATGAACATCTTATCAGATCTTAATAATCTTATCAGTTTCGGACACCTGAGCTGCTGATTGTACTGTCTTATAAAGATGCACTACAACAAATTTCAGATACAATTTTATGAACCCGCTACATCTTTTGTGCCATTGGACTTTAAACGGACAAACTCTACCTACGTTTCTTCGATTATCTAGGATGTCAATGGGATACATTGTACTAAATTTACTTGTTTCTATCATTAAGTGCTTTTTGAATATAACAATACTAATGTTATTGGGCTTCAAAATGGTTTTCCTTGAAATCGCATGGTGATTAACACACGATTTTCAAGTCTTATATAGAATACGGTGAGTTAAGATCTTTATAAAACCAAGGTTAAGTGACTCAATTAAAACCTTTACGACTTAGTTTAAGTAGCTACTTTAGCAAGCTAAAGTTACTCGGTATGGGCACCGGTTACATGGCTCGTAAAAAGGCTCTTGCGGCGCACCCGGTTTTATGCCAATGAAACTAATAAAAGCACAGACCGATCGAAGACGGAAACGTCGTATAGTTCACACTGTTTATACTGAAAATAAGGCATTTCTAAAGCGAAAGCAACCTAGAGTAATGAAGAGTCCCGATCAAAGACGGAAACGTCGTATAGTTCATACTGTTTATACGGCAAATACGACATTTCTAAAGCAAAAGTAACCTAGAGTAATGAAGAGACCCGATTGCCGACGGAAATGTCGTATAATACGTATAGTTTATAAGGAGTTTGTGACCTTTTTGAAGTAAAGTAACATAAAGTCGATACGAACCCTGCTATGTTTACTAATGGCACGTATATGTAATTAAATAAGGTGATGGCTTTTGTTTTGGAATTCGTATGACACTATTAATTCTGATACTGGAGACTACTTTATATATTTAACTAGCTTCTGCCCGCGACTCAGTCCACTTGGAACTCGCCCCTTGGGAATGATTTCCAGGATAAAAAAATATCCTATGTCCTTTCTTGGGACTCAAACTCTCTCTATACCAAATTTAACCTAAATCGGTTTAGCAGATTAAGCGTGAAGATGTAACAGACAGCCAGACAGACAGACTTTCGCATTTATAATATTAATATGGATTTTGTATGTATGTGTGCGAGTAGTTTTTTGTACACAACAACAGTTAAAACGTAATTTTACATACCGTGTAAGATTATAGTACTAATGCAAACTTTTCCCTTTAAAGTATCTGATCTAGCTAACCTTGCTTGACTAGAATGTAGGTAAGTAGAACAAGATAAGCAAACTTTCACCACGTAAAATAGCGTCTATATGAAACATACCTAGCATATATATTGATTTAAACTTTCACGAATCTTCCACATTATTTTTACTTAACGGGACCGGGACTTAATCGCGAATCATTAAATTATTTGTTTACCTCACTGAGGTCGTAGTTTCAACCGGGATGACGGTTTTAAGATTTCATCTTCGTGGAATCCTGTTATAAGTAAATGCCGGAGTCGAAAAACATCATCAGTTATATTACCGGACATTATTAGTGTTGTGTGTCGGCCGGGTGACAACCCTAGTGTACAAGTGGTTAATAAAGACCAAATGCGGGTAGTTCGAAAAACCCGCGCAGCAAGAAGATGTTGATACCCGCCCAAGCCAGTTGTCCTGTGACCATGGATGTTGCAACACATCCGAAACGTCGGGAGACCTCAGTGAGGTAAACAAATAATTTAATGAAACGCGATTAAGTCCCGTTAAGTATAAATAATACCTAGCATATACATGAGTGATGCCAATACGAGCGATTTCCGCTACAAACCGGAGAAATGCTGTCACGCGCTACAGCGTGGCATGGGTTACGTAGCATGGTTATATTATATTGCTATAGACTACGGCGTAGACCTAAATACGTCGGTAGCGCGACGGTGAAGGAATCGCGCGAATATAGCCCACTAATTTTAGCACTCGTTGAACGAGCGCGCGAAGTGACCGAAGTTCTCTGTTTTCCAAAATTCTTTCTTATGTCCGGATGCCGGGCATGTCCCATTATCCAGTGTTTTCGGCTACAGGTCGCATTTCTCAACCGATTCTCGTGAAATCTTGTGAGCAGGTTCAATAATTACCTATAAAGTGCCGATTTTTTTGTTCGATTCAGATTTCCTACATTTTTATTTTGTTTGAAAAACACAGGTTTGCGATTTCTACAGCAGAGCCACAAGTGTAATTTTAAATAGGTATCTCATTTCTGAAGCGCTTGTAAAGTGTCCATTGTATTTGACACGAAGCTGTCGTGTATCTGTCAATGCCTAACTTAAAAAGGGCGTATGTTACTACTGAAATTCTATGTTGTACGCCATTTGGAAAAGTGTTGAATGACTCGACCGAATATCCACCCCGTAGGCACTTTAAATGGACGTCCATTGTTCGAATCGAACCGGCATAACGTTGTGATGTTCTGTTATGAAGTGGTGGGAACGAAACCTACGCGGGCGATCAAGTTTCTAATATTAAAATAATAGTAAAGAGGTAGGTATAAATTATATTAATACTAGCTGATGCCCGCGGCTTCGCCCGCGTGGTTATAGGAAAATGTAACATAGTTTAGGGATATCGTGATCTAGCTTTAAATTAAAGAGGTAGGTATAATCTATACTAATACTAGCTGTTGCCCGCGGCTTCGCCCGCGTCGTTATAGGAAAATGTAACGTATTGAATTTTCCCGTGGGAATTAGATGTTTTCCCGCTGGAAAAAGTAGCCTATATCACTCTTCAGCTTCTAATCTATCTCCATACAAAAAATCACATCAATACGATGCTCCGTTGCGACGTGAAAGAAGGACAAACATACACACTTTCGCATTTATAATATTAGTAAGGATTATAAAGACACAGAGGACGAATATAATGGAAAAACAAGACTCGAACTTGCGACCTCTGTGCCGGTACAGAGGTCGCAAGTTCGAGTCTTATCCTGGGTTTCAGGCGATGATGGTTTATTTTTCCATTAGGTATATATGTTCTCTGTATCATATCGTTTAAAATTTGATTGTGGTAACTTCCACGTTAAATAAACACGTAACAAAAATGTTTCATAATATAAATTGTATCGCCGGGTACAGACTTGCTGTAACGTAACGTGCAAAGTAACACAATTTGCCGTCCACATTGACGCAATGTATCATGGAATTCTGTTACATTGTATCATACATTGGAAATTACGTTACAGCAAGTCTGAATAGAATAGAATAGAATAGAATAATAATTTATTGCCAAAAACAACTACAGACATATACAAACAGTGACAAATACAGAATAAGAATATGCTAGAAGTAAAAAGTACAGTTTAATTTTTTAGGGCAATAGGTCCCAGACTCAGCATGTGCTGAACAACAAGAGTCCAGCGCTGGTTTTCAGCCTGGGCCTTATTAGGGCTCGGTCGGTAGCAGAACCTAAGCGTCGGAGTTGGACGCTGTGCTTTCAAGTGCGTACGAATTACAAAAAATAATAATAATACAAAAGTTAAAAAGTTAAAAATAAGAGCGTGTGTGCGTGTGTAATGTGTTGTGTGTGTATGTGTGAGTATGTGTGTGTGTGAGAGAGCGTACGTGCGTTATTGTGTGTGCGTATGTGCGTATATGTGTATGTGTACGAGCTTGCGAACGTTGTTGTGTGTTTGTGTGTGTGTGTGTGTGTGTGTGCGTACGTGTGCGAGTGCAAAAAATAAAAAAATAATGAAAATGAAAATGAATACCCAAGTGAAGAACAAAACAACTAAGGGGAGATGAGACACCTACTTGTTTTGCCTATCTAATAAGTGACATCGAACTAATCGCTTGAATTTTAACAGTGACATTGGCTCACGCAGCGGAGGAGGGAGGTCGTTCCAAATCTTTGTGGCCGCAAATTTAAAACTCCCCCTAAAAAATGCGGTCTTGTGCAGCGGTATCGCAAGTTTAGTGCATCGTCTTAAGGTCCTTACCCGCGAGTCAGTCACCCATTTTAATTTCTCAAACAAGTAGCGAGGCCTCTGAAACTCCATTATTTTTCGAACTGCGCAGGCCAGGTGCAGTTGTCTCCTATATTCCATGTTTAGAGTTGTGTTCTGATTTAAAAAAGGGGTAATATGGGCTCGCTTAGGAACCTCGTAGCAGAAGCGAACACAAGCATTTTGTACACGTTGTATGGTTCTTTTTGTTTCTGCTAGGAGCCTTGGTCCATATACTGTGTCTCCATAATTAAATTGTGAGAGTACCAAGGACTCTACAAGAATCTCTCTGATCTTAACTGAGAGATACTTGCGAATCCTGTATAGTACTTTCAGCCGATAAAAAGCATTTCTGATCTTCATATTTACATGCTCGATGTACCGGAGTTGGGTCAATTTTCAAACGAGCTGTTTTTGCTGTCCCACGGCTATAATTTCAAGTCAGTACAATATGGAGTATTGATACATATATATTTGTATTCCGTGTATTATATTGTACTTAAAATATATATAACAATACCTTAAATATTAATAGATTCTGAAAAAAAAAATTTTTGATATCGTAAAACGGCGAAATCTACCGCTTTTTCGCGTGTCCCACTTGCGGTTTTGCTCAAACAAAAATTCATAACTATAGATTACGGCAAGGTGCAAATAAACAACTTGTACTGTTATAAAGAAGATTTATTAGCGTATTCATTAAAGTATCTTGCAAAATTAATGCGTCAATAATTAAAACCAGTGAAGTGTTTTAGTAGTTGTCCCACGCGCGACCCATTTATTAGGACTCAAGCTCAAAACCCTTAAAATCTGGTTTTCTATTATCCCACCCCTACATTTACTTTACGATACGATAGATAGGTTAGTTGGGCTTCAACCACCAACGGAAGGGGAGGGAGCGCCAGTATTTTTGACGGAGGAAACAGGTTTTCTTTCTACGAAGTATTTTGGTACGGCTATGACAACATTTGTATGGGCGTTTATTTATTAATATACGATTGAAATAAAAATGTGTCTTTCATAACAAAGGTTAGCAATATGGGGTAAGAGTTTCGCGTTTAACTACTTAATTAGTGAATTCAATTAATAGTGTACGAAGGACAGCCAAAAAACATCCATGTTGACATTTGTATGGCGACATTTGTACGGCTTTTTTGGCCGTACAAATGTCGAACGTGGCATGTCGATTTAAAACAAAATGTAAGTAAAGCACGAAATTAATGGACATTGGAAAGGATTAAACTGGCCTCGATTTAGGCACTGGTTCCGTGACACATTTGTTGTTTGCTACCTTACCTACTTACTACTTTTTAGGGTTCCGTACCCAAAGGGTAAAAACTACGGGACCCTATTACTAAGATTCCGCTATCCGTCCGTCTGTTCGTGTGTCCGTCTGTCACCAGGCTGTATCTCATGAACCGTGATAGTTAGACTGTTGACATTGTCACAGATGATGTATTTCTGTTACCGCTATAACAACAAATACTAAAAAAACAGGATAAAATAAATATTTGAGCCATAACCCGGAGATACTATATCGAAATAGTGAGTTTTTTAGTATTGTACAAATATTTAAAGCTTTTTCAACAACTGTATGGCAAAATCGACATTTTGATGGCACTCGCCGACATTTGTATGCCGCTATCGACATTTGTATGGCAGAATCGACATTTGTATGGCACTATATCGACTTTTTTATGGCGCTGTCGATATTTGTATGGCGCTGACGACATTGGTATGGCACGGTGTTTTTAAAGCATCAATATCTAGCTAACCATTAGAAGCAGAGAGGTGCCTCGTGCACCATATTTTTTCTTTTTAAAAGCCCTACCTCAGGTTGTCGGTACGAGTTTGATATTCCAAAAAAATAAAAAAACCATACAAATGTCGAAAAACAGCCTCTTCAAAAGTTGACCCAGTTGACCATCCATGATCACGCCAAGGTTTTTTGCTGTTTCTACTTGGGTGATGGCTTCGTTTCCCACCGCTACTATTGGGTCTGTACTCGGTTTAAGAGGTTAAATTGTAGCTTTGTAGGTTTATAAGTTTGTATGTAATGGGTGTATAATCTCCGGAACTGCTTATCTGATTTCAATTCTTTCACCTGCGTGTAGAATGGACTTTCTAAATGGATATTATAGATACGACTCTCACACATTATTTTGACTAAACGGGACTTATCGCGTATAATTAATTAATTAATTTACCATTCTGAGGTTTCCCGACGTTTCTCAGAGAGGTAAATAAATAAGTTAAGTCCCGTTTAGTCAAAATAATGGTTATAGGTTATATTTTATCCTGCCGGTTTGCCTGCGTTCTTTGCGATACGTGGACGATGCTACTCTATACTACTAATAAAGAACTAAGGTGAGATGTAAGTTTGTATAAAGGGGGTAACATCCGAAACTACTGATCTGATTTCCAAATTTGTTTCACCAGTGTTATGATTACGCCTTTAGCATAGTTCAATTTCCAATCATTCTCCTAGCGTTATTCCCGGTTGTGCCCAAAAAGAGCCCGGGGCCAGCTTCGACACCTAATCCCAAGAGCATAGGCACTAGTTTTACGAAAGCGACTGCCATCTGACCTTCCAATCCCGAGGAAAAACTAGACCTTATTGGAATTATACCGGTTTCCTCACGATGTTTTCCTTCACCCAAAACGCTAACGGTAAATATTGCGTACGGTAAATGTTCCGAAAAACGAATTGGTACGAGCCGGGATTCGAACCCACGACCGCCGCTTGAGAGCCCCGCCAATAGTTCAATTTTCAATAATGTCATAAAACAAACCTAACCTAATGGGATATTACAAAAATGTTTTCAAAGGTCTACAAGAAAACATCCTTGAACAAATGAAACGAAAATTCCATCGGCGTCGATATGCATCAATGTTTTAAATTTAGACTGTCTATATGTATAAGTACGTCTTTAACATTTGTTTGCAAGAAAAGGACTCACATTTTATGTAACAGGTTTGTTAATTTATAAATAATGGGGTTAAAGTATGCAGATATTTAAGCGTTCCCGCTCGGTTCGAATAGCGACGCCAGCCACACGGTATTGTCTCGCCGCGGTACAATAGCGACGCGGCGCGGATAACGGCGGCTGCCGGATCGCTCCTAATTGTCGCGACGCAGCCCCATTGTTCTCGGCCTAACCTAGACTGGATTAAGTGTATTATCTAGCAGGGAGATACGTAATATGCGTCCACTAAATTCTACAAAGTTAAGGTAAACCAATGTCTTTTTTTCTATACCACGAGATATAAGCATACCTACTACCCCTGCCTATATCGTAACCAAACTTCTTAAGTTGCTGACGATATGGCGCTGCTGGGTCCATCGATTGGGGCCCTCGAGATTTTCGTTGGGATTTGTGGAACTATAAGAAAAGCGAGCTACTTGTCTTCAAGGCAGGGAACAAAAAGCCGAAATCTGTACCACCGCTTAAACTTGGAGGAACGGAGTTGACTAACTATCTAACTAACTATTTGGCTCAGGGACCCAAAGAGGGTCTTGGCCTCCGAAACGAGAGCACGCCATCTGTCCCGATCGTGCGCAACTTCTTGCTAGTTGCCGACTTGAAGTTGTCGCAGATCTGCCTGCACACTGTCCTCCCAGCGGTACCTGGGTCGCCCAACCGGGCGGCGACCAGTCGGTCGTCCTACGTACGCTCTCTTGGCAGCACGATCCTCTCCCATTCGGAGTAGGTAACCGAACCAGCGAACTCTGTGTGATTTGGTTACGCCGATGATGTTGGGTTCGACCACCAGCTCCTGGATCTCTATATTTTTACGGATCCTCCACGTGCCGTCGTCTCTCTTGACAGGTCCCAGGATCTTACGCACGACCTTCCTTTCCGCTACAAGGAGTTGACGTTCCTCTTTTTGTGTTAGTGTCCACGCCTCACAACCATACATAAGGATGGGTCTTATGACAGTTTTACGGAGTTGACTAAGGTCGCGAAATTCAAATATGTGGGGCACTGGGTCACAGAGGACCTCTCAAATGATCTTGATGTGGAGCGGGAGCGCAGGGCATTGGCAGTGAGGAGCAACATGTTGGTCCGCAGGTGCGCACGGTGTACGAAGGATGTCAAAATAACCCTTTTTAAGGCATTTTGTCATACATTCTACACGTGTAGCTTGTGGACCAAGTGCACGCAGAGAGCTATCAATGCCTTACGTGTCCAATACAATAATGGTTTCAGGATGTTGTTGGGGCTGCCTCGCTTTTGCAGCGCAGTGCATCAGGCATGTTTGCAGAGGCTAGAGTTGATAGTTGTCAGGCTATACTTCGTAAACGAGTTGCCTCTCTGATGCGCCGTGTGCGAGACAGTGACAAGCCTCCTGGACACCATTGTTGATAGGTTGGAATGCCCGATGGTGGAGCACTGGAACTACTTACATGTTGGATTGGAGCTATTTATTGTTTTGTGTTGTTTTAATGCTGCTAATGATTTTGTTTCATTTTATATATTTTAATGTAATCTTTCTTTTTAATAAGTTATTGTACTTTATTTTGTAATTAAATATGGACTTATGGTTCAATTCGAAATAAATGAATAAATAAAACTAAATTAGTATCAGGTAAGCGTCCTAAGTCTTCGACATTGCACTTGTAAATGACATGGGCACTTTATGTCAAAGCTAAGCTTAGGGTTAAATCGAACTAAGAGGACTTTTCATCATTCGAATTTAAGTCATGTCACTTTGGCATAAAGTGCCCATGTCATACACCAGAACAACATCACGGACTAGGACGCTTACCTTATACCAATTTAGTTTTAAAGCAAATTTAGAAGTTTGGTTACGATATAGGCAGGTGTAGGCATGCTTATACATCACCGGTGCGGTATAGAAAAAAAAGACCAGGTTGCACTCCGGGAGTGCCGGCAGAAGTGAAAACTCAATGACATTGTAACAGTTTTTCGATCAGGTCACGTGTCCGTCTTATGAATTTTCAATCTGTTTATTCTTACATCTTAGACGTAAGATACCACGTGACATCTTACGGTCACGTAACATCTTACGGTCACGTGACATCTTACGGTCACGTGATATGTTACGGCCCCTTGAAATCTTACGGACACGGGACCTGTGGCGAGTTTAACATTTTCTCCCCATCACAAAAAGTGCATTCGAATATATTGTGTGATGTGCAAAGTAACAGTAAGTACCAGAGCAGCTAGTGGCATTATTATGGCTGCGGTCTTCTTTAGAAACTTCTCCAGTCAGGCTCCAAATATGAGCGACATGTCGAAACAAAATTTTCGTGATGACAATACAAAGTGTCCAACGGTTCAGCGCAAAAGCCGAGCACTTCACGAATTAGCACATAACAGAGGGAAATTCAAAATTAACTTCCCACCGCTAATCCTGAAGCTCGCGACTTGTAGCTTTGTTAGCCACAAATCTGTATGAATATTTAAATTGTTTCTGTCCAAAGTGTCCAAAATCCCGGGGGCGGTATGCGATATTATTTTTCGATAGCTCGGAACATCGCGGTCTGGACATAGCGGTTCATTTGATAAACAACCGTGAAGAGCAATCGAATGCGGTCACTGTCCTGATCAACCAAGAATGAGAGATAGACTGGAAACTATACAAATACTCCATTTTAGCTTACTACGAAAACAATAGGTTCATGATACTTAACTTTTCATTTAATTTAATTTAATTTATTTCTTGATAAAATATAGTATTTTACATGTCAACTTAAATAAAAATTTCTTACATTTCATTTTAAAATAATGTTAATGTCAATAAATTATAATCATGCAATATTTTTCATGGTACATACTTATTCTAGTAGTCATATTTTCGTTTTGGGGTTTTGTCAGCAACGCTATCTGACAAACTCATCAATGCTATAATATGCCCGGTCTATTAATAGCGTTTTAAGATTATGTTTAAACAATCTATCATTATCCAATTCAGATATTTCTTGTGGGAGCGAATTATATAATTTGGCCCCAATGACACCGAGTGACTTTAGATTTAGCGAGTCTGCATCTGGGAGGTATCAAAAGATTTTGCCTACGAGTGCTCCTACTCTGGGCGTGGGTCTTGTCGAAGCTGAGAAGGTTTGCTCTTACGTAATTACATGCAGTCAAGATGTAAACAGCGGGCAGCGTAAGTATCTTAGACTCCCTAAACAGGTCTTTCGCGGGGTGATCGTAAGATTTGCGTGTTACTATCCTTATGGCGCGTTTCTGCATTTTGCCCACAGATCTACTGCTTGGGTTAACAAAGAGTGAAAGTACCCATAATAAGCCTTTTTCATGTTTTCATATGATAGGGTTGGCGCAAGTCTAGAGAGTGCAAAACAAGCTGATGCCGGCCTATCACAGAGTGACTGGGTGTGGGGAGACCACGTGAGGCCGGAATCGATGGTGCAGCCTAGGTATTGAACCTGGTTGACTTGTGGAACTGTGACCCCATCGAGTGATATATTTAAATTACCGATTACTGGTCTAAGTTGAAAATGCATTACGTTGGTCTTTGAAGTATTTAATTGCATGCCGTTAGCAGCAAACCACTGTGATAAGCGGTGCATTGCACTTGTTAACTTTGTTTCTAGGGTTTCGAAGTTTTCAGCGTCAACCAACACACACGTATCATCGGCGAATGTTATAAATTCAAGATCGGGACAAGCCGTTGGGATATCATTCACTAAAATTAAAAATAAATTATTCCCCATTGACGAGCCCTGGGGGACGGCACGATTGCCAATTTGTTCAAGTTCCGACCTTGAGTTTACGACATATGTACACTGCTTTCTGTTCTTTAAGAACTCCTTCTTAATTGTATTAAAACATCCTCCATCTATTCCGTATTTAGACAACTTACTTAGAAGTAGTGTATGGTCAACCAATTCGAAGGCGCGCGACAAATCGCAGAATATCGCTGCAACTAATATTATACACCATGGTACACAACAAGATGTGTCCGTTTGTCCAGCTACTGGTCGCATTTCTCTACCGATTCTCGTGAAATTTTGTAAATATGTTGCATAATTATATCGTTTTTTTTTGTCGATTCAGATCATCATCATCTCATCATCATCATCATATCAGCCGAAAGATGTCCACTGCTGGATGTAGGCCTCCACTAAAGAGTGCCACAATGACAGGTCCTGCGCCAACCGCATCAAGCGGACTCCCGCGACCTTTACCAGGTCATCAGTCCACCTTGTAAGGGGCCTACCCCCGCCGCGCCTTCCGGTACGTGGTCGCAACTCGAGAACCTTTCCGCCGCAACGGCCATCGGTTCTAAGTGCAACGGCGGTTACCTTGGCTCTGCTGCGGATAGCCTCATTTCTGATGCGATCGCGCTGAGAAATTCCTCAGTCTCTCCTAGACTCCTCTCTCATTGCCCTTTGAGCCTTCTTATAAGGCCCATAGTAAGCGATCACGTTTCCGTGCCATACGTCATCACTGGCAACACACAGATGTCGATTCAGATATTGCAAATTAAAAAAAGATTGGCGAGTTTTACAGCTCACAGAACCAATAGTATAAAAAAATGTGAAAGTTTGGATGTTTGTAACTCAATTACGCAAAACGGCTGAACGGACTAACAACATATTTGGCAAATGTGATTGGGATAATTTGTTTCGATAATCTCAAAAATCATCCTCCGAAGGGAAGAAATTAGAGATGAAAGTTCATGCCGAAATTCACGCGAAGTTGCGGGCAAATGCTGGTGCGCAAGAAATGATTGTGTAGTATACTTAATGGGGTAGGTACTAAATTCCTATCGAGGTTGTTCTTTCTATTGTTTGTATTGTACATACGTAATAAACATATCGTTCAAATATTTGTTATAGTTATCGTAGTTGGTACGGTACAGTCAGATACGGTAACAGTGTGAAAAAAATATACACATTTTCGTAGCCGACTGTACTTTCCATAACATGACCCATTCAGGGCCCATGACACATAGGTATGAACATATGAGATATGCCTCTACGAACGATTTCTGCTGCGAGGTGGAAAAATTCTGCTACACGCTACAATAAGTTGTTTGGCCTCGAATAGGTTAACCCTTTCACTGCCAAGAATCCGCCTAGTGGGCGCCTACAGCTCAGGCGCTTTCCGCTGTACAGGGAAAACCACGGGATCAGCTAGGAGATAAGCGCGTAGCGATTCTTCACGATACGCTCGTAGCCGATCGCGTGGCTTTCCAGCTAGGAAGCGGAAAGCCTCTACGACATAGGCGTCCGCTACGCGGATTCCTGGCAGTGAAAGTGTTAACTCTTTCGTTGCGTGGCTCTGTCGGTAATGCTACGGCGCATTCCGTAGCAATTAAATCCGTACTTTCCCAAAAAGGCTTTTGAATATTCTAATAGCAAAAACCATCAGTGACATCACTCATTTAAGACAAAGTGGTCATGTTTAAAGTCACCATTGTAACAAGTGGAATGCTGCCCCTGTTCTAATGCCAATGTCAGCGAGCGCGGCCGAAGGCCCGCGGAACCACCCGAACACCTGGATCGATTCCATGCTTGAACTTGTGTGGACGACATTGACGGTCCAATTATAGTACCTACTGGGTGTTCGCGACGCGTACCGAGTCACTAGCCAGACTTAGTATTAGTCAACCCGCAGTTTAAATTTTCAGTTTTACTTTTGACGCCATTCGAACCAGTTTTTAGCTACCGTACTCCTGCATAATTTAGTGGTGATAAGGAGGCTCCAACCTTGCCTTTATTGAAATTCTGTTTGCACCAAAATAAACTATTTTCCATTTTCATTGAGCCAGTATCAATTGTCAGGAAACTGAAGCATATGTCGTGATTAGCGCTGAATGGAGTACCAAGTAAAATCTGTCAGACCATCCCAAATCTGAGAGACATAGACCGTACTATTATTACCATCACCATACTGTTATTTATTTAAATTCATTGTTTTATTTTAAAGACGTACCATATCATATCATACTAGGGTGTACCAACAAGAAAATTATCAAACTTGTTTTTACTCGTTTTTACCGGAAATCTTGCAACATGTATTACTCGTAGTATAGGTACCTTAACGGTCGCATCGAAAGATCAGTGCTCGCTCTGTCTTATTCTGGTTTGTCTGAGTATAGTTGTCGATACAAATTGTGATAAAGGCCCGGTCATGGCTAAAAGTTCGATACAATGCCATGCCACTAGCTGGAAGGCCACGACGTTAATTATACGTTACTATTTCAGGCTCCCTAGAAAAATGGAAATATAGGGTTTAAAGTTTTACGTAGACTGATAGTTGAACGAGCGATGGAAGCGAACGAAGCTTTCCGCGTCGGCTTGGGTCAAAATTATTTTGTATGTCCGGGTGTCCCACAGTCCGGCTGTTCTCCTGTACAGGTCGCATTTTTCAACTAATTTTTTTTGAAGGTTCGATTTTTTTATGGCTACTCAGTTTAAGAAATTAAAAACAAACGAAAGACTCGTCAGTTCTACTGATCTACTGATCACAGATACGAGTATTATGTTGTGTCCAGTTTTAAATACCTGGGTCATGTAATTACCGAACATCTAAAGGACGATGCGGATATTGAAAGGGAACGCAGAGCATTGGCAGTAAGAGCTAATATGTTGATCCGCAGGTTTGCACGTTGTACAGTGGAGGTCAAGAAAACATTGTTTATGTCGTATTGCCAATCATTCTACACGTGCAGCCTGTGGATCAACTATACGAAGCGCGCTTACAGTGCTCTGCGTGTCCAGTTTAATAACGGCTTCAGGATGCTGATGGGGCTGCCACGCTTTTGCAGTGCGTCAGGCATGTTTGCAGAAGCACGCATGGACGATTTCAGTGCCATAATGAGAAAAAGAATCGCCTCTCAAATGCATCGCCTGCGTGGTAGCACCAACAGCTTGCTGGTAGATATAGCGGAGAGATTCGACTGTCCGTTTTTTAGTCACTGGACATCTTTTCATTGTCCTGTGTACAAAGACCCAAAATAATTATTGAAAAATTTGTGTGACCTAAGCTAAGACCTAATAACTCTAGTATCGTAAGTTTGTATGTTACTAACAATCTATGGGCAAACTGGCCTGAAATAAAGAATTTATTATTATTATCCTACTAATATTATAAATACGAAAGTTTGGATGTTCAGATGTTTGTTACTTAATCACCCTTAAACGGCCCCACCGATGTGGATAACATTTTGCACGAAGATAGATTATAGCGTGGATTAAAATAAAGTATAGTTTTTATCCCGGGTCCACGCGAACAAAGTCGCGGGCGGAAGCTAGTTAAAGTTAAAGTTACTAGTTATTATTATTGTTATTTTGAACAACTAGATATAATTCAATCTTATTTCATTACATTGCTACTTTTCTGTGTATTGATATTATATGTATTGAATATTCATTTTATGTGCCTTTTTATGCATTAAATCATTTGACTTGACTTACGACTACACAATTCTACTGGTTTTTACGACGATCTTACTTAGGTACCACACAACGCGTCAGTGGAAAATTGCAAAAACGTTTTGGCGGAAGCGTAAGTTAACCTCCAAGGGTCGGGTGGGCAAACATTTGATTTGAATGCCGGCTGGTTATAAATCACGCTCGAACAGGACAGCGAGCGCCGCCCTTATAAAACACCTGGGACGCTTCTACTTTACCTAGTGGTTTGGAAACGGTTTTGCATTTGTCGCGAATGATAGCTCCATGCACAAGTAGGTACCAGATCAATTCCAAACATGATGGGACTAGTTAGACCATCTTCTAATGCTTAAACCTTTTTTCAAGATGGCAGTTGTAAAATGTTGCTATTTCAGTCTTAAGCATGAATCAGACTAGGGCGGTGGTGGCGGTCAATTATAAACTTGTCAGTTATTGACAAATTTACTATTTACCGCGACCGCAGGCCGCGCCAGTCTGTGAGAGGCCTTCGTCACAACAAATTATCTCATTCAAGGTCAATGACTCACATAGGAATCATGCAAGTGACTTCTGCTGTTAAGCAAAAAAAGCGGATGGAAAGGGATGCAATTAAAGGATTTGTTAAGAGGTAAGAATATCTTTGGCATACTACGTATGTACTCGTCCATACAAAAAGAGAAAATGTGTTTCCACTTGTAAATATTTTCCAATCTCAATGATTTTCTAGCGCGTTATTGAGACAATAAAACACTAGTTAAGGCTTTCCTTTTTTCATAATTTGCATTAAATTCAAACTTCTAGGCACCTCAACACTATAGGTAGGTATATATTTTTATTGAACCAAACCTATAAACCTAGCAAATATCATAAATAATGATCATCTATTTTGAACGATATGTCCATAAAATCATAAATTACAGAAAGTTCATTAATTAATTAAAAATAAACATTATACTAAAATACATCGAATATAATGATCAAATTAGCATCATTAAAAAAACACGATACAATTACTCGCTGCAACATGGAAGTTCCAGTGCTCCACCATCGGGCATTCCAACCTATCAACAATGGTGTCCAGGAGTCTGTTGTCATGGCGCATCAGAGAGGCAACTCGTTTACGAAGTATAGCCTGAAAACTATCAACTAGCCTCTGCAAACATGCCTGATGCGCGGCAAAAGCGAGGCAGCCCCAACAACATCCTGAAACCATTATTGTACTGGACACGTAAAAGGCATTGAGAGCTCTGCGTGCACTTGGTCCACAAGCTACACGTGTAGAAAGTCTGTCAAAATGCCTTAAAAAGAGTTATTGACATCCCTCGTACAACGTGCGAACCTGCGGACCATGCAGCATCCACAACAAGCGATCGACATCAAAATCAAAGTGATTTGTTAACATGTAAATAGTTAGTGGAAACCGTTTTCTCCCGAAATGGAAATTTCATCAAAAAATGAGCTATTGTCAGTCGCGAGCCGCCAGCTGCTGCGAAGCTATTCTTCCCTCTTGAGCGGCGATCTATGGAATTCTACGGATTCTTTCCCTAAAGATTTACAAATATGCAATCTCACAACACTCTATTGAATGTTGCAAAATTTGCATCATCATTGATTAAGTAATTAACCTTAAGATATTTTTTCTGATAACCTTGCAATAATCTAAACACTGATATATCGTCACGACAATAATGTTTATAAATGTTGAATATTTATAAATGACTAGCTTCTGCCCGTGACTCCGTCCGCGTTGTAGTCCTTTAAGTAAGTATATATATTGTACTCGTAGCTCCATATAAACTTTGACCCCACTTTCACCCCCTCCGGGGGTGATTTCCTGCATAAAATACTATAATAATTATTAATAAAATAGAATGAATATAATAAAAAATAGTTATTATTATAGTTTCAATATTATCCCTTTAAAATGAATGTTAAACTCTGATAATGCATATATGTTTACCTATAGAATTAAGTCCTCTTGTTGTCTGATCGTTGTGTAATAATTAGGGTAATTTAATTACCCATATACAGGGTGGGCCCTGCAGATACTCTAAGGAAGCGTCCTTTTAAGTATTTGCTCCTGTTACACGGCCCACTACGTAAATTACACAACCAATAACTATAAATTAACACTCACATTTAAAGACATACATTTTCATATAAACGTACACCGGTACTTACTTTCGCTAAGCCAAAACAAAAAAAAACATGTCTTTTCACGCTACGCTAAGTTGGTGGACAACAAGGATAATAAATATATTTAACTATAATTATTAGGAATTGCTGCTTTTGCTTGTTTCTTAGCCTAATTTCTGGCCATCATTAAAAAGTGAAAATAACAAAAAAAAAATGCATCTTATCAGACTACCGTCTGCGAGCCAGTTGCGTAACGCTTCATAACATATTAAGTAGGTACGCCAGGTAACTCATATTAACGCTCGTTCGAAAAGTTACACAATTACCTGACCTAGATTGAAACACATCACTTGTTATCGTAAACAACGTATTTTTAGGCCCAAGAGCGCCGATGCGTCAACCATTGTCGAAGCACCGAGGACGTTCGGTCAATATCGACTTCCGGAATCATTTCGTATTCAAGGACTCGGCCTCCGGCGAAGGCTGAATAAAGTATTAATACGTAATTACTGACACATGACATTGATGCACAGGTCCTTGTCAAAGTTTGCCCGTGAATTTAACACAATTATATTATATTTGTTAGCCCGCTCCAGTCCAAGTTGGCTCAGTTCGGGTTGCACAGGGCGGTTCCACAACGCTTCGGGAGCTCAAATACCGCGAGCCATCCGGTGCCTCTCGGACCGTCATTGAAATTAAAATGCTTTAACTATTTATCCCCTGGCGCGAACGTCGGGTGTCATAAGTTAACATGTGTCACTATCCTCCTAGCGTTATTCCCGGTTGTCCTAAACGAGCCGAGGTCCGCTTTGACATCTAATCCCAATATTAGGCAAAGGTACTAGTTTTACGAAGGCGACTACTATCTGACCTTCCAACCCAGAGGGAAAACTAGACCTTTCCTCACGATGTTTTCCTTCAAAAGCTAACAGTAAATAATTCGTACAATAAGTTCCAAAGAACTTTAAATCATATAGGTCTATTATTACAGTAATTACTCATATAGCCATAGCTAAGTTACTGATGTTTTTTAAGACTATATTTGTTTCCGAATAAAAACAAAAAAAAACAAAATAACACGTGTCATCACGCTAATAAATATATTCCATGATATTTAGAGAAAAATGCAATTGATCTAGCTAAAAGTTCTTTTCATGTTGTTAATCCTCGGTTTTCAAATTCAAATTCAAACATTTATTCCGATAGTATTTTAAGGGCGCCATTCCTCGATTTCAGCCGTGCTCGTAATTTCTACGACACAAACAACGGTACTAGCCTTTTCCCCCAGTTATATTCTAAGAGGGGCACAGGGTCCGGTTTGGCACCCATCCCAAGATTTGGCGAAGGTCGTCAAAAACACGTAGCGCAATAGCGTTTTGACACTGCAACCCCACCCGACGAATCACGAACTAGATAAAATTCCAGGAATTGTGACATTTTACTACAATGAAAACGATGACGCTTTCAAAGCCGACCTTTTATGGCTGAGCTTTTGCGGGCTCTCGTTATTGGCTGAGTGGACCAACATTAATTATTCAATAACGGCTATTGTATTTGTGTTTGCGACAAAATATTCAGTTGACAATAAATTTTCGTTTTGTTATGAACTACGTCGGTTGCAAACGGCCTGGCTGATATTAAGCAGGCACCGTAGTAGCTATAGACGCTTGACTCCAGAAGAGTCACAAGCGCGTTGCCGACATTTTATATCAGACTGGAGGATTTGTTGTATCGACAGCTAGAGACAAATGCCTAAGGCACTGGTCCCACCGCCGGCTAGCAAGCTAGAAGAGTTGGGCGAGTTACGGTTCATTGCGTGCTGACCAGGCACAGTGTGATCAATCGACCTTTACAGATACGCAATGTAATGCTACTCGTCCAACTTTTCTAGCTTACTAGCCGGCGGTGGGACCAGTGCCTTACTCTCAACACAGCCTCACTCTCAATTCATAGGCAATAGAATATACGGGAAGACAGAATAATCTGAAAAGTAATTCGTCCGAAACCAACATTATTGTATTTATGTATATGTATTAGTGTATATTATTTTGTATATGTGTATGTTTTTTTTCGTATGTATTTGATAGAAGTTTATCTTGGATTAAGTTTTCATTTAAATTTAAATGCCTGCACCAAATGTTTCTGTTTTGCCCAATGGTTGACTGGTAGAGAATGCCTTATGGCATTAAGTCCGCCATTTGTACTATATCTTGTATTGTGCAATAAAGTTTAAATAAATAAATAAATTATTCTGAATTTGCTAAATTACGAACGCCATTTTCCTTTTAACGAAAATTAGGACGCAGTTGATTTAATAGAATATATAAATAGGTTAGGATATCCTGTAAAATCTAAAATTCTATCAGCGGAACATGATAACTTCAATTACAATATGCTTTTAGTGTACCAGAAATATACCGCTGGTGTAAAATAACTCTCACCACTTTCATTGAGTCTTATTTCATGGGGTGTTACCATAATGCTATCGATCGATTTGGTCGACGTCAATGGACAGTTTCTACTATCAGCCAAACCAATCGAATGGTGTGGTAATACCCTTTCATCCATCTACCATAATGCCGATCAGCTACGATATTCCATTTAGCATTTTACGTCATCTGGCAAATTAAATCGCCCAAACGATTATTGGACCGAAAACTAGTGTTAAAAATTCCGTTGTTAACTTTGCGGTTCCGCTAGCAACTGCAATTTAGTGCCTGCTCGTTAAGGCGATAGCTTTCCGTGTGGTGCCGCGCATAAGCGCAAGCGAGCAACTCAAATTAAATTATAAGTGACTTTATTAGTGAAAAGCACAAAGTATTGAACGAAACACAAAGGACATGATTGTATATTATTTTTATTATTATAGCCTCTTTATTTCCATAACGATTGATTTATATATAAAAAAAAAATGCGTATTTTTTTAAATTTTAACTGAAGTGAATTTATTCGTGAACATCACAAATTATTGAACGAAACACAAAGGACATGAATGTATATTATTATTATAGCCTACGATAACGAATGATTTATAAAAACATATCTTAATTATCTTTTATGAATACACAACATTATTATTAGAATTAGAATCAGCCTCGTGGCTCCCCATGCTCCGACACATGCTGAGTGGACTCCTTTTTGAGACCACCCTCAACATTGTACTTCTTTTGTGTTTTTTTTCAGTTGTAAGCAGTTTGTATGTTATGTTGTGGTTGTGTTTTTCAAATAAATCATTCATTCATTCATTCAATTGATACATTAATGACTTACTGGACTTCTGTATAAGAAAAAGAACTATATTCTCTGTACAAAAAACTTTTACTTTTCTAGAGAATTTTATACATATGTCGGGGTGGGCGTATCCTGGGTTCTCGGGCCAATGCTTGATCAATATCAAAGACGATGATAATAGGTTTACAAAATTTACTTCTGACTTCATTACAACAGTTACAAAAGTCATATGAAATAGGTACCTTATTCTGCTTTAGATGTAAAACTAGGAATCATCAAAACCTTACTCTCATGAGGTTATTTTAGTCAGTGGAAGGTACTACCAATTACAAAGAGAAATGAGGACAGAATTTCTGAAATAGCTACTCGTAAAAAGGATTACTGTGTATTGTTACCAGTGTTGTAAAAATGTTCATGCACCGGGATTTGAACGCACATCAGCTTCGTATAGTTGTCCTTTTAACTCAATTGCATTGGACTTATTTTTAGTTCGAATAGAATTGACTGTCGATTATGATAAAAAAAAACAAAATATATAAATTTACCACAGGACACAACCATGCACATACAAAAATTACAGTGATATCCCACACTACGCAACGCCTGTATCGTGGGGTTCAACCACAAGAAGAATTACCAGGAAGATGCGGCTTTAGATTTTATTCGTACCAGTTTGTTATCATGTATCTAAATTTAATCTTTTACGTGAAATTTACAGCTATCATAAATTAATTATGATAAAGTACTAGTCTGCTATCACTATATAAATTATATTGTGAAGTGATAATTCCTCGATTATGATTTACTTGCGTCATTAATCCATGGAAGTTAAATTATATAAATTATATGTATTTACTTGCTCTTAGTATAAATATTACATACCATCTGACATTCCAACCTAAATGAGAAACTTAACTTTATTCATGTCAATATACGATTCTAATAAAACAAAATTAAATACGTTTTTGCAAACTTCATTAATTATATATGACTTGCTTCCGCCCGCGACTTCGTCTGCGTGGAACCGAAATAAAAACGATCCTAAATTTTAATTCAGGCTATAAACTATCTACATACAAAATTTCACCTAAATCGGTTGAGCCGTTTTAGCGTGATTGAGTAACAAACATCCAAATATCTAAACATTCACATTTATAATATTAGTAGGATCTTCAGTTTAGACACAAATTGCGCAACAATAATACAAAAAATACCAGAGTATGTACGAAAAAATAAGTAAGAAAAGCTTGAATCCTAACTTATATTTAGTAAAAACCGGACAAGTGCGAGTCGGACTCACCCACCGAGGGATCCGTACAAAACTACTGAAACAAATACGTCACGGAACGAGACTAAACAAGACTAAAACACATATAATTATATCAGCACAGTTAATTGCCTGTCATCCATCTCACAGAAGCTCAGACAGTCACCGCACACATACATTGCCACGCAACGATTGCGACCATTGAGGTATAATGTACTAACGTACTAGAGAAGACGCAGCGAACAAGAAGTTTGCGCTACGCGTTGCGGTCCAGTGGGCCGCAACGTCTCAGTCGGTCCCTGCGCTTGGTATGATGTGGTTGTTTCTACCCGCGAATAAATAAAACGTGAAAATGCTTTCCTGTGTATTAAGAGATTGTTTTAATCATTCAAGGAAGTCAAAAAAAAGTGAAGGTGTTACATTTCATCGGTAAGTAAACAAGCCATTTTGTTTTAACTTTATTTGAGTAAATATTTTAATGAAGGGACGCGCTTATTTCACCGCCATTTTGTTAACCGAAATCATAGATGAACCGCGCAGACGCGTGACTTATAGGTACTTATAATTGTGAATATATTCTGTTTTCAATATATAGAAGAAAAATATTTATTTCCAGTACTAGTTACTAATATTACACATTTATAATATGTAGAAATGTGTTTTAATATAATAAGCATGATTTAATTCATTCTGAATTATCATTACTTTGAATAATAATCTTAACAAAATTAAGTGAAACCAAAACTGAAAAATCAATAACTAACTTTTTAATTTTCCATGTGCCGACGGCAGCCGTAAAAAGAAAAAAGTCGGGAACGTAGTACTACCTATATCGGCCGCCGAGGCGCCACTGTCGAGGTAATCGGTATCGCCGCAGTTTAAACACATAATAATTATATAACTAAGAGATCTTGTGGCAATACCGATATTGAAATTCCTTGATAGTCTGTATCCTACTAATATTATAAATGCGAAAGTTTGGATGTTTAGATGTTTGGATGTTTGTTACTCAATCACGCTTAAACGGCTCAACCGATTTAGATGAAATTTTGCACGAAGATAACTTATAACCTGGATTCAAATATAGGATAGTTTTTATCCCGGGTCCACGCGGACGAAGTGGCGAGCGGAAGCTAGTAAATTATAAATCCCTATTTTTTAATATGAGTCTAACAAATATTAGTAACTAGTAAAGAGAGTTAAAGTTAAACAAAGATTTCCACGCCGCCGGCGGAAACAATATAAAATAGCGAGTTAACTTAAGTCCACACGGACAAAGAATAAATACAAATCATGTACATATACTTAAATAAATAATTTCTTTCATTTTTGAAGGTTTCTTCGGCATGGACATGAGAAAAGAGAAGCGTGGATTCAAATTGTACAAAAAAATCGAAACGATGAAACATGGTTACCAACTGAACATACGTATATATACTACTCAAAAGAAAATAGGGGCCACAAGTATGGTGATCGTTACGTGAAAATTATATTAAACAGCAATATATTTTTTCTATCTTTTAGATTTAAACTCCAGCATGAAAAAGGGTAGATTCTGAAGGATACGGGAGTTCATTAAGTAACCAGTTATCAATTAGTTTATGTCCAATAATTAACAATAAAATAGAAAAATGTAAGTGGCCATTTTTTTTTTGAGCAGTATATGTTCCTTACACTTTAAAGAAGGTGACAAATACATTACAAAAACTGGGCGAATTTATTTAAAGAAATCCGCAGTACCATACGACTACAAATCCGTTAGTGTTTTGAATAAATGAAATTTTAATTTTATAATATAACACATTTTGTTAAAAATAAAATATGTCTTATTTGTATTTTTATTTTATATACCTAGGTATATCAATCTCCGGCACCTGCACCTGGATGTTCTGGATTATAAGTTGAGAAATCTCATTAAATGGAACCAATATCGGAACTTGTAAGCGATTCTGATTCCATTTTAACACACCACGAAAAATTGAACTGAAAAAGATAATCAAAAGAAACTACAGAAAGAAAGAATCTTGCCCAAAAACTGAAGAAATTGCAGCGTCAAAACAGATATTATAAGAAAAAATGCGAGTCATACAAATTGATGGTCAAGTATATGAAAAATAAATTTGAATTTGATGCACAAGCGGAGAATGACTTAATGAATAAGGCTGAACTTGTGGAGCTGTATAAATTATTTATAAAAAAAACGAAACAGAAGAAACATGCTTTACTGTATACTGCACCACTACGAAAGTTTGCTTTGACTTTACACTATTATTCTCCAGCTGCCTATAAATACATTAGACAAACTTATAATAAAGCTCTTCCGCATACCAGAACAATCTCCAGATGGTACTCAACGGTGGACGCTGAACCGGGCTTCACCGAAGAATCTTTTAAAGTATCAAAGAAAAAAAGCCAGTTGAACAAACAACCTGTACTGTATGCTCTTTGGTATTTGACGAGATCGCAATTAGAAATCAAAAGTTATTAAATAAAGAACGCAAGCTTGGTGCAGTCAACTTTGGCGCCGGTCCTGTAAAAGCGAAGATGAGGACACTACAGCAACTCAAGCTTTAATGTTCATGCTAGTTTTTTTAAATGAAAACTGGAAATTGCCTATTGGGTATTTTTTAATATCCGGTGTTAATGCAGAAAGACAGGCAAATTTAATTAACATTTATTTAGAAAAGTGCCATGAAGTTGGCGTCACGATTACAAGTCTGACGTTCGATGGTTGTGCCACAAATTTAAAGACATCCGAAATTTTAGGATGTGAATTGACTGATTTAAATAACATAAAGACTCACTTTCCCCATCCTTGCACGTCAGAAAATGTATGCATTTTCTTGGACCCTTGCCATGTGATCAAATTGATTAGAAACAGTTTTGAACGAAAACGGTTGATATTTGATGGAGATAATGGCCAAATTAAGTGGCAATTGCTAATCAATTTGAAAAAGCTCCAGCAAATTGAAGGTCTTCGATTCGCCAATAAATTGACACCGCGTCACATTTTTTTCCGCAACCAGATAATGAAAGTAAAGCTCGCTACGCAATTGCTAAGCATGAGCGTAGCAAACTCATTAACCCTTTGTGATGAAGTTTTAAAATCAAACAAATTCAAAGATTCTTCAGCCACTGTTAACTTCATAACGTCGATAAATCATTTTTTCGATGTCATGAATTCAAGGAAATTTCATTTTTATGGTTATAACGCACAATAGATAAACATAACAAATCAGAAAAATTTGCGTATCTATCAAATCAAGGCATATATACTCCAGCTACAATTTCAAATGAAAACACGAAGAGTTATCAAAAGAAAGAACCAGCATCCAAAAATCGTACTAAATATCACAAAAAAGAAAATTGTGCAGTCTACAAGCAAAACGGGCTTTATAGGTGCTATTATCTGCATCGAATCGATGAAAACCCTATATAATTATTTAGTGGAAGAAAAAATCTTATCAACTATATATCGATGTATCGCATAAACCAGAACTTTTTTTTGGATTGATCAGGAAACATGGTGGCTACAACAACAATAATCCCAATTTTCTACAGTTCAGGGCTGCATATAAAAAAAACCTTAAACCATCTGGAATTACGATCAACTTTTAGTGGGAACTGCTTCCTTTAGATAATTTTACAATCCTGAATTCAGCGTCCGTAAATATAATTAATAGCACATCCAAATTAAAACGACATGATGAAGAGGCATACGAAGTTTTGCAGTCAACACAAGCGCTTGAATCTGATTTGGAAGCTGAAAACAATTGTGAAGTTTTTGCTAATATGCTGAACCATGAAAATGCAACACAAGCTTCACAGCTTATAGTTGGGTACATTTCAGGTTATGTCTCCCGTTCTCTAATAAAATCTTTGAAATGTGAAGAGTGCGTTGACAGCTTAACCACAACGAGTAAACTTGCGCATCATAAACTAATAACGCTAAAAGACATGGGAGTTTTGTGTTATTCTTCTGAGGACGTTTACAAAATATTCCTCTCTAGCGAGATTATTATACGTCATTTAATTAAGAAGAGTGGTGGTAAATCTCTTTCTTCCAAGTACAACTACACTTATATCACAGTGAACACCTTAAAATTATTCATGGAGAAAGATGTATTTACTTGTTTAAATGAGCATGCATTTGATCAACCTGCCACACTTAACCATAGAATTCATCTCATTCGAGCGATAATAAATAAATACGCAACTATTCGTTTACATCACGAAGCAAAAGTTTCAAATGATTATTTGTCTGAGCGCCAGAAACTTACTAAACTAATTTTATTCAAAGGTAATTAAAGTTTATGACAATAATTTTACAATGTATTTTTATTTCACTTAGTCTCTTTAAAGATAACACAGAGTATGATAGTGTCGCGTCTAGTTGGTCAAGTCATATTCTATGACAAGTTACCCTCCCCCCGCATGCTCCCGCGCTGCCGGCCGGCGCACAGATAATGTTCGTGTTGTCGGTTCTAGTACGCTAGTACATAGTAGTTCAATGATTGCGACCGACTAAACAGATCTAAGTTATCAAAAAAATCAGCCAAGTGCGTTTGGAGCCACGCGCAGTGTAGGGTTCCGTAGTTGCCTGTCTGTCTTAGTTACATCGACATGCGGTGCGGTTGTGTCAGCCGAATTTGTACGAAAATGGGCCTTTCCAAGTACACATTAAGTTGGTCAACGATTACTCGGTAACTACTTATGCCTACTTGTCCGTGATAGTTTTTCTTTTAAATTCATTATATGTACTACTACCATGAATTTTTTCACATCCCCAGTATTAGCCATTTAGTCGGCAAGGGGGGGGAGGGGGGGGGGGGACACATGAACAAAAATTAGGGCTTTAGTCCAATATCTCGCAAACTAATCACTGTTTTGAAAATTGGTTTTAGGAAACCCATAATATTTTTGAACGAGCTATCCAACGATATCCCATACCAACTATTCACGTTTGTCGCTGATAAAGAAACGACTAGGCAACATAGACGATATATGTTAGCAATACCAAGTAGCAACAAACTGGTACTTAGACAGAAAAGTGCTTACAACATGTGTGTTAAAATCTTCAACAAAACACCAGCTGAACTTAAAACATTGCCACTCAATGTATTTAAAAGAAAGTTAAGAATATTATTGGATGACAATTGTTTTTATAGTATAAATGACTTTTTGACATAGAAATTCTAAAAACCTAAATTTAATTGCTTATTCTATGTTAATTTTATTCAGTGTAAACAATTCTCTTAGTATTTTAATGATCATAATTGTTAATTCTAGTTCTTCTATTTTTATATTACGAATGTGACATGGCATGCTTATTACTATTGTTACGACATATTATTTCACACTATTATTTTACCATGTTAAATTATATAATTGTACTTTTAAACATTTTATATTGAGCCACACTTAATTATCATATTGCTTGCATTTGACGTCACATATAATAAGCATGAATCAAACGTAGGTAAGTCATGCAAATTTTCACATGCCTGTCTGGGCTAAGCATATTAAGGGACAAGAAAATCACTGTAACACCGGCCTGTGCTTATACCATATGTTTAATGTGAATAAACGACATTTCATTTCATGGGTTTAACGAGAAAAAAAATTAAATACCCGCTTTAGGTGTAGGGGAGGTACCCTAAAAAAATTTTTCAAGATTTTATTGTACTGTTTTGTCGGCGTTCTAGTAGTAATGGTTACTGAGCTAAGCTAAGCCGAGGACGGACAGACGGACATGGCGAAACTATAAGGGTTCCTCTTGTTGTCTACGGAACCCTAAAAAGGACGGCACAATGGAATGTCATCTCACTCATAATTGGAGCAGCGCAACTGGGTAAGGATCTTACAAAAAAGTGTAGCAATAATAACACCACTACTTGTTCTGTTCCTGGTTGTCAGTGAGGTCACCAGAGCTCCCGAGGTTGCGCTGTGTCGAGAGTGTAGGACTTGCACGCCTCGAGCTGTAAACAACGAATCCTCAAAACAATACAGGGTCAGCGCTTGTGATTCTTCTGGAGAACCAAGCGTCCATAGGGGACGATTATTTGCATACCTACAGGTACCGTTCTATTGTAAAATAAGTTTTTGACAAAAAATATTTTTTGGTACAAGGATTGTATTGCCGACTGTACTTTTCAGTACACACCATAATCAACTACTCTTTGAGACGATATTAACGAGCCCAAATTCAATGGAGTTACGTCGGTTAAACACTAAAAAGTATTCCCTGCGAATTCCCATGGCCACCTTCTGTCTCCATCATCAGATAAGCTCGATGGTACCATAATATTGAATTATCATCCAAACTATTATACAATACCCAAAATTTCAGCTCAATTGGATAACGGCAAGTGACTAAAAAATTGATTGCATTTTTTAACGGACAACTTATATACATACGAACAGGTCAAGTTAATATAAAGCTTTTAAAAACCCAGCGGAATAAAATACGTTTATCGAATTATATTACGGACGCTTTAGACTTACATCCGTTCCTTTGTAACGCCAGTTGGTAGCTAGTTTCGTTCATGTGCTTTGTGCTCGCAACTTTACGCGTTAGTGCCCGCGCCGGAAGCGTCATTTGTTACGTGTCCTTATGACGAAAATCTCATTTAACTAGGTTGATGAATTCGCTGTGTCCACTACATGAGCTCCGCCGATTACACCTCGACGGTTGGGAAAATAGGTACTGGCTATTAGCAAACTGGGTGAACCTGTGTTCAGCTCAGTGGACGTTGTTTTTTTTGCATCTGAATGTGGGTAGGTTTAAAAAATCGTTATTTGACATGATTTAATTTCAAAACTTACAGTCGTTTTAGTCGAGCGTGTCAATATTGGCCAGTAAAATTGGGCCACTTATTTTACTGGCAAATATTGATTATATTAAAATGTTTCAATTTGGCCCAACGGTTTACTGGTAGAGAAAGCGTTATGGCATTAAGTTCGCTATTTGTACTTTATCTTTTATACGCATACTCATACTCATTTATTAATAAATTATAAAATTTCACATATCAAAAATAGTATGAATTGTAATAGTCAATATGTCAAATTAATTTGATTTTTCTAATTAGATCATAATATTTATAAATTACAAATTACAAAATGTCAAAGTTAAACAACAAATTATTGTTATTACAAATATATTATAAATACTCACTAATATTATAGAAAGATTTGTCAGACAGCCATTTTTTCAGTTTATTGAGAAATGTCACATTGTTTTCCATTTCTTTTAATACGGAGGGTAATTTATTGTAGATACCTGGCCCTACAACATACATTGTTTTGCTTGATTTCATAAGTCGACAACAAGTCGACCTGTGTTTATTGATATAATAAAGATAAAATAAATATGTTACATATTAGCAGTCTAAACTAACAACTGATCAAAACACCAGTCGACATTGGCCCAGTGTCAGTGTTGTCAGTTAAAACTTGTAAAATCGTAACTTCGTGAGCCCACTGGTGGAATACAATGAACCATCTTCGGGTGATCTAATGTGAAATACTAAACATGATATTTTCAGGGAGTAGGTAGATTGAAATTTTGGCGGCTACCCAACTCAACCAACTTTCAACACTCTTGAAAATGAATTGATTTATGTTGCTGCTGTACCTTAAACATTGAAATACTGGAATAGCCTGAAGTATCTCGAATACTTGAATAAAACGCGGCGGGGAACTTCAGACAACTTGTTACTTAGCATTCAAATGCAGAAAGTTCGTAAATACGTCGCGAGTCGAGCATTAAATATACTGAGAAATAAATAAGCGTAAGTTCTGAAGATAGCGGTTAACGTCTCAAAGTATATTTATGTTCTACGCTTCGTATTCAAATTATGTTGAAATGTGTTTGTGTGGCAAACAAGCATATGGTCTGTCAGAGATGTCACAAGCGCGTTGTGGATTTAACCCTTTATTGATTTATTATATATTGTGTACGGTTTTGAAAAATAAAACTCGCCGAGTTTTTCACGCTGGTTTTCGAGGCCGAGGTTTTCTTTCCAAACCGGTTGTAGTTTATCGAAATCCATAGGTGCATGCTTATAACCAAATTAAGGCTCTGACCTCATTCTGCAGTTTTATACCTAGTACGTGCAGAACTCTCCTCGCAGGTAAAGGAAATGAGCTACTGTTATTTAGACTAACCGAGTTTGAACAAAATGGTTCAATAATGTATAACAGTAACAGCTTGTAATTTTATAAAAAAAGCCGAACAAATGCGAGTTGGACTCGCCCTGCGAGGGTTCCGCACAAGATTACAAATGTATAGTTTTCCGATTTTTCCCCGTATTTGTTTTATAAGACGATATTACTTGCCAAATTTCATAGTTGTAAGTCACCCTATCAATTGTGATTCTCTTGAGAGTGTAGAATAGTACATTACGTACCTAGGGCGGTGAATTCGTGAATGGCCCAGATCGCAGGTGTTTGTGGCCCAAACCGAAGGTGAGGGCCATAAATACGCGATCTGGGGCTTTACGAATTACCGCCCGTGGTGAGTACACAATTTTACGTCTTCACCTGGCCACAATGCGAGTTTTACCGTACGCGCAGCGTGCAGTAAAACTCGGATTATGGCCAGGTGTGACGTAAATAAACTTTTTTGCGGCATTAACTGCCGTATCTTTTTTTTACGTTAACTAAGAAGTTTGTGATTTTTGCACAGCTTCAAGGGACTGTAGACTGAGTATATGGTTTTTAAAAGTTTAATTTCAACTCGATACCACCAGGCGTTCCCGAAATAAAGGGTCTTGACAGACAGACGGACAACAAAGTGATCGAAAAAGGGTACCGTTTCCTATCTCCATGAAATTGAAATAAAAACATTTTAGAGACAGTGACATAACGTTCGGGACCCGCACCGCGCACCTATATACCTCCTCACCATAATTTAAGGTCGCGGGCGACAGCGACGCTTAAATCTTAGCACCCTTATGCTATTCACGGATCGTCTTGCCTCACCTCATCAGCATTCGTCCCAAGCATAATATGTCCCTGACTTTCTTAATATAGACATTCAGATGTACATTCAGGTGTACTCTATGAGGATAATACATAGAATACATACAAAAAATAACAATACGTGGTTAGAGGTCAGAGTTATACTAGTTACCCTGCAATTTGGCGGTAGTCGTTGTGAGCAGCCTTTTAACGTTAGGGGCCGTTCCGGACGCTTATTTACCGAGTTCGTGTTGTTTGCTGTGTACCTGAAAAAACAAGAGAAGGTTAAGAAAGCTTCGTTACGCGTCTATTAAACTACAGTCCTAGAATTATACGTAAGTATATAATAAAGAGTTAAAGATTGCGAGTGTTTGAGGTTGCATGTAACTATTACCTACATAGTCACCAGTATATGACATTCGGACCTAGGACCTTCGGATGGGTTAGAGGCCAAAGGCTCATTAGTATATATTAACCCGCGTCTCCGCCTGCATTCTGTGTATTACGCGGGCAGCTAGTTTTAAATAAGCGTTGCAGTAGGGGAGTCCCTTATATTACCGACAAACGTTTCCCCGCATGCATTGTTTCGCCGAATTTTCATTACATACTTATACCTAATTGTTTTCTGAGAAATTGTTAACGTTATGTTAAGTTTGTTTTATAATAATCCTGAAAATTTTACTAAAAAAAGTCTGACCTCCTAGAGGCAGTGTTCTTTTTATAACTTCCCTTTTTATGCTTTCGTTTATAGTTAGAACCAATTTTTATTAGCTAACGGACGTTATATTTATTTATAATTTCTCATAAAAAATTGTTACAAAAAAATAACCGCATTCAAATCGGTCCATCCCTAAAATATGGTTGAGGGAGGCGATGGCTGAGATATGCGTCATACTCGTGATGGGGTGCTGTTTGTGGAGTCCGGACTGTTCATGCTTGCAAGGGCATAGTACATAGTTAACTAATTACATACTAGTGTTATTATTATTATTATCGTATTGACGAGAGACATCATTCTGATCTTGACACGTTTTATTGTTATTGACCCTGTACATCTCTGACAATATTACATCAATGTTCCTTTTTTGTTTTGACGCTTAAAGACCGTATACATCTCTTAGAATATTAGAATAATTATTAATTGTATTTGGACGCTCAGAGACCTTATAGATCTCTGGAATACTGAATTAATATGATTAACTTCTTGTTAATGCTGATACAGATCTTATATCGAATGTAATGGTCATTTTGCAATTTTGTCTTGTTTACATTAACTTAGTGACATTTAGTTTGTTAACCTTTTATATATAATTTTAAATTATTATTGTGTAAGAAGATATTTATTGTAAATTACGGTTTGACATGTAAAAGTGCCCTTGTGGCCTATTTGCAGAATAAATAATTGATTTGATTTGATTTGACATCCGTTTGGGAGCTACGATACCACAGACAGATACACAGATACACAGACACACAGAGACGTTAAACTTATAACACCCCTCTTTGCGTCGGGGGTTAAAAAGATTTTGTGTTACATTGAAACAACTTGACTAGTTCAGTTTAAGATTGGTTTTACCTATGTTTTTATGATTGTACATAACTTAATATCTCTCTTTGTGTAACAACATTTTCCAGCGTTAAATGCTACGCGCGGTCAGAGGTGACATAAAATTAATGAAACGTGTTTTCTCCAGTGCCGCAACTGACCATTAAACTTAATGTTCACTTTACTCCGTCTAACATTAAGTTTAGTGGCTTTAATGTACATAAGGACACGCGTGCGAAAACTAATTTCAGTATTCGCAGTCCGCCCGGTATGAGGTGGGACGGAAGATAGACGTTTCAGTAAAAGAGTCTGGTTTTTAAAGTACAGTCAGGTGCAAACTGCAGCTGCGTGAGCAAATCGATATTGCTGGCGAAAAGTTCATTCTAGCGTTATACGGTGCTAAGCCATTCACATAACTTATTTCTTTTAATAAACTAGTTGGGCAAGCAAAAGCGCAGTTGTACTATCAAAACTTCCGCCTACTTCATGCGCGGCACATCAGCATTTAAGGTGGGTATCTGCAAGTACAGGCATGGCTGGAAAACGTTTTAAACCCAGAAGAATGGGGCTGGACAACAACTGATGTTTTTCTGAACCCGATATTTACAACCGAACCGCCAGCTCACGCTTCAATACTTAAGATTAGGTATATTACGTGCTTGTAAACAGGGCTGCGGAAAAAGTTGCTGTTGTGTTATAATTTACTTTAAAAACAAAGTTTTAACCGACTTCAATTTAGTACTCCGGCAAGCCACGAGAACATTTCCACATTATTCATTATTCTTTTCTAATTTACCACATGAACTGATTTCCGAGAGCAAATGCGTTGATTATTAGGGAAAAAACCAAATCGCTGTATGTGGCCCGATAATATTTGAGGACTTCCGTCGATTCCACAAGGATCACCTTTGGCACTTCATTAGTTGCTATTTTAACGGAATCTTATCAGAATCTGTGACGTACATTTGTACTTTTAAGTACATAATTTAGGAATTCCATAAGTCATCTGTAGTCTTCATCATCAATTCCACTCCACCAAATGTATGATTACCGGGTGTAAATACACGAGTTAAAATAGAAAATAATCACTACACGCGTGCCTAATATCATTGAAGAGTTCCCTCATTTCCTCATGGATCCCATCATCCAATTGAATTTTTGAAAAAAATGGGACCCACCTGGTACTGCCTACTTACAAACAAACAAAAAAATTACGAATCGCCTCATCAATGACGGAGTTCTGAGGTAACAAACATTAAATATAATAATAATAAAAAAATAAAAAACAACCGAACTGAGAACCTCCTCCTTTTTTTTGAAGTCGGTTAAAAATTGGCCCGCGCTGTACTACAAGGTGTAAAATTTGCAAAGGTCTAAGCTGTTTAAATAATGTGAAGAGTTTAAGCTAGAGGGAGAGGCTATTCGAGATTGGGTTCATCTGTTCTTTTGTATGTAAATTTATTAAAATAGTTATATTGATTCTGCGGAACTCATTTATATATCGTAGCTCGATACAAACTTTCATCCCCCGTTTCACCCCCTCAAGGGATGATTTCGAGATAAAAACTATCCTATACCCTTCCCCGGGATTCAAACTATCTCCATACCAAATTTCATCTCAATCGGTTCTGCGGTTTACGCGTGAAGAGGTAACAGACAGACAGACAGACAGACAGACACACTTTCGCATTTATAATATTAGTATGGATTCCTGTTTACTTCACTTATGCAAAACTTACTTATCCTACTAATATTATAAATGCGAAAGTTTGGATGTTTAGATGTTTGTTACTCAATCAAGCTTAAACGGCTCAACCGATTTTAATTAAATTTTGCACGAAGATAGTTTATAGCCGGGAATAATATATGCGATAGTTCTTTTCCTGGGTTACGCAGACGAAGTCGCGGGCGGAAGCTAGTTTATAAATGATTTTCTAAATTTGTATTTTATGTACATCTAAAGTATCACACAAGCATTCGACCCACCTGAGGACAAGCGGCAGCCGCAGGCAATAGACGCTTGCGGCATCATTAGTTACTGCTGCGGTGCGGCCCTGAGACAAAGATGTTTAATTCCCCAGTACTAGTTTTATTTATCTGGTTCCTATACTAATTTATACTCTTGGTATTTGTGTGTCTGTGACCTCGTAGCGCCGAAACAGATGAACTGGTTTTGATGTCGTTTTCGGTGTTTGATAGTTGGCTTTAGCGTGGTGATTTTTAGATATATTTCATCACTAGCTTCCGCCCGCGACTTCGTCTGCGTGGACTCGGGATAAAAACTACCCTTTATTTTAATCCAGGCTCTAAAACTATCTTCGTGCAAAATTTAATTCAAATCGGTTCAGCCGTTTAAGCGTGATTGAGTAACAAACATTCAAACATCCAGACATCCAAACATCTAAACTTTCGCATTTATAATATAAGTAAGATTAGCCGTTTTGAAAATATAAGACATTTCGTCATACGAGTATGGTTATTTTATTTTACGGTTAAGTATATAAATACCTAAAGCTTGAATATAGCCTATGAGACCGGAGCACAATTTTTCGAATCGATTGATAACCCTAACTAGTATTCCAAACTTCTGTGTATGGATTTGCAAATATTGCCGATTATTAAGAACGGCCATCACTACTAAATACTAGTCATAACTGCGAAGTTTGCTTAGACTAAGTATTCGACAACTGTGAGTCCGGCCGGGCCGCTAAGTAGGTAAACTTGTTGATTAAAACAACTTCGAACGCTAAAACTGTTTGCCTCCAACTCGGGATACACCCCCGGCAGAGTACCTATAATTAGTAGTAGTATAACTCCAAACATAAAGGAGGACGAATTCAGAACCGAAACTGGGCCCTATCCCTATGAACACTCGAGTAGAATGAGATACCTTCACCTTTTAAACTAGGATCAAATAAAACTAAATATCAGTTACTTAGCTTATCAGTGGTAAGTATATCGCTTTAGATAACTCTATTTTTTTTTATTGACTACGAGGAGTCTTATCACTTAAACTGTCAAGGCAGATTTCTAACGAAAATGAATAAGATGCCGACGATCATCCTAGTCAAGGCCAAATGACTCACATATGAATTGAATAAAGAAAGAAGACGTTGATTCACAATACAAAAGACACACAGATACAAAGAGTGTCGACATACAATAACATTAATTACATTAATTATGCTTCTTCGAGCAATTTCCACCGGAAAAACCCTGGGCTGTTATTCGCTACGCGCTAAAGCAGCTCACCCCGCCGGTCATCCGTCACGAAACTAGACCTCTACCTACGCTTGGTTACTACGCATCGCGGTGTCAAGATATATTTGTGGGTGAGCGTTGAGGTGAGCTTAAAACAAGTTACAGAATAGGGGGTTGCAACGCGCTACGTAGTGTTGCTTGGCGTCGAATGGGTTAAAACTACTTGAGTCAAGCGACAAAGTACATCGATTGACATAATTTACTACAAAAACATAGTTTCATTTAACCGACTTCAATGTATCTAAATCGCTTAATAAAGTTTTAAGAGTTCCCTCGATTTCTCCAGGATGCCATCATCAGATCCTGACCTAATGACCCTGGGACCACCTTGAAAAAAAAAGCTATATAAATAGGGTGAAGTTATGAAGTTTTTTTTCTTTAAATTGGTCCAAGGCGTTTTTGAGTAAGTATCTGATCGGGGAGCATAAAAAATAAAAGATTCATTTTTTTCAGATTCGTAGAAGAAGTCGGTTAAAAAATACCCCCTTAAGATATTTTAATTATTGTGGTAATTGTAGTGACCGAGAATTTAGGGAGATGCACTATTTCTTTTCATAAACCGTGCCCCGGCATCGGTTTAATGTCGTTTCATAAAAACGCGACCTATTGACCTGCTTTTTTTCACTGCTGGATCCATTAACGTGTTTTGCCGAAACGAAACCCGCTGTTTGCTTGGCTTGGGCATTTGCATATCCTTTAAAGGGTGGCTCGCGATAGGGTTAATAGGGCTTACTGTTAAATGTACTTCTGTAATTTAGTTGAGCTTCTATTTGAGTTTAATTTGTATTTATTGGTGTAACAAAAAAAACAACATGTATTACATTTTCGTAACTTTGCCCCCGACAAGTCAAGCAAAAGAGCAAAACAGCCACGGCCGTACCATCCTTTTCTCGAAGCCATTTGGGCCATTTTTACCGGTTTAATTTAGTAGGCAAAAAACTACAAGCCAAAATGTTCAATCACCAATAGGACATTACATAGCTAGATATATTTTCAAATTACATTAAATTCGAACCAGTAGTTTAAGAATTATTGCAGGTTTTGTCACTTACTCAGTTTCCAAGTTGCAGAATTGTATTTAGCGAGCAAATAAAGATTTATTAGAATGCCTGACTTGGCTTTACGTAATATCTCACAACGACAAGAATGTTTTTAGGGGATATAACTTATCCGTTACATCAATAAAAACATATTGGTTAAACTAATCGAATATTGGTAAATAAGTGTCGACTTGTAAAATGCAATTTACTACATTAATATTTTAAAGATGTAGTAAAGTGAATAATACACAATTTCACAAATATAGAATTATCGTTGCGGACATAAGCTAGACCGTGTTTTATACCGCGGTTCTACTGGCGTTTACTTAAGAGTCCGCAGTAAGCTCAGCCGAATTTCACCTTCCCATACCAACAGAGTTTCGTTCTCATTTTAAAACTTCGTGTTGGATTGTGACGAAACTTTGCATATACAATGACATGAGGTATATCTATGTCTGTAATTAGTTTATATATAAACTAATTACAGACATAGATATACCTACTATACTATAGTTCCAGTTTATAAAACAAACGAAATACAGCAAAAACAAGTTTTGTATGAAAAAAAGAAATAAGCTGTATTTTTTATTATGGTATCTGAAGCTACATATACTAATTACAGAACTGGATATACCTCATGTCATTGTACATGCAAAATTTCGTTACAATCCAGCAAGTAGTTTTAAAATGAGAGCATAACTACGTTTGTATGGAGAATCGAGCTTACTGCGGACTCCTAAAATAGTGAAATGCGGATGATGTCGCGGAGGCTGCTAATATCCCTATTATGTACTTCAGAACACCGTTTCATTAAAATTAAAATTAATATTTTTTATTTCGAAAAATAACAATCCATATAAGATGTTATTAACAATGGAAGTTATAAGGCCATGTTACTGGCAATCAAAATTCGACTAAGCTTAATCACTGAGAAGTTGTCTGTCCAGGATGGATGAATGTTCGAGTATTAGTAGGGTATCGGTTTAGTCCACTGTATTGTGGTAGATCTCCGAGTTGTTTAAAATGTAGTGGTAAGATTTCACTCTAATTTTGTGCCATGTTATTTTCTGTTTAGGGTTCCGTACCTCAAATGGAAAAAAAATTAACCCTTATAGGATCACTTTGTGGTCTCTGTCTGTCAAGACCCCTTATCTCGGGAACGCGTGGAGGTATCCAGTTGAAATTAAAACCATAGGTATAATATATATGTTAAAGAAAAAACGTATATTTCGACATCTCAAGGGAAACAAAATTTCATCATTTTTTAAATTGCAAAAGTACTTCGTATCATAATCTTGTTCATGGAAACAATACTACGACTGTGACGTACAGTCAGCAACAGAAGTAGCTACGCAAAATGACACCATCAAAATGATCCGGACAGTCCTTATACTCTTGACATTAGAGTCGCGTGTAGGTCGTTTTGAGCACTTGACCCGCTTAGCTACTTTTCTCTGTACAACAAAGGGCTGCTTTTACTATAATAAGTATAACACGTGTAATATGCCTATAGAATATATATAATACGAGGAATCCCACTACTTATCTGTAGTGGGTACAAACACATCAAGTGTTTTGCGTATCGCATTTCTCGTCTATAGAACAACTCCCAGCTTGTTTGTTCCATATTATTGACTCTATTTGTCAATATAAGTGTAAGTACTATTTATTACTGACGTACAATTTCTTTTATCAATACGACATTATTATTACCTGCAAAAAATAGTTGCAAACATTTGACTTATAACGAAGACTGTAATTAATCAAGATAGGTATATCATTAAATGATAAACGATTATAAACGATTTGTATTTGTATTTGTTATAAAATCTACGCTGTCATTGAAACTTTAATATTATCTGTTAAACCCCCCTAAACAGATAATAAGGCATCGGTGGATGGGGAATCGTAAATATAAGTAGCATTAGCATTACAGTCTTTGCCTGTTGTTAAGGCATCCCTATGACCGGCAGTGGTGTTCTTTGGCTAAATGGACTTTAAGTGCTGTTTAAGTTGATTTCAAGGCAAAAATGAGAATTTATGTGGATTGGGTGTGTGAAAAAAAATAGGGAGACCGCCATTGCCTTTATGAAACAGAAATCATCTTGAATTAAGATGATTCTTTCGAGCCCAGAGACCAAAACTAGATCATATCACTTGATTCGACATAATTTAACATCTTCCTAATATTTTTTTAGTTTAATAATATTTACCGCAAATCTGGTAGGTAGGTATATATTTTTACAAGCTTTATATTAACTTGACCTGTTCGTATGTATTTATTAAGTATATAAGTAGATTGTGTGGTGTCGGGTTAGAATTTCACCACCCCCTTTCTTCCCGTGGGTGTCGTAAAAGTCGACTAAGGGACCAGGGCCAGGGGTGAAGTGTGTTGTGGGCGATGGACTAGCAACCTATCACTGCAATATCACATTTTGTCGATCTTTTATATCCACATTTATGCTAAAAGTGGCGCTGGAATATACGTTTCATGTGCTCTGCCTACCCCTTTTGGGAATAAAGGCGTGAATGTATGTATGTATGTATAAGTAGGTTGTTTGTCAAAATTTGCAATCCATTTTTCAGTCACTTGCCGTTATCCGATAGAGCTATAGACAATTCAATATTGTTGTACCATCGAGCTGGTCTGATCATGGAGACAGAAGGTGGCCATGGGAATTCAGTATTTAACCGACGTAACCCCCTTGAGTTTGGGCTCGTTAGAATCGTCTCAATTAGTTGATGATGGTATACAGAAAAGTACAGTCGGCAATAAAAGCTTGTACCAAAAATGAAATTTTTGATAGTAACGTATTCTGTGTAGGATTAACATTTCCGTAAAAACTGGATGTCTGACTGGCATGGTGCCAAAAGAAAGGGGTATTATCTTCACATTTAATTATATCCTCGGAAAACTATCTAGTTATTTTAAACATAAAACGCAGACATGATTGTAAGCTACGGGCTATGAGTCGAGCTCGTATGTCACTGTCAAAGGATTTCCCTGCTGCCCGAAACCCGCTCTAAATGACGGAGCCGCTCCTTTACAAATATTCGCTTTTCTAAAAGAACCATGAAATATGAGAGGCATAGAGCAATTAGTAGGGAAATGTGGAAAAAGTTCATATTTTTGTGGAAATGGAAAACTAATCAACCAATGCAAATATTACGCTTGTAAATAGAACTAGGGCGATCAAACATTTACGGACAAAGAATATACTACTAATAAGCAGAATATTTACAATAAAATAAAGAAGTAAATAAAAATTTAATAAAAAGAAAATAAGAATATTAGAGACCCTCCCTAAGGAAGCCATTAAATAGAACCATATAAAAATTAACTGGCTTTATCTTGGTTGTCTCAAATGGTGTCTAGTTAGAATAGCCCCATCCTCAGCCCTCCCGTTGGTGTCGTAAGAGTCAACAATCGGAAAAGGATTGAAGTACGATTTCACATTTTCTCCGTCTTATAACAATAGGGTTTAGTCATCATGTTAAAATTGATAACGTTGTTGCTAAATGGATAGTAAACCATCAAATTATTGTAATAAAGAACAAATTACAAAATACAATTAGAATCATAAAAAGATATGGACCTTGAACATTTAGAAAAAGTATGCATTTTTTACTGTCCAAGAGTAAATTTAAAGCTTCCAATATAATCCTTACGCTTTTATAGATACAAAATTGTATGACAACCATGGACCTAACGCAGTATTTCGCGACCGAAACAGTCATTTACTTGATTTTCCATACAACAATTAGTACAAATAGCAAACTGCAACGGCAATTAGTACAAATAGCAAACTGCAACGTCATACTTCTAAGTCAATTAGTATAAATACATGTACTAGATATAATTTTTTTCTATAAATTGAGATGTTCAATAAAGAGTATTTGTATTGTATTGCGTTGTATCTTTCTACTAAGTTACCTTGTGAAATAGTGCTGTAACCATCCGGCGTCATCAACGGCGTTTCCCCTCCACTGTACATTATGCCTGTTTACCACCAAATCCACTCAGTCATTAATCATCACGTCACTTTATCACTTTACGCACCAATTTTCATGAATGCTCTTCAATTTGGTTTAAATGAATGAATTAACCTAAAAGCGTAACTCGTTAGGGCCAATGGCGCTTGAAGACTCAACAGCGGAGTAGAATCGGGTCATACAACTTAGGGTAGTTTGAAAGAAAAGGAGCTTAAGTCCCTAACATCTTAATTAACAGTTGAAATGTTTTGCTTTTACATGTTTGATCTGGATAGTATAATCCTTAAACACAGGCGATATTTTTCAGAAAAACGGCACAGTTAACAAAAACCGTAAATACTTATTTGGAGTTCAAACGAACATAAATAAGGTATTTTCTGCGGTTAAATATAAAATTTTAGAGATATCCTGGATTAAACGAATATTTTATGGTAAGCAGTAACATCGCTACGGTGTCGACAGCTATCAGCTGTTCGTTAGACCGGCATATGCCAGAGGGTTAGCACGTAACTTCTCAATCGTGCGTTCGAACAATTCAACCGTCATCTTTCCATATAAAAATTGACATTTAGATCTACATTTAACGTACGTAAAATGCGTTACAGTTAAATTGTCCTAACGCGCGTTCAAACCGGTACGTGATTAATACCACCTGGTGGCTGGTTTGGATCTGGCTAGGAGTACTAAATACTTTCAATTAGAAATCTAAACTATTCTTATTTGGTTGTTGTTGTTGTTTACCATGTATTAATGGAGTGTGTCCGAAATGATGCAGTTAGGCGACATATATTTGGGGACAGTTCCATCGGATTATGTAATAGCTATTTGGCCAATCCAATGTCTCAGATGGTCGAAAAGATATTAGCCCTAGTAAAATATGGTCTAAAGGACAGATAAATTTGTTTTTAGTTTAAGTTAATTATTTAGCGTATACAACTTTGTTAATTAAGAGGCACTTATCGAGCGATATATTCGCAATAGCGAAAAAGCTCACAAAAAAAAAACATTTGATCTTATTAAAGCCATCCGTGTGCCCTTGAGTATAGTAATTATTCAACAACACCTCTGTGGTTTTAAGAGTGAGAGGTTATCAGCCGAAACAAATGGTAGTGTTGGACCAAAGAGATACACGAGTTATTTATAAGGAGATAATATTATTCTCTTAATTGATTACGGACCGCATTTCAAACATGTGTTTGACTTTAATTGGCTCGTGTCTTGTAGCGCATACTTATCTATACTACTACAATATCCATACTAATATTATAAATGCGAAAGTGTGTATGTCTGTCTGTCTGTTACCTCGCTGTCGCTGAACCGATTGAGATGAAATTTGGTATAAATATAGTTTGAGTCCCGGGGAAGGACATAGGATAGTTCTTTACCCGGAAACCATCCCCGGAGGGGGTAAAATTGGGGATGAAAGTTTGTATTGTGCTACGATATAAACGAGTTCCACACGGACGGAGTCGCGGGCAGAAGCTAGTCAACTATATACTTTAATATTATAAAAGCGAAAGTGTCTGTCTGTCTGTCTGTTACCTTATCACGCTTAAACCGCTGAAGCGATATAGATGAAATTTGGTATAGAGATACTTTGGGTCCCGGGAACGGACATAGAATAGTTTATATCCCGCAAATCATCCCCTAAAGGGATGAAATAATGGGGTGAAAATTTGTATGGAGCTGCGATATAAACGAGTTCCACGCGGACGGAGTCGCTGGCAGAAGCTAATGCTAATAATAAACAGGTACAATACGAGCCACATGAGTTTGCGTTTCTGAAGTTAGCCGTAAGTCACCCAATGTGGCGCGTCCTGTAATGTCCGTGAAAAAAATATAAAAACTAGTTTCCGCCCGCGACTTCGTCTACGGGATAAAAACTAACTATATTTTATTCCAAGGCTATAAACTAACTTCTTGCAAAATTTCATCCAAATCGGTGGAGCCGTTTCAGCGTGATTGAGTAACAAACATTCGCATTTATAATATTAGTAAGATAATGAATATTTGCGGAAAATCTTACATAAATCGACCTAGTCCCAAAATAACGCTATAGTGTACACTAAGTTTAAGTTTGGCTATAGATTTATTTGTGTTAGTTTATTTCTATAAGTGAGAATGTAATTGGCTATATGGTCTTATTATTTTGTCTATAAATATGTTGCGCTGTTGGTTTTCCATGTATCAATAAATAAATAAATAGGTAAGCAAAGTTTGTATATGGGTACGAGAGGACAATAACTATACTTATGAAGAGAAATAAATACTTAAATACATAGACAACATGCATGACACAGGAACATATATTTGTGCTCATCACACAACTAAATGCCCTTACCGGGATTCGAACCCAGGACCTCTAGCGTCGTAGGCGGGGTCACTGCCGACTAGGCTAAACCGGTCGCCAAATGTAAGTGGCATTGTCAGTTTGTATGAAAAGCAATCTTCGTAACTGCTCATTTGATATCCAAATTTCTTTCACCCATATGCAAGCTACATTTTATCACGTCTTATCGTCAGAGGCCAGATTATTTGTACACGAATCCGAGAGGGTATTTGCCAAGCTATATAGCTACAACTAATAATACTATTACTATTACTACCACTACCATTTGTTACCATTTGTTGGCGCTGACGCCGGTGCTGGATGTAGTTCGACGACTTTTAAATAAAACTTCGATGAAAAGTTGACTGTATTATAATTTCCCAAAAGGCTCTGGTTACTACAAAATAGTTTGGCCGGAAGACATATGTACAGAAGTGGTGTTATATGGTCGTATACACGGTGGAATTTAATCGGTGATCAGGAATCCAAAGATCTTAATTATCAATCTACACAGAAACCAATACGTGAGATCTCGTGCAATATAGCTCACAATCTAATTAATCACACTTAATTAACATCGGTAAAATGTACACTGACTGAATAAATGGACACCCTACTTTTATTGCAGGGAAGTTACTCGTAAGTGTACATACGTCAAGTGCTTGCTGGCTTTGGCATTTGTTATGAATTTGACAATGACAAATTGACAGCTTATTGCTCATTTATGTTTTAAGTTTCTATGGCTGATAGTTTGAAAAGAGGTATTCAACTTTTCAGACTAAACCATTAGTAGGGTGACAATAAATTTTAATTAAAATTTAATTTCAACTTAAAAATTTGTTATGATAAAAAAAAACTTGGTTCCACTTAAGTACTACTACATAAACGTGACCGCCATCGATTACTGAATTAGAAAAATGGGTTCCTGTTCACCGATTCAATTCCACCGTGTATGAAAAGTAATAAGTAGTAGTAGCTAGATATTAGGAGGGAGGAATAGCATTGCAGCACCCAGCTGTAGCTCGTGACTGACAATAGGTACTGTTTTAATGAAATTTCAATTTCGGGAGAAAACAGTTTCCACTAATTAAATCTTAACAAATCAATTTGATTTTGATGTAGATCGCTTGAGCATAATATATTCTAGGTTAACCCATAAATCTATTATTTTTGTTTTTCATTTTGCAATGTACATATTCTTACATTCTTGTTATTTGCAATACTGCGTTCCAAAACTCGGATAGCTGACGTAGCCCACACAGCCGCAAAACTGAAACGGGACTGGACCGGGCACGTCTGCCGCATGCCAGAAGCGTTGTGGGCTACAATAACCACCAAGTGGGTCCCAGAGAACCGAATACGGCGTCTCGGTAGACCACGCAGGAGATGGCGAGACGAGCTTGACGTCTTTGACCAAGTCCGGTGGGAGGCTGCCCAGGACAGGGATATGGGGAAAAAAAGAGGGAGACCTTTGCCCAGCAGTGGGACACTTAAGGCTCTTAATAATAATAATAATGTGAAAAATTAATAAAGAGGATAATAATGGACATATTTTGATCTTCATTGATATTATTGTTATTCTTATACACACTGACGATCTTTTTGTGAATTCATGCTATATAAAAAAAGACGTAAATTTTCAAAATGAAATAAATAAATCTAGCTATCTATTATAATTTCATTGTGCTAATTACGTACAAAAATAAAATCATTGCGATTGGTAAATATTTGGTAGTGGAAAAACATTTTCTCTTTTTGTGAACCAGAGGTATTCTTCCCTCTAAACGCATCAATACACAATAAACCTAGCATTGGCATTGAAGTTTGCTAACAACATGCTCAGTGCACTAGGCAATTGGTCAAACAGCTGCGCACACAACGCGTTCACGTGTGCCTGTGTCTGTGTCTCCGCAAATAGGATTGGCTACGTGCTCCAAGCAGAGACGAGAGGGGTGTGTATTCACAACTTGTCTGGAATTGGCTTACTATTCGCCCGTAGTAAAACTAACGATGCACTGAAAGATTGAGATTTAAAAAACAGGGGTACGTTGCGTTTCTTTCTCTTGTGAAGACCAAAATGTGGAAACGGACAGATTATTCCGAAATTTCAAATTCCGAATGCCAGCGGAACATGGTTGTAAGAATTTCGCAATGCGGAAAAATATATTTTTCGGTCAAATGAGTCTTCAGAATCATGTTGTGTACATCTCTAACACGAGGGCGTTGTTTACAACACTCGAGAAAGCGCTTTAACGTTGAGAGAGAGGCTCCAAGAGCTTGGCCACGACTATGAGCGGTGGCGGCATTTGCAGCGGTTCGCCATCCGTGTGAACGAGAGATAAGACCGCATCATCTCGGTCCCACTTATAATGCAACGGTGCCGCTGCCATCACACTGACATGCGGTGGCGGTCAATAGCCAACTTGAAAGTTATTTTCATATTTACGATTGACCGCTACCGCTTGCCGCGCCGTGTGATTCAAGCCTGCGTGGTGGCCGAGAGACTCAGCGATACGTCCATAAACGAAAAGCAAGATATTTAAAATTTTATATAATGATGCGTATCCATCTCAATATTACACGAGCTGTTTACTCTAGTAGCTTTCGGAAAACAATCTCGTTATAAAATAAATATGGACAAAAACTGGAATCCGCTGATGCGTTGAATAGCTCAATCGATTATCAGCTAAGCTTTATTATTTACAGAAGGACTTATATACATTTTGTACAAGCAATTTTTAGCTTGCATCCCACGAAATTTTGAATATCCTGAACACAAAGAAATTATAATCAGGTGAATTCCAAATCGAGACTGCATGAGTTTTGAATTTTACCACATTGTATAATGTTCATTTCATGATTATAATAAAACATTTCACGCCACTGCAGTCACAACAGAACAAATGACAGACATTATGAAAACTGACAATATTCATTTTGCATTAGCGTAAATGATTCCAATGAAATCATTGGCACGAATTATACTTTTCAAACCCGAATAAATCGGGGAACGAGGTCGTAATCACGGATGTGAAAACATGAAATGCAGACCTCATCATGGCGTAATAAATATTTAAACAGGGCAGGGTACATGAAATAACGTATTCCAAAATCAAAATTCTTCGAGTTCACTGCGAGTGCACGTCTGAATCTATTTAGCGCTTTAATGTCAAGAATCATGTTTTAATGTTCAGAGTTAGGACGGCATACATTCTCAACTAATTTAGTTTAGATTTTTAAAAATCAGGCTTTATCAGAAATTCACTTTTAAATAGATATGGTCAAAATACTTAAGTAACTGAAAAACTTTCGTATCATTAATAGGCACAGAGCTTTTTTTAACTTTTAATTTTACAGCGTTCGCGAAATTTTACCTTTTTTTTTCAAATTTGTTTTCTATAAATAACGAGATTGCGTGGAATTTAAATAGCATTTGCATCAAAGTTTAACCGAATTTCAATAGTTTCCACTGTTTTCACAGGAACATATCCGAACATTAGCGGTCGCGATTGCCGCGTGCCAGCGAGCGTGGTGGTAGGACGACTGCCACCCCCGTGGTGGTGGGTCCACCGCGCCCTGCTCGACCCCGGCATTGGACGAAGCCGTGGAAGGTCAAAAGTTTCGATTCGATTAGCGGGTAAGTTAAGAGACATCACGGCGGTCTTGTGCAGTGTTATGCTAAGTTTTGGTAATGTCGTATAAATTTATACGACATTGTAGTATTGGTGAAAACTTACAATTGATTCTAATAACTGGCTAAGTTTTTTACTTAAATGACAATGATGAAAATATGGCCAGTTTTTAATAAATTTGGACAAATAATATTTATTTGTTTGTGTATTAACAAGTGCGCTGCGGTTAGTAAACCGTACAATTCTGACGTTTAATCTAATATTAAGTCCGTGTTCTAATTTAGTTAGTCAATACCTCTCTGCAACACAAATTAATACTGAATGAATAGGTAGTAAGTAACTAATAATATTACAAAAATATATACGCATCCACTAAACTTTTAAATACTTAGAAGATACAAGCCTTCCAACAAAGATTACACAAAATGAAAGCATCTCTGAACGTCTAGCTAGGTACAATAATAGCAAACATTATTTATTCTGTTGTGCAACAAAGAGCGGCTGTCTTCAACAACGAGAGCACGAATCACATCGAGTCACGCCTGAACGAGTCTCAACAGACTCGGGGTAGTTTGGGGGAATTTCATGTTTTTGCTTTTGTCCCGCAACTACATAAGACTAGCATGAGAAAACTGTGTTAAACAGTGCAATGCATTAGTTTTCTACTGAAAAGTCAGTAAGGATATTTGGTTAACATTCTTGATCTAAGCTCACGATTCCAGACAAGTGACACATTGCTGGATAGGTTAACCTTACAAATTTTTATGAAAAAATCCAGCACCTATATAAATTCTGGTGGGTGGGGTTTTTAGGTACCTTGCTAGCTGTTTTGGTGGACCTAGTATATTTAACTAGACCTAACGGGTGTCTCAATAAGAGTGCACTATTACCTACCCTAATAATACCAAATATAAGGGTTATTTTTAATCAAAATAGTGCAGTCTTATTCAGACACCACCCGTTAGTACAAAATTCCCTAGAACTAGTTCATCTTACGCAAGTTCTGTTAAGATAATAATCCATCCAGGAACCTAAAAATCTGAAACAATATTTATAAATATATTTTTTAACCTGTTCCGCGGCCTCTTCTGCCGAGACTTCTGTTCTTCCACACATGTCGAGTTTAGGCAAAACATTTATATTGTAGAGCGCGTTGCCAGATACATAAACATTGACACGGAAAACATGACCTGTTCGTCAGTCAACCCTGGTTAAACTAAATTTATCGTTCGAAACTTTAAACATTTGCCTCGAGTACTGTAACTTTCGAACTTCAATAGAGTAGTTTAAGTTTGATGCTGAAAGGCGATTCTGCTAAACGTCAGTGAGACATCAAAATAGCCATCGAAGTTAAACTGGACCAAAATATTTTAAGACGAGTTTAACAAGGGTAGTTAAGCCAATAAAAACCGGTAGTAAACCTACAAGACAAACAGAGGAATGTTCATTTATGATGGTTCTCGAAATACTTTGGAACATCTAACGGTAACATAACCTTAAAGACGTAGCTGTCACATCAACTGGTTAAATAACCAGTTACAGTGATCAATCTATGTACTCACGTCAAGACAGGGTTATTTATATCACGGCTAAATCCCGTCATAAATTGTACTAGTCATAATGTCGGAATTAAGTATCAAGACAAATGGTAACTGACGAATCTTTGCTCAGCGAATTGCTATTATCAGATCGAAACTCAATGGTCTACAACTTTAAATTTAGAGCAAACAATTTCTTATCCTCCTTAAAATGTTGGAGAAAGAATGCCGGGAAAATCTTTAATGACCGAATCACCTTGAAAGCTCGGACTGACAAGACAAATTGCGAGATGGAGTTGCGCTCCTTTTTAAATTCTCCCTTGGTAAAATAATATGTGATTTATGGTCGTTTAAAACTGCGGTAAGAACAAATTATAAAGTTGCTTTTCCCAATTTGGCTATCATTACTCAAGTGAGTTTTCGGATAAAGATTTGTGTCCTTTAGTGGATTGTCATAATAATAACACTAACCCGTTTGTTGATGGAGCATTTAGTAAAATACAATATATGTGAATAAATTTAACTGTGACTACTGTTCAACTGTGGTCATTATTGACATTTAACATCATAATCTTTAAAGCTAGGCTCTAGTTGATGGAGTAGGTAATCTAAAATCTCTTTTTTGACAGCCCGACATGCCAAGACGTTTAATCTCAACATACCTATCGAGTACCTATGTGTTGAGTAATCAAAATACTAGAATGACTGTTTATTATTGATTGTATTGCTGTGTCAAGTTAGCGCAATAAGATACTCGTAGGTATATCCTACTTATATTATAAACGCGAAAGTTTGGATGTTTAGATGTTTGTTACTCACGCTTTGCTTTGCACGAAGATAGTTTATTGCCTGGATTAAAATCAGGGATAGGTAGTTTATATCCAGGGTCCACGCAGACGAAATTGCGGCATAAGCTGGTATTAAATATAGGAAACCAATGAACAATTTGACGTACGTAAAGCCCATTTTAAGTAAAGTGGCCGTCAATAGAATTTGCTAACTATGTAAACAAACCGCCATATTACAGATTGTAATATGGCGGTTTGTTTACATAGTTAGCAAATTCCATTAACGGCGACTTTAGTTACGACTGAATCATGAATATTGACATTTTTGACGAGTGACTGTCAAAATCCGTCGTAATGTCGCTGTACATCATGAATTCTCAGTGTTGTTTTCAACAAAATAGTGGTTCTTGTGTAATATCCGGTTTCTAGCAACATTCTCAAGTTTAATAATTCCATCCTCATCCTCCTAACGATTTTCCCGTTGGCGTAGGCACTAGTTTTTACGAAAGTGACTGACCTTCCAGCCCAGAGAGGAAACTTGACCTTATTAGGATTAGACCTTGCCCCCAATGTTTTTATTCACCGAAAAGCCACTGTACATAGTTTTTCAAAAAAACCCATTGGTATTACGAGGCAGCATTTGAACTCACCTCCAGATTGAAAATAGCGTGCCTTGCCACTCGGCTACAGTGGCCAAGTTAAATAATTCCATGTACTATTTCGTCCATGACCGTGACAGTGTGTCCTCGACAATGGATGTGCTTATCGATCCAATGCAAAGTCACCTACTTGTACGAACGAGAGTGGCGTGCAGTTGAATGTCTGTTGTGAAGTTAGTGACTTCTAACCGGGGCTCAGAGTAACCAGACTCGTCATGGTAGTATTAATACACTGCCGATCTATTGGACATGAGTTTGGGCACTATCTGAATAGATGCTGCGCCTGACGGAAGTTTAATAAGATGTTTGTTATTAAATTAAGTACAGGCGTATTTATAAGGTAAGCCCGTAACCCTCGGATGTAAAAATTGTCCAATCAAATGAGGAGTTTTAGGTGTGACTCAATTTTGTTTTTTGCGAGCAGTCTTACACAAATCAACTTTTTTTTACATACAACGACGGTGGCAAACAAGCGTACGGTCCACCTGATGGTAAGCGGACAACGCAACCTATAGACCCAAACCTAGTCCCAAACTAAGCAAAGCTTGTACTATTGATACTAGACGACGATAAACATACTGATATAGATACATCAATCCTACTAATATTATAAATGCGAAAGTTTTGATGTTTGGATGTTTGTTACTCAATCACGCTTAAACGGCTGAACCGATTTGAATTAAATTTTGCACGAAGATAGTTTATAGCCTGAATTAAAATATAGGATAGTTTTTATCCCGGGTCCACGCGGACGAAGTCGCGGGCGGAAGCTAGTACCTAAATAACATGTCAATTAGGTATCAATCAGGTACTTATCACGATAGTCAATAATAAGAAATAGAAATTAAATAATATTCAAAATGTCAATACAGAAAGTGGAAATTTAATAGTATCTCCGATTACGGATTGTCATATAACAACTAGTGGATAATTAATTTTAAACAAAAATACTTACTACCAATTAGCCTAAATATGTAACAAATATTTGGCACGGATCCGTATTGTGAAGCATACGAGGGGTTAAGATGATTAAGGTGGAGTATACGCGGACGAACCTTTTAGTTTTCCAGACACTTTCACTGTAGGTCTCTCTAATCAGTATTTGCTTTAAAAAAAAAACGAAATACTGAATCGACAAAAAAATCTGTATAATTATTGAACCGGTTGAGAAATGCGACCTGGAATGGGAACAGCGGGACAGCGGGACACCGGACAAATGATTTTCGATCCCAGCTGAAGCTGAATAGACGCCGGACAAAGGAAACCGTGATCTTTGTTCGCTTCTCTCGCTCTTTCGATGGAACGATACTGTGATGATTTCATGATTATTATACATTTAGAATTCACACCATCGAAACGCTAGCCAACCACATCAATACACCGTATACGCCCATTGTATCGACCCTGTGCAAATCGGGGTGTAATTTCCCTGCAATCGTTTGCACAGTCCATTCACTGAAGGCCTTTGTGGAGCTATAAATTTACGTAACTACCGGCCGAGCGTGTTTAATATGTAAGAGTTCTAAACATAGCAACTTTGCTATTCACAACGTATTCCACAACCACTCGCCTCTCTTGAACTGCGACCTCTAAAACATTGTGAGGGAGCAGGCTTAAAATGGTTCAGCAGAGGCGTGTTTTTCATGTCTATATCGGTGGCAAGCTTACGACCAGCTTATTGTTGGTACCTGAGCATGCATTTATACCATACCAGTATCATATGCCTTTATATTCGTTTATTTTCTTGTCATGTTTTGGCCTATTAATATCTCAATTGCAATCAAATAATTGTCCTCTTGGCCCAGAAGTAAGACATGCCGAAGGGTTAGGTCTCATGTTTAAGTATGCAGTAAAGAAAATAATTAATTTCCTCAACTGTTTGTATTACTGTAAATACATTTCATAAGACTACATATTTGATCCATGAGAAGAAGCCTGTGCCCAGCAGGGGAACGTATATAGGCCGATTTATTATTATTATTTATTTATTTGATTGCGTACAATACAATATCATAATTCTGTTAAAATATTTCTTTACACCTTGCGGAGCTAAACTAACGACTACATTTCTATTACCGACGACGAGGTTTCTATTTCCGTTTTCCTAATGAAGACATCTTCGTTAATGAACATTTCTGCTCGCCAGCTTACTCTAGAAATGTATCTTTAGTACTTATATCACGACTTATAAGATTTATGAAATAAAATAGGACTCGAGATAAAGATAAGTTTAAAATTTCACGAAGTGGGCATCTGACAAGAATAACTTTAGACTTGAGACGCTCAGTACAAGTTGTAATTGAATAAACTACTCTATAAAGTTCTGTATCTGAAAGAAAAACGAATGAGGATTCATCCTATGAATATTCTCATTGATATAATTTGCTCCTACTAATCGTACTTTAATATTACTAGTGGCTCTCTAAGTTATAAAACTTGCCTACCTTTTATAATTTTTTTTTTTTACAAAAAACTGAATGGACAAAAACTGCATTAAACTTAACAAAATTTCACGAGAATCAGTTGGCAATACGACCTGTAAAGAGGGACGCCGGACATACCAAAGAATTTTTGCCTAAGCTGAAATGGGAACTTCGTTTGTTTCGCGCGCTCGTTCAATAAATGTGGAAGTTTGGTTTTTAGATAGTTGTTACTCAATTACGTAAAAATGGCTGAACGTATTCAGATACAATGTAATGCACAACACTTCTGGATTATTCCATAATTCTAGGTCCACGGGAACAACCCTATAGGTTTTGAATCCTTTGCGATAATCAAGATGTGACATTTATTGATTGCGTTGACTCAGAAGTTTGATTTTTTTATTCCTCAAGGTATTGCATACTTGAGCAGATAGTGAAAACATACTTTTGAGGTTCGGAACCCGAAAAATGCCCGTTGATATGTCCTAAAACTAGTTGCCGTTGTTGGGCAGGCGATTTAAACCAACGCCAATGTCGCACTCCGTATATAGTACATTATTGCCGTGGCCGGGAAGGAGGCAATTGCAGGCTGAGTATTTGTTTAAACGGACGAGCTTGCGAGTCCGTTTAATTATAATACGAAGCCTGCAATTGCCATTCCGGCTGAGGCTAATATAGTGCTTTTCTCAAAAATGGGGGAATAAAAATACTAAATTGAAATCAAGCTTTATTATTAAATACGAATTGAGGATACTGCAAATTACTTAAAATTAAACGTCATATTTGACATAGTGCAGTCCTTAAAGGTCAGGTTCACTGTCTGCCCAGGAGCGCTGATGTTGGTTGTTTGAATTTCAGTCTGTGTATTGTTCATAACTGGTGGACTGGCGTTATTTGTTGGGTATGCGCGGTTTGAAGTAGTCTGGCTTGGCTGTGCTTGTTCTGAACTCAATGAGCGAGAAGTTTGTGGATTTAAGTGTTGGCGGGAAGTTGATGGTTGATTTGTATCTGTGTTATAATTAATTTGTCTGTTTATTATATCATTGATTTGGGACTTGCTCGACACCGAGTCCTGTATGTATCCCTCCGCGACTTTGTCAGATTTCCAACCTCCGTGGCGTTTCATCATTATCAAATTTGCCCCAGAATCTGCTAACAAAGTCGCGGAGGTTCGGCGGAAGCAATGTCCCGTGTAGGTATCACTATTTTCCAAATTTAAAAATATAGCGATTTCTTTTGGAAATGTACACATCTTATGTCGCCCTATAACTTGATTTAAGCACTTCCCGTTTCTATATTGCAAAAAGAATTTATTTGACGTTGACGACGCAGGCCGCAATTCTTGATATTTTTTTATAATTGCGATGTATTCGTCCTTAATTACAAACATCCTGTCTATTCTAGTCTTCGTGTCTCGCAGTTTCACCGTAATAACGTCATCATGATGGGTTATGTCGTTTACTGTGAGATTATACAGTTCTATACAACGGCATGCACCGTTCACGCCTAGAATGAGAGCTATCTGCAACAAAAAGTATTCAATAAGTATGATGAAGTATGATGATGAACTCTGTCAGCAAATATATAAATGAAAGTACACAAAAAAGTTATGAGAACAATTTAGGTACTACATACTATTATTTATTACCTTTGTAGCTAGGTATCGGTCGTCCGAAGCTTCGTTTAAGAACTGCGTAATATTTTCTGCAGTCAATACGTTTGATTTCTTGCTCTTGAAACCGTCGGACTGTCTTTTTAGGAAAGCCGTCAAATTCGAGAAAGTTTTGATGTTTATGTTATGTTTGATATTCATTGTGAATTTGAGCATTGAATATAATGCCCACAATGTTGATGGCATTTTACTTTTTGCGAGTTCACTGAAATAAGCTAAAAATATGCTTTCTGAAAAGTTGGAGACATTCTTTGCTTCTCGCCACGACATAAAATTGTCGTAGGTTTTCATATATTTCTCTTTTGACTTTACTGGAAACAAATTATTGATTACGAGATTCGCTTCATCTCTCAATTCCTCAGGCGTACACTCCATTTCTTCCTCGCTTGAACACATATTACTCGTATTTACTTATAAACTTATATCGTTGCACAACGTGAAAATATTTACGATTTCCCGCCGTTTTTTTTTTAAGCAGAATCGCAAGTGTATTTTTCCACCAAAAACCGCAAACTATTTGAGATACACACAAAAACGTCGTGTTTGCAACAGAAAAATACAAGTTGAATTGGCTGAATACAAGCTGTGCTGTCTTTCATATGCCAGTTTCTACTTTTAAAAAAATTTGGTACTCGACAAATAAAGGAATTTATATATAATATTCCAGGCGACCTGCAATGTTTTTTATTTTTTAATTTAGATCTGACCTTAAACTATACACTTTACCTTCCAATATGTAGCGAGTTATGTTCACTTTGCGGGCCATTTTTGAGAAAAGATTATTAAGTAACAGTTTCTTAACAATTAAAGTAAGCGGACTTTCAGTTAACATGTTTCCCTTTAATTTTATGTAGCTGTCTGAAAACAAAACTCTTACAAAAATACCCTTTTGATATGATAGATATCTAAAAGCAATTATCATTTATAGATTAAACGAAATTGATACACGCATAGAAAACCCGGAGCAAAAAGGGGCTGTTTTTTGATGATGTGTGAGTTTGGTAATATAGTAAGACATTTTAGGCAAGTCAGTGGGAATCGGCTTGTATGGGCGCCGCCACGGGTACCTACTCATTTAATGAAAAGTACCGTATCAAAAACCAATTAGGACCATTACTCAGAGTATATAAGCTAGGCTCATTGAACTGTAAACAATATCAAGGAACAACGTCTGTCATTTATTATTCACAGAAAAGCATGACAAATCCTGATAAATCAATTGATAAGGGAATTCAGCTTACGATAAATATATATTTGAATTCGATTTCCTCGTACCAGTCAGTGTAACATGACGTGACATCTGTTTGCAAAACGCGGTGTATTTTCAATAAACCTTTAAAAAAAATCGCATATCGCCGTCATTTGAAGACTAATTTATAATTTTATATGTTGCCTTTGAAGGATTTGAATATATGTAAGCAGCTTATTGTACAAAATATCATCATCATCATCATTTCAGCCTATCGCAGTCCACTGCTGGACGTAAACCTCCCCCAGGGTTCGCCACATGGCCCAATCTCCCGTTTTCGCCATCCAGTCACCACCAGCCACTTTTTTCAGGTCGTCGGTCCATCTGGCCGGAGGGCGTCCTACACTACGCTTGCCGAGTCGTGGTCTCCACTCGAGAACCCGTCTACTCCACCGATCATCGGTTCTGCGACAGATGTGGCCAGCCCACTGCCACTTCAGTTTGCTACACTTCTGAACTACGTCAGTGACTTTGGTTTTTTGTCGGATAATCTCGTTCCGGACTTTGTCCCTTAACGAGATTCCGAGCATACCCCTTTCCATAGCTCGCTGTGTGACGTGTAGTCGGTGGGCTAGTTTAACTGTCAGGTTCCACGTCTCGGCTCCGTATGTCATGACCGGCAGGACGCACTGATTGAATACCTTGGTCTTCAGGCATTGTGGCAAGGGTGACTCGAAGATGTGACGCAACTTTCCAAATGCTGCCCAGCCAAGCTGCACTCTTCTGGTGATTTCACTCTCAAAGTTGTCTCTACCCAGCTGAAACTTTTGTACCAGGTAGACAAAATATCGTGACATGTTAAAGCTTAAACATGCCACAGAAGATCAAGTTACAAAGGCGAGCTTATTGCTGGATCTCTTCCAATTAACACTTTCACCAGGAACCCGCCTAGCGGGTGCCTACGGCGTAGCCGCTTTCCGCTACTTAGCAGAGGGAAAATCACGCGATCGGCTACTAGGCTAAGCTTTGAGCAATTGAGGTGGTGGCGATATAACGAGAGTATAGACCCAATTTTTCTTAAACGGATTTGATGGAACTTCTCAAATACACTGACTGGCAGAAAAGTTAGCCCAAAAACTTTTCGTGATTTCAAACTATAAATTGAATAGATTAAATAATGTTTTAAATAATTATATGCATTTTTCTAATTTGGGCCAAATTTATTGCCGGCGAGTATATCATAAAACACGTACAGCTATTGTTTGATTGTTGTTTTCTATAAAGCGATTCATGCATTTGCATTCTAAAAGCAGTTGGGTTCGCGAGAACTCGGTTGGCCGGACTGTTCATGCTTGCAAGGGCATAGTAACTATACCTAAATACTAGTGTTATTATGGTTATTTTCGTATTGACAAGAGACATCATTCTGTACTTGACACGTTTTATTGTTATTGACCCTGTACATCTCTGACAATATTACATTAATGTTCCTCACTAAATTGATATCATTAACTTATTGTTATTTCTGATACAAATTGTATCGAATGTAATGGATAATACTTTGCAATTTCGTTTTGTTTTAATTTATTTAAGAAGGTACCTAGTGACATTTAGTTTGTTAACCGTTTACATCGGTCCTTAATATATATATTTTTTAATTATTATTGTGTAAGATTATTATTATTTTAATTACCATTTTATATGTAAAAGTTCCCTTGTAGCCTATTTGCAGAATAAATAATTGATTTTAATTTTGATTTTGGCGTATATTTAAACTTTTACATATCGTTCACTAGCAATTATGATACAAATGCTTATTTAACTCAGGAAATGCAGTTCATGAAGGTGCATTATTTGTCGCCCTATTACCCTGTTACCTTGTGGTACCATGCTAGGCCCAAAGGACGTATGTCCACGCACCCAATATGTCACATGCGTCTTTTTGTATTGGGACAGTATTGTTGGACCGTAAATAGCCAAGCCTTAGTTGGGCTTGGCGCAAATGACTGAGGGGAAAGGAAAGCGGGACACGCTATTGGAAGACGAGTTTATTATTATAACATGTTTTTAAATAAGTATAAGTAATATATGTATGAAACTTTACATTCTCATTCTCAAGAGACCCACTCTTGAAATTCGTTTTTAATAACAATAATAAAGACCTACAGCATAACAAGGAAAAAAAAGACCGGGTTGCACTCCGGGAGTGTCGGCAGAAGTGAAAACTTGACATTATAGTTTTGATATTTTGGAATGGTTAGGGAATAATTTTGCACGAATTGCTTTAATTATCAGTATTAAAAAAAGCCACGTGTGGTTAGAATAGCACCACCCCCTTTCTTCCTGTGGGTGTCGTATGAGTCGACTAAGGGAACAGGGTTGAAGTGCGTTGTGAGCGATGGGCTAGCAACCTATCACTGCGATTTCACTACAATTTGGTCTATCTTTTATACCCACATTTATGCTAAAAGTGGCACTGGAACACAAGTTCCATGTGCTCTTCCTACCCCTTTTAGGGATAAAGGCGTGTATGTATGTATGTATGTATGTATTTAAAAAACTGCATCGCGATCAGATTTATATATAACCTCTGGAGGCTCTATGGGCATCGGAAGGGAGATGCAGGGGATTCGGTACGAGATCCTTTGTTAGGTTCCCGGACCAAATCGGTCATCTCAGTCATTTATTTATATTTTACTAGCTTCCGCCCGCGACTTCGTCCGCGTGAACCCGGGATAAAAACTATCCTATATTTTATATATTACTATATTTTATCCAGGCTATAAATTATCTTCGTGCAAAATTTCATTCAAATCGGTTCAGCCGTTTAAGCGTGATTGAGTAACAAACATCCAAACATCTAAACTTTCGCATTTATAACATTATATATAGTAGGATTGTACAATACAAGATAAAGTACAAATGGCGGATTACCAGTCAACCATTGGGCTAAGGTGGATGTCACACTGCGCCGCATCTCCGGACGGAGATGCAGAGCTCGTTGTATGCAAGTACCTCAGTTTGTATATAAATTCCGTGTGGTACAACCTACTGCACTGCACCTGCGCCTGGCGAAATTTGTATGCAGCTCCGCACCTCCGTCCGGAGAAGCGGCGCAGTGTGACATCCGCCTAAACAGAAACATTGGTACGGGCATTGAAATAAAAAAAAAACTTAATCCCAAATAAAATTTAAAATAATATACACTAACATTATATAGATACATATTTGTATATAGTGAAAAATAATATGGTGACAACTATCCTAAGCGCTTATTAGAAAGTTATTTGCGTAACTTGCGCTTGAAAGTCAATTTGCTTTGTGCTTGACGGATAGTTAGCGTTAGTCATTCGATTGGGTTCTCCTTAATAGTGGGCCTACGTAGGCCAGGCCTGCAATTGACATAACTACTCACTAGGAGTCTCTTTCTTAGTGTTCTAATTAGATGGAGACAGACAGTCTATCTCGTAGGAGACTTCGCGTGCGGTCTTGCTATCCTATCCTAAGCGTTGCTATACAACAAAAAACATGCAAATTCGGCTGACGCAACCGCACCATTTAAGTGGCTCGCGCGCGTCGATTTAACTAAAACAGTACGGAACCCTACACTGCGCGTGGCCGGACGCCGATTTTTACAATTACCTAATGCTGTACATCACCCACACACACGTTGCATGCAATAATCCTTCTAAAACACATTCAATTCGAATGGGGTGCGTCTCACGAGATATAACAACAATATATATCATTTCATATTAATAACGTTCACTATGAACGTTAGCTATAACAATAAAACTTTTGTAACAAACTACGTTGTACTACTTTACTAACAAACTATAGGCTTAATGTTGCCTGAAAATAAAGATTTTTTTTTATTATATAAGGAATAACGGTCAATTGACATAATATTCATTTTATATAACTTTTTTTCTATAACACTCAAATTGAATAATTTCAATTCTTATAACATATATAATGTATAATGATCATAACACATAATATCTTTTCGTATAACATACATATCATAACAGATAGTTTATTTCCTTAATGGTTTATAATATAGAAGATTAGGTTAGGGCAGCTAGAAAAAGGGGGTTGGGGGCGCGGAGCAAGTAGGGCTCGGGGGCAAAGCCACCCGCAGTAAAAAAATAACATAAAATCGTAACAATGGTATTATTTTTAGCTTGTGTCCCTTAGAGCGAAAATAGGCACCCCGCGAAGCGGGGTGACATCGACACGCTGGCGGTTAAGTTAGGCTTAGGATAGGTTAAAATAATTAGTGTTTGTTTAAAAAAAAAAACATTTCAAACAGCAAATGTATATTACAAACGTTTACTACTATTAAAATAATTGTAGGTGATGATGATTATACTATACGATCATTATACTTTTTGATGTTAGATTAATTGAATAGTATATGTTTTAAACCTTAGATGTTATGAATATTATATACTTTAATCGATATATCAATTGATATTATATCTAAATAACGTTATACTTGACGAAAATATATATTTTGAAATTATACCTTTCGTTCATTATATGCAGTGAACGTTATACTAAACAAGCTTATACAAAGTGAGCGTATATATTATGACTGTTATATGATAAGTTCTTATACCTCGTATTACTTACCCATTCGAAAGAGACTCAAATTTCACTGTTCGTTTTTGCGTGCTGGGCAGCTAGAGGGTATTACCAGGCTCCCGAGTATAATTACCATACCCCGGGGATTTGGGTGCGGGAATGAATGACAAAAGTCAGAGAATAGGTATGAATTAAATAACAGAATGTATACTTACCTACTGAATAATTAATTGAATAAAAAAATACAAAAAAAACATACGTTTAATTATTGATTTATTTGAAAATATTTCATTTAACTACGCTTACGAAGCCGCGGATAACATCTAGTATGATATCAAATAAATGCTCAGTAATTTATTATCAACCTCTTCAGTTCAGTTCTTACTCATGTATTTATAAATTAATAAACACTTCCTCTGAAGTGAAGAAGAGAAGTCTCTTCTCCTCTGAAGAGAGTGAGAAGTCTCTCTCTCTATATCTAACGTCAAGATTGATATTTGACATTCAATGTCTGTCATACATACCGTGCCTTTGTCTTATGTAATTTACATATACGCAATAGCATTTTCAAAATACTATATAACAGTTAATACAAACATGCCTTCACGGAAAAAAGCTCGTTACGAGTTCGTGCATTCGTGGATAGAAAATAATCCAGAAATAGAGGTTCGAGATTCAATGTTCTTTTGCACCAAGTGTAATGTTAGCTTCGCCCAAACGAAGTTTGGTGTAACACGACATGTTGCGTCCAATAAACATACGGGTAAGATACATGATTTCAATAGTGAGCTGGTGAAATTTGTTGTGGGTTGTAACATACCGTGGACGCAACTTAACAATCCTATTTTAATGATTTTATAGAAAAATGAGTATCCGGAAAATTCTAAAAAACTGTTAAAGTTCCTTCAGAATGTCAACTACGGCGGGAATATTTAGGTAAAGTTTACGATGAAAAAATGAACACAATACGGAATGAGCTTAAAAATTAGTATATTTACGTGGGTGTGGACGAAACCAAGGATGGTAACGATCGTCAAATAGCTAATGTCATAGTAGGGGCGTTACGTAATGATAATATTGGCACTCAACACTTGATAGCTAGCAAGTGTTTAGACACCACTAACAATATTACAATAACCAACACTGTAACAAGTGCTCTTGATGAATTATGGGGCGTCGACCATAATAATCACAATAAAGTGCTTTTACTTCTAACTGACGGCGTAGGTTACATGCTTAAAGCAGGAAGGAATTTAAAAAGTACTTTTCCCAATCTTTTGCACGTCACATGTTTAGCTCACGGTTTAAATAGAGTGGCTGAACACGTCAGAAAACTTTATCCAAACGTGGATGCGTTAATTGCCAATGTTAAAAAGACATTTCTGAAGTCTCCGAAAAGAATCAAAACATTTCAAGAAATGCTTCCCGGAGTACCTTTGCCACTCCGACCAACAATCATTCGACGGGGGACCTGGCTAGAAGCAGCGGCATATTATAGCAAACATTATGATGAAGTTAAAAGTGTTTTGAATACATTCAGTCCCTCAGAAGGCCAGAGTGTTAGTAAAGCAAAAAGAGCATTTGGTAATGCTAATATTAGAAGCGACTTAAATTTCATAGCAAGTTATTTAATGACTATCCCAAATGCCATTAAAAAAGTACAGAGTGCAAGTCTGTCTATTAACGACAGTCTAAAAATCATTCATAAAACCTATCAAGACATCTCCAAATTAAACTTTAGTGTAAAAGGAAAAGTATTTTTAATAAACTAAAGTTGGTGTTAAATAAGAATTCTGGCTATAGCACACTAAAAACTATGAATGAATTGTTACAAGGCAAAGATATAGAATTGCAATCGCAAACACATCGTGCAACAATTGACTTCTTCAAAAAATTTAAATTTGCACCTATTACGACTGCCGACGTAGAAAGATCGTTTAGTTTGTTGAAATGGATATTTACAGCTAGACGCCGAAGCTTTACTGTTCCAAATGTAGAAAAAATATTAATTGTTTATTTTGAAAATCGTGTTAAGTACTAATTGACGGCAGGTAATTAATTAACATTATTTTTATTATTATCTCGAAGGGCTTGGTAGAAATGCTAAAGTCCCTGCTACTTAAGTTAAAATTAAATTGTAGTTTGTTTACAATTCGCAGGAAGGTATTTATTCATTAGGCACAATATGATTATTTGTCAATAAAACCTATCTGTTTATCTCTACTCTTTCTCAAGTTATTCCCGCACCCAAATCCCCGGGGTATGATAATTACGTTGCGCTATAAATACCTACAGAACGTTATTAAATATTCACGTGTGTTCAGTGCAGCCATATTTTTACACATGATCTAACCAAGTTCCTTAGCAAGTATAGGACATAATTATAAGTTTATTTATTTATTTGGAGAGTAAACAGAAATAAGTGAGAAGAAGGTAAGGTTTGAAGTTTGTAGGTACATGCGATAAGAATATACACTTACTCTTTTAAAAGCTCTCACTAAGACAGGTATGACAAATATACATAGTATGCAGTCTTCAATAGTTGTCAATTTATCTAGGTCTATGCTTCGCACGGAATAAATACTTATGTATACTTAAATACAGAACGTCCTCTTTATAGTAAAACCGATATTGACAGCTAGAAAACTCAAATCATGGCATTTCGCTCGCACGCGCTTGCCGCATAGTATGTGCTCTTTCACTTCGCTCACAGGCGTAACGACACCTGTGCGACAGCCTAACCGTTAACCGAGATAGCAAAGGCAACGGGCACGGTTATCCGTCTCTCTCTAAATAGAACACTTCGAAAGAAACGGATATTTTATCTCGCCGCAACAACGCTCGCGCGCCATGCTGGCCTGGTTAGGGTGTCTCAGATAACATTGATCGATTTGTCGAATCACAAACAACTGCGGATAACTAGCATACGAGTACTCATTGTCGCACAGCGCATCCTACGTACCTTACCTTTACACCTCCAAAAAAGAGCCAAACTAAAAACAAGCACTGGGCAACCCGGCAAGCAAATGCTGAAGTTTGGTATCAACATCATTTTAATGTTTACAGATAATAATAATAATACCTCCTGCTAATTATTTTTTGATTGTTTTGTTTTTTTTTATTGCTCTATTTCTGTTTTGGCAATAAAGTGTATTTAATATTATTATGTATCTCCGATTTAAATTCACGGAGTGATCCCCGGTCATTTGGAAGGCGCGCGTGGGGATATAGACCCAACACCAACACGTAGAGTACCTTTGGAGACGAAGTTTAATGCCATGTACTTAGTACACCGCTGCTAGAACCAATTCACGGGTACACCGTAAGGTACCCGTAGACCGGTCCCAACAGGCGTTTTAGCTATTGTATGCGAAATGGAATAGAGAATTGTATCTATAGTGTTATTATTACCATTATTATGAAATGCAGTGACAACTTTCATTAGGTACTTCACGTAGTTAACACACTAGAGCAGCCTTGTAAAACAGCCTCGTAATCGTGCCTCGTCAATCTCTTACGAGGCAAGTTTTTACGAGCGCTTGAGATTAAATTTTGCGTCGGCATTACGGCGCTGGTGGAGAATTATGGAGAAGTCTTTTGTTGAAACAAGGGAGATAAGTGTTTCGAGGGTTCCGTGACAAAAAAAATGTAGTGTCATTATTATTAAGGTGGTTTGATTCCCAAACAAAATGTTATTTCACATTCACAGGCTATAACGGCGTGATTTTTTAAGAAACCTATATGTAAGTAACTTTCACAAATTGGCTTTCCATTTCCCTTTCCTTGAATAAACTTGTATAAACTAGAATAATTTGAGAAAAATGGTTTTCCCAAAGTATGACGTCACAAACTAATACCTCAAATTGTTGCACCATAACCCACCCAAATTATTGATCTCGTGCACTTTCAAGTTTACAGGGAGTTTGTTATAAACCGCAATGCACATATTAAAAACGTTCTTCCTGTACATCATTTTCCGACATCGAGGATGGTACAAAAGCTTCATGACATTTGCTCAGGTCTGTCTATCTATGACCTCACCTCGCATTTTGAAATAAAATTAAGCTAAGCTAACTCTTTAAAAATACTGCACCGCGGCCTCACCGACCAATGCGGGATGTAGCCTTATGAAGTCTAATCAAATATCGTCAATTTATTTTGTGTGATGTGAGCGCGCTTTTGTTCCCAATAGTACAGTGGACATGATGGGACGATATTTTTAATAGGTACTGCGAAACGGCTTTTGAATTGACATTGGATATGAGTTCAACAGAGCATTGCGCTCGAGGCCCCTCAATCTACTTGCTCGAAATAAAATGGGACTTCGTGTGAAAAACATTCTCGTTAAATTCAACCGGAGGTATTCAGGCGCGGAAAAAATTGGAAGACTGGCGTGTAGACTAGTACAGAAACAATTTTTATTTTACGAACGAGCTGTTTAGTGTAAATAAGCAAAATTTCATTAAACATAATAATTAAACAAGCAAATCCCTGGCAGTAAAAGTGTAAGTATACCTACATTGAGTTTGTGTAAGTACTTATATTGTTTGTTTGGCTCAGTTACTATTCTTATTGTACCTAATACACGTCTGATTGTATTAACAAATGACATAATTATGCTCTTATTTCAGCATAATTTATCTTGTTAATGTTATTATTAATCCTGTCGTGTGTGCTTTAAAAAAAGTGTATTACAGTGTTTAATGTAAGAAAAGGCTTCAAAATTGGCTGCTGTCCCTGGACTATGAATTGTGAGTACTTACTAAATAATATTATGCACTCATACACAGACTGAATAGACACACACTCACACACGCATACACATACACACTACATAAATATCTAGTAGGTAATTCACGATATTCACAAACTGGGAGAGGACAATGACTTGTGTTAAGCTGATTTTCCACCGGAGGGGCGAGACGAGACGAGGCGAGGCGAGAATTGAAATTTGTATGGCACTTAATATTTCCACCGAGCTCGCGCGAGGAGAGAATTGAAAATTTTCTATAAGAATTTAAATTCTCGCCTCGCCTCGTCTCGTCTCGCCCCTCCGGTGGAAAATCAGCTTAACACAGGCCCCAGCCTAGCTCAAGTCAGAGGCTTCACAACTACTGCTGTACCATTTTTGGAAATAAACGTTAGTCTAATACTAATAGTATTAGTATATGACTATATTATGTTTACCTACCTGACCGCGCCCGCGTATTAATAAAGACCGATATACATACAAACTTGTATGTTGTATGTAGCATATGATAGAGCTTAAAAGGTAACACATTATCACGCTCACTTAACAAACGGTGGGGACGATGAGGCAGACCATTCATGAGTGTTTCCGAGAACTTACAGGTCGTACATACATTACATAAACATAACAAAACGTCGGGTATAATATTTTAAAATGAGTAAATATTTAATAAACTTTACTTCGGTGAAGGAAAACAACGTGAGGAAACCGGTCTAATCCCAATAAGGTCTAGTTTTCCCTCTGGGTTAGAGATGGCAGTAGCTTTCGTAAAACTAATGCCTATGCCAAATCTAGGGATGAGGTGTCAAAGCGGACCCCGGGTTCCTTTAGGGCACAACCGGGAATAACGGTAGGAGGATGATGATTGAAAAACTCTGTTTATATTCGTAATTATTATTTATATTACTACACATGTCTAGGTAAGTTTTCATTTTATTGTCTATATTGCGATGTATATTTTTTTTTGTAGTAATATTTTGACGATAGATTTTCTAATTTCGCCTCACGTTATTAGAAGTGCTTATAAATAGAAAGCGTTTTCTAGTTCTTTTTATTGCCGCCTTTTTGAACGAGCGAGCTCTAGGTTGGGCCAAGATTCCTTCGTATGTCATTTCTCTATCTTTTTTTCGAAAGAGCGAGCGAAGCGAACGAAGTTCTATGCTTCTGCTTGGGCCGAAAATCGTTTGTTTGCGGTTTCCAGCGTCTGACCCGGTGTTCTCCTTAGTGTTGCAAACGACTCGAGTTCTGGGAGATGTTTGGTAATGTTGGATAGCTCGTCCAAAAATATTTTGGGGGTCCTAAGACCATTTTTCAAATCAGTGATTATTTTGCGAGATGTTGAGCTTTAAAGCCCTGATTTTTGTTCGAGTCATGTGTCGCCCCAATTTTTTTATGATACGCCATCATGCTTAAAATTAGGTAGATGGATATCCTAGTAAGTAATTAAAATCTTTATTTGCACGATTCCTAAGTCCCTACCTACTGTCACGAATGATTTTCCAGACTATATTTACTTAAAAATGCAATTCCGCTTGCGTCTAATTGTAACAAACTTTGCACAAAGTTGAACCGAACACGAGCAAGTTAAACTTCAAGAAAAAACATTTATCTTGAACAGATATACCCGGTGGCACAAAACAATTAAATTCTTCAGAATTCTTACAAAATTCAAGAATATTGAAATATAAATGTACAAATAGTGTCTGTCCAAATTGTTATTATTATTTAATAGTATATTACTACAGAGGCCGAGAGGCCGAGAAATAAGAGTTGCCGGCCGAGTACATATAGATGGCCGAGTGTAGCGAGGCCGGATACTTATGAGGCTGACAACTCCTTTTCACGCTGAGGTATGTATAGTGCTTTTCTCAATCATGCATATCTCCTATAGTGTCTCTCATGTTATTATGACAAAGGAAAGATACGTAAAACTTGTTATATGCCGAGGACACTTCATACTGTTTAGTCAAATAAGGGGCCCGTTAAGTAGGTTCTTAAAAGTTATAATGTAAAATATTAAATATATAATACATTATAACATTCTGGGAAGGTCCATAGTTATATTTCACCAGGTAGGGTAAAGTGAATCAATTCATCAAATTCAAGATACAATTAATTCTTCTCCCAGACATTGCCCGCACCGCCCGCTCAGCAGTTGAATTTTTAATTGATCTTGATTTACAGTCTTAAATATTAGATGAGATATTGCTCAATAAGTAAAAGGGCTAGGATCATTTACTGATGAATCCGTTACGTAATATATTAAATACGAAAGTTACTCTTTTGTGTCGGTCTGTATATAAATGTAAATTATATCATGTATTTCACTCAATCATTCTGTAAAACACCAAGTTAAGTTATCTCCAAAACTATATTAATATTTTCGTATACTAAGAACTGAAAAAGAAATGTATGTGTGGCATATATTATACTAGCTTCCGCCCGCGACTTCGTCCGCGTTGACCCGGGATAAAAACTATCCTATATTTTAATCCAGGCTGTAAACTATCTTCGTGCAAAATTTCATTCAAATCGGTTCAGCCGCGTGATTTAGTAACAAACATCCAAACATCTAAACTTTCGCATTTATAATATTAGTAGGATTGAATAAAGGGTTCTGCATTTTCAAAGCGCTAATTTCTTAATCGAAGCGATATACAAGGCACGTTTTGCAAAAATCAAGTTAAAACAAAATGGACGTTTTCCTAGTAATGTTTACGAGTTATAACATTTCTGGGACGAATATAATGGGAATTCTAAACCGACACGATAACTTTAACTCGTTCGCGTGAATCGGACAAGGGGACCAGGACACAGACAAAATGAGTCCACAGGATATTATAATACGTTTCATAATGCAAAGGTAAATGTTGTCGTGTGGTGACCACGTACAAAGCGCAGCGCGGGTAGACTCCCCATAAGGCGGACTGATGATATATAGGCGGTGGGGGCTTTACGCACAATAACGATATTTATAAAACAGTATCGTGAAAATACGCGGAGCTGGCAGTTTTTTCCTAAAATACTGGAGTAAAATCTGCGTACCTACATATGCAGTGAAATAAGGAACATTAGGTTAGGGCATCTATGATGTTAAATTAGTAACCTATTTAAATACCAAAACAGATAAACCGAATTAAGTGTACAATAACAAAACTTTGAAGTCCAATTAAGCTCTACAACAAAAAAGTAAACAAGCATAAAAATACAAAAAAGTAACGGACATTCCTCCGACCACGGAAATTTTACTAAAAATAAAACAAATGGCAGTCTATGTCACTCGGAGTATAATTTGGAATCGATGGACACGTCAATCATCAAAATCGGTTCTGTATCTTAAACGCTACGGGAACACACGTAAATACAAACATAGATGGCCAAAATTATATACCTTCCTTTCGGCTCTGCCGTATTCTGGCAAAAAGTGGACTTAATGCCAAAAATACTGTATGAAAAATTTTTGAAACTTAAGTATTTTCGTCATCACATGGGTACGAATATGAATTTCATGAAATATATGACTTTGTTGACTGAAGCTTTCATACCCACATTTAGCCTCGCCCAGAAGCAAATACGAGTTGACAAATTACAAATAAACAACGCTACACACGGTCGGCCCAAATCACTGAAGCCTAGGTCATTAAAATTTAATACAAAAAAATCTCCCGGTCGTAAATAGTAACAACGAACCAAAGCCAACTCTCCAGGCTGTGGCACAGGGCTCCGTTAGTATAGAATTAATTTAGAGTATCGTCTTTAAGGTCAGACACGACAAAATATTCCCAAGATACCTACTTAAACAGCGATACCACAGTCAGTACCTTCCCATTTAGTTTTATAGGTGGAACATGGTCCTGTGGTCCTTTATTCCTAACCTTAAAGACCATACATTCGATTTTCAACACATTGTATTGCAGACCGTACCGTACTCACTGCGTACCGTTCACAGATGCCTATCAGTTTCGATAGTCCGCGTGGAGAGGCACTCAACAGCAACATATCATCCGCGTAACTGATATTATTTACGCACACTCCTTCAATATGGCAACCGATGCGGGCGCTGCTGAGCTCCTCCATAAGTCCGTTTACATACAGGTTGAAGAGCTTATGTCTGTCTATGTACTGTCTAAACACCGTACATTTTGTAATGCTTACTTGCGACAAGAGCTGGGCACCGTTAATCATCAATGCACAATTAAACCGCAAATTATTTAGTAGTAGTTTTAAATCTAGTGCAATATACTTGTTAAATCTTGAGTAGGTATCTTTCCCCGCACTCCCTCTAACTATCTACAACTTCAAGAACTAGTTTAGCAGCTAGCTGGCTTCTACAGTCTACTTAACAGTATAACTCGAACATTAGCAAATAAATTCCAGTGCGACTTACACAGGGCCAATGTTAATAATCATAATTGTTGTTTGAGCCCGGTGACCTAGTTCTGAGAGCATAATTATTTTGAATTCCCAAATTACCGTATTCCACTGAACACGTAATGTTATTTTGCTGGCATTGTTTTAATTTGTCGTTAATACTGCAAAAGTTTGGGTTCAATCACCAGTTAGTACCTACATCTGCCACAACAACGCTGTGCAAAATATTTGACACGTACTGACGACCTTAGAACTAGGGTTGTATATCGATGACAAAAAGCGAAACTGCTGTAACCGCCAAAATGCAAACTTTACACCAGAGCCAAAAACTTTTCGTTTTAAAGAAAATAATCATAACTTCATCGTTTTTAAACAGAAATACTTGAAAATTAGATCAACTACATACTTCATAGATTGCTTTCAATTGACATTCTCAAAATGTAATGAAAGTGCGTCGTTTCCATTTTAGTGGCGCTTACAGCAATAGCACTCATATTTTCATAACGCTTAAATGCTGTAAAGGAAAATGGTAAATGTACTAAAATCGTTGGCCCAGTACAAATTCTATAAAGCATAAATGCTGTAACCTGATGCATATTTATTTGAAGTAATCTTATATTTACGTCATACGCCACGGATTAGCAGAAATGTGTTGTGTCCATCGCCAAAAAAGGACCGTAAAATTAAAACGACTTAAGTATCAATCGGCTTTTATTTAGTCACTTTTTAAAAATATTAGCATAGTTTGTATCTAGGATTTCAATCAATAAAAACTCAAAAAGGGCAATCAGAGCCCTAAAATCTCCACCATTTATTAGTCTTAATGTCTCTCCATAGAAATATAACATACAGTCACTCTAAAATTGCTTAGCAAAATCTCAAAAGCCGTTAAAGGTTGGTCTTAAAAACCTAACAATATTATAACAGGTTAAGACTAATAAAAACGTTGTTATGTCTAATCTCACTATAACTTTGGGACACACTAAAATTAACATTAATAATTGTAGTCTCATATTCTTCAAAAACATACAACTACAACTCAAATAATGACTTTTTCAACCGTGTAACTTACTAAAACTAAACAATGATATAAGATCTATGCTTCAGCAGAAAATAATGCTTTTAGAACTCAAATTAAATATTGCTCTTAGCCTTGTAACTTTTTCAAGCATAACATTATCTTAGGTTTATAATACTTTCGTATTATTTTTCTCTTTCCCAGCATTTAACTTAATAAAACTAAAAATTATCCTAGGTTAATAGTCCTGCCGGAAAAAAAGTTGTTAAAACAAAAACAAATTAAGTCACTCAGCCTTGTAACAAACTTAATAAAACTATACGTAATTGTCTTACATGTTATACACTCGTAACATTAATTATAAAAACTCAAATAATCACTTTTTCTCAACAACTCGACTCACAAAACCCGCACTACGCACAACCTGACGCTCCCGCGACCGCCGACCGACTGTTTCGTGTGTATTAACCCACCGGTAACATCGCCGCCTGCGCATATTTCAATGGCGGTAACGTGAAGTTGTGCATACTTCACGACGTTTTAAAAATGGCGTAACTGTGGAATGTTTGTTATATAAATTTCTAATGAAATGTAGTAAACGTTGATCATAGATAATTATTTGAGCATATATGCAGTAAGTGCCTGGGATATTTTTTTTGCAAAATGCATAAATGCTGTAACCGCCACGGAACTGAATTTCTCAAATGGTGTAATAACCGAATTCTTTGAATTATTTAATACCGAAATTGGCGTAAGTATACTTGTTTCAAAAAAATCTACATTTTTGGTGTTTAAAACAATTACAAGTAGGCATCGTCAAGAAAATACATTCGTTTTACGACGTAGTCCAGTTTTTTCTAAGCGTCGTAGAGCCATGGGACCTGGACCATTCGACGCAGAAAAAGTCGCTGATTCCGAATATGCAAAAAAAAATGTTTACCAAGTGGCGGTTACAGCAGTTGCGCTTTTTGCCATCGATATATAGATATAGTCCTCCTCATCGATTTCGATGACGGCGACCCTAGCAATTACGGATTTGCCCTATTGTGAGCTCTGATATGGCTGGCTAGGCCAAACTTACGCTTAAAAACTCCATTACATGGAGGACAGTAGAGTTGGCCAGTTGTGTTATAGGTGTACACGTAGGAAGGTTTAGGCCTCTCCTCTCGCAATTGGCGTTTTGTGTCTAAAGTGGTTAAGCGGTTTTGTTCAAAGGATTTAACCTTATATGGTAGATCGCCAAGACGACCTGATTGCAACTAGCTCCTCCCAACACGCAGGATCTGTAGCGCATGCGTTCAGATGTCGTTTGACGTTGAGGTTGTATATATATGATGATGATGAAATACGTCATCATCATATCAGGAATATGCTCCCAGACAGTGCAACAATGACCGGTCCTGCGCTCCCGCAACCTTTCCCAGGTAATTTCAATAAATGGTGACCAAACAAAACGAGTATGATCAATATATTTACCGCTTGGATTAAAGTGAATTTATTTGAACCACCCAGGAGGTACAAAGCTCCGACAGAGGTACCGAGGATCGACGTTCCGTACGGATTCAGAGAAATTTCCTCCCTCGGACGCTCCGGTTATGGAATGAGCTCCCTGCCGATGCCGAGGTTTTCCCGAGGGACTACGGTATGGGGTTTTCCTAAAAAGGGGTGTATAAATTCTTAAAGAGTCCGCAACGCGCATGTAACACCCCTGGAGTTACAAGCGTCCATATATTATGCTACGGTAACCACTTACCATCAGGTGGGCCGTAAGCTTGTTTGCCATTACTATGAGAGTACTCGCTACTCGCCGGCAATGGGACAAGTGCCTAAGTCGTGGGCAACGTTTAGTCACCTATACCTATTTATTTATTTATTTATTGAAAATTGGGAAACAAACAGCTAACGTAGCACACATGAATATTTAAAGTTATACAATACAAAAGCCAAAACAGTTTCCACTTATAAGTTAATATCATTATGATTGCTCAGACAAGGCTATCTTATATTATAATGCCTGTATTAACCAACTTTCACCTATTGGAACATGGGTAAATTTTGCGATATCTGAGATCGCAACAAGAAATAGAGTAAATTATTTAAAAAAATGAGCGGTGTTAACAACTGGTTGGCTGGGCTATCTGAGTTAAAAAGTGAAATATACTATAGTACCTACAGTATATTGGATTAAAGAAGATATCATATATAGAACTACTATTCGGGCTATCTGAGTTAAAAAGTGAAATATACTATAGTACCTACAGTATATTGGATTAAAGAAGATATCATATATAGAACTACTATTCGGGCTATCTGAGTTAAAAAGTGAAATATACTATAGTACCTACAGTATATTGGATTATTGAAGATATCATATATAAAACTACTATTCGGGCTATCTGAGTTAAAAAGTGAAATATACTATAGTACCTACAGTATATTGGATTATTGAAGATATCATATATAAAACTACTATTCGGGCTATCTGAGTTAAAAAGTGAAATATACTATAGTACCTACAGTATATTTGATTAAAGAAGATATCATATATAGAACTACTATTCGGGCTATCTGAGTTAAACAGTGAAATATACTATAGTACCTACAGTATATTGGATTATTGAAGATATCATATATAAAACTACTATTCGGGCTATCTGAGTTAAAAAGTGAAATATACTATAGTACCTACAGTATATTGGATTAAAGAAGATATCATATATAGAACTACTATTCGGGCTATCTGAGTTAAACAGTGAAATATACTATAGTACCTACAGTATATTGGATTATTGAAGATATCATATATAAAACTACTATTCGGGCTATCTGAGTTAAAAAGTGAAATATACTATAGTACCTACAGTATATTGGATTAAAGAAGATATCATATATAGAACTACTATTCGGGCTATCTGAGTTAAACAGTGAAATATACTATAGTACCTACAGTATATTGGATTATTGAAGATATCATATATAAAACTACTATTCGGGCTATCTGAGTTAAAAAGTGTAATATACTATAGTACCTACAGTATATTGGATTATTGAAGATATCATATATAAAACTACTATTCGGGCTATCTGAGTTAAAAAGTGAAATATACTATAGTACCTACAGTATATTTGATTAAAGAAGATATCATATATAGAACTACTATTCGGGCTATCTGAGTTAAACAGTGAAATATACTATAGTACCTACAGTATATTGGATTATTGAAGATATCATATATAAAACTACTATTCGGGCTATCTGAGTTAAAAAGTGAAATATACTATAGTACCTACAGTATATTGGATTAAAGAAGATATCATATATAGAACTACTATTCGGGCTATCTGAGTTAAAAAGTGAAATATACTAAAGTACCTACAGTATATTGGATTATTGAAGATATCATATATAAAACTACTATTCGGGCTATCTGAGTTAAAAAGTGAAATATACTATAGTACCTACAGTATATTGGATTAAAGAAGATATCATATATAATACTACTATTCTTTTTTAATAAACTATCTAACATGCATAAGTTTAATAAGTTTAATGAAACAAAAAATAAGTTTAATGAAACAATTTTGTATTAACATAGTTTTGTGGTTCATTAAACATGAAATGAGATACATTTTAATGAAATTAAATGAAATTTTATTATTTTTACGTGCTGTTAATTGCAGAAATATTTTTTTGTACCGATGAAGCGTGATAGACGTCTATATGAGAATATTTATCGTTGTAATTTTTATCTACTACACAAAGGATGATACTTACTGTGCTTCAAACTCTACAATTGATTATTTATTAAAAAAAACCACTTCGGTGGCAAATAACCTTACGGCCCCGCCTGATGGAAAATGGTCTACGGTGACCGCATACGATGAGGCTACGGCCTATGGACGCTTGCAACTATAGGGGTATCACATGCGTGTTGCCGACCTTTTAAGAATGTATACACTCCTTTCTTGAAGAAATCCAAACTGTAGTCACTCGGGAAAACTCATTGTACAACCAGAGCGTACGAGGGCCGAAACTCTGAAAGCGTGCCGTACGCAACCATTTAGGTTCTAGGCTTCCAAATACAGAAAGAAGATATATCTTGCTTAACTAGGGCAAAAATATTGCTCTTATCTGTTATTTAAAAGCCCCCGTAAGCCCTGGACTCCGTAATTCTATCCTCTCCTATATTTATGGGCAGTCAAAGGATTACGCAACTGCTGAGTTACATGGACTATAAATATTACCTCTTCAAATAAGGGCCCGGCCGCCGATTTCAGGGGCCCGTTTCGAAATGTTTAGGCTATGTTACAAAATGTATTGCAATGTCGAATAGTTATTTATTTATTGCATACAATCAACACCAGTCAAGCCTTACGTGCTAACCGGCGTTACATTTATTAATAGCTAACATGCATTACTTAATATCAGGTGCAGTGAAATTATTATTATAAGTACATTCAATTTAAAGGGCATGGCAGGGTAACCTAAGAAAAATTGCCCCCAGCGTTTTTGGGTCGAAACTATAATCAAACGATAGCTTTTGAGGAGGTAATACCCTGCACAAAGTTTCTTCCCTCTGTTACCCTCTGGGGGTGAAAAAAACTCGATTAACCCCAAAACTGTTTTATTTATTTTTTCCTAAACTATGAAAGTTACGAATTTTAAATTTTGTACAAATATTAATGAGACTAAAGGCTATATAGGCTAACCGCACTGTGGTTTAGCAGATTTCTGTCTAGCTTTAAGCATGTAAGGAAAAAAGAGAATAAACATTTATTTCATATTTCATTTTTTTTCATATGTAAAAAAAATATGTCCCTCCTAACCATTTAAATTCTTTTAAAAAATACTTTTAAAAAATGTAATCATCCTGTATAATAAGTTTGGCTCTTGGTACACACACCATTTTTTTTTTAAATATGAACCAATTTATATTCTACACCATACAAAAGTTTCATCGGCCTAGCCCAGAAGGAACATTGCGAAATTAAAATGAATTGGCTCCTTGGTGCCCACTATTAACTCCTGCTAAGAGCCTTGCATTATTAACCCATTATGACCTGAATTAATTTAGGGTCTTGGAAATTGATAATTTTTTGATATATTGTTCATAAAGGTCCCCTTACTCGTTTTTAGTTATAAAAAGTTAAATTAATTTATTACTTTTAGAAAAAACAATGGGTGCCGTATGGCACCGCTAGGCTAATACGTAATTGCTACTACGTGCTAATTTCTCTTCGGAAAGCTAACTACATATGCCCTTACACAAAAAACAGTGGCTCACACTAGGCTAAGCCTGTCCTGTGACACCACATTATTAAATCACGAAAGTGCATCACTAAATACATTAAAGATAATTTAACATTAGCATTAACACAGTTATTTATATTTGGAGTTTAATAGTTAAGATATTTCATTTGGAAAACTGATTACTAACTAACGCATAAGTACAAATAAGTTTTCGACCCAAATACCTACTTAATTAATGAAATAGTAATTAAAATTAGAATACTCAATTTAAGATAACGTCTAGTTAAAGTTATAGCCTAAAGAAACGGCCTTACAAAATTCCGATTGAGTTAAGTAGAACCCTATCTTCTTTAAAAATACCGTGAATCGCTTCAAGGACTTCGGTGAACCCTCTGAATTATGAATGCTGAGAGCATTTACACGAGACGACAGTATTTAGCAGAGAACATCGTTTTAAACTTAATATTTTACTCATGGTCCGCGAGCTAGCAACAGATTATATCACAACCAAGTTTCTCCCGGGCGATAACTTGTAAGATGCTTCAGAAAGCTGTATTAGTGAGGCAGCTTCGCATGATCACGTGGACACGCTGGACAAAAGCAACAAATATTTTCAGGTACAAAATACTCAAACATACAGTGGCTGTGTGCGTTGCACTTTTCCAAATAGTTAAAGCAATGACGCGAAGCTATCAGTGCCCGAGAGACAGACGGATGGCTCGCGGTATTTGAGCTCCTGAAGCTTTGTGGAACCGCCTTGTGCAACCCAAACTGAGCCAACTTGGCCTGGGGTGGAAATGGGAGAGGGTGAAAAAAAAATTGTCGACAGGTATTCGATTGATATAGCATTTCATTATATAAACAGCGTACACACTTTCAGGCAACCGCTGTTTCAACCGGCTGCCTCGCGACAAAAAAAACTTATTCATAATTTTTTTATATTTCCGCCCCAGTCCAAGTTGGCTCAATTCGGGTTGCACAGGGCGGTTACACAACGTTTCGGACTTAAATCCTGCGAGTCATCCAGTCGCCACTTGGATACCGCAACTACGCGTCATTGCTCTGAATAAAAGGGTTCATTGTTCAGTTAAACGCTTCGGTTCTTTGTTGGCTACGGAACGCTAAAAAGTCTTCCGTTGTGTTTTATTAACAAGCATTATTATTAATACGTAATCAATATTATATTCCATAACAGTAAAAAAGTGACATTTCTAAGTAGGTAATAACTCAATCCTTTGACTTGTTTGCAGAAAGCTATAAATGGGCCTGTATTACATTAAATAAAGTCAGGTTTCTCTCAACCGTGCTGCAGTTTTGTAAACAGTCTACTTCAATCTCTCAATGTGCGGTTCTAACAGTTATTACTTAATGGACGTGGTTAAAATACCATTGGGGTCATACGCAGTGTTTAAAACAGAATTCTTCTTTCCTGTGTTCCAAAGTAAAGAGCTCACATGCATATAAATAATGTTTTTATCGCATAATAATATAACAGTGGGCGTAGCATGGTTGCCATTTTATCACTTATCGTTGTGGTAAAGACGCCCATCACGCTCTGACAAGTATGCGAGTGCGAGAGTGATGGATGCCTTATCCACAACGATAAGTGATAAAATGGCCGTGCTACGCCCGCAGGAGACGCCGTTTATGCGGAGTCCAGTCAAAAATTGGTTTTGTAGCCCTTAACATTGAAAATGTCCTCCGGGAAGACGCAAACTTAAATCCGTGTATGACGCAACGTGCTGGTGTAAAATTATAACTCAAAAAGGAGCGACTCAATTAAAGTTTACGTCAAAACATCTTCAGGAGACCCAAAAGTCTCAAGTAAGATTTAGAGAAGCTGTCATCATGTCAAACGAAGCATTTAAGAGGAGATCGTACAAGCTCGTGCCACCGGATGGTGGATACGGATATGTGGTAGTAGCGGCACTCAGTTTGAACTTAGTAAGTACAATGCTAGCTATCGACTTTTTCATTTATTTTTCTACTTGCCTCTGCCCGCGACTCCGTCCTATATAACTCGTTTATATCTCCATACAAATTTTCACCCCCTTAGGGGATGATTTCCGGGGTAAAAGCTATCCTATGTTAGGACATATGTTGAGTTCCGGGGTAGGCCCCGGAACTCAAACTATCTCTATACTTACCAATTCATATTCAGAAGTTGAAGCGTGAAGAGGTTACAGATCGACAGACATACAGATACACTTACGCATTTATAATATTAGTATGTGTTTAATTTTATTTAACAAAAAAAACCATTAAGTATATTTATCACTATTCTTATTTCTAAAATACTGGTCCAGACAAGTGTTTAAAACTACACTGTGTACGGTAACAGCCCAAAAACACTGCGGCCTGTGCTAGGACTAGCCACGAATTATACGACATAGTTCTACGAGAACGATCGGTTTTTAGATGACAAAACTCATATATATGACCAATATGTAAAAATAATAATACGGAAACGAAAATTTTAAATTTCAATGAGGATTTTTGTTGCTTTAAGTGTCTAATTGTCTTAAGGCGACTTTGACCGAACAAAAGTAAGAAAATCTGTATTTCATAATGATTTCTGACGGAAATCAATGCTTAGCAAGCCTTTGCGCCGTCTCAGTTAGCAGTCGACCTATTACTAAGTATCATAGTCTGATCCATGCCATTAAATGTGGGATTTTCGACTGCAAATACTTGATTGGCTAAAGGGAATACCGCAAATGAGACTGCAGATAACTACCTGCTTTCAAACGAAGAAACAATCATCAAAATTGAACAATGTGGTCAAAAATGATTGCTTAACATAAATATACTTAATAAAAAAACACATAGACGAATTAAGAACTTAATATTTTTATTGAAGGTTAAAAACTTTAAATATGCCTAACGGACCAAATTACGTCTCTACGCTTTCTCATCCTTGAATATATTGAATATAAAGTGTCTCTCACCATCAATCCACTGCTGTCTTGACATATAACGGTTTTCCAGATTACGGGAACCATGTTTTACGTGTGTTTCGGTGTCATATACAAGGATTTTTTCATTAAACTGGGAATGGGCACCACGAGCATCAGTGTGGTGACGGGGGTCAGGGCACTGGGCGTAGCGTTGTCCGGTAAGTACTTACACTAAAACATGGTCACATTCGTGAGTATATAATATATAATACATATATATAGCATCATCAAGTGCCTTTAACTATAATACAGATTATACAACCAGTGTCAAGAAGGGAGTCAAAGTCTCTCATGGCTGTGTAAGCCAATGCGGGAACAGCGTAGACGACCGCAAGCCCGGCAGGTTGTCATTCGCCCATGTTGAAAAGATACCACGTTTAGGTCGCTTGGCTCTCTTATCTGCCAGTTTCTTAACCCACGTTTCATCTTGGATTATATAGCAGAGAGTCGTCAATTATAAAGAGTGCAAATATGTAGAAAATGTTGCGTCTCTGACGACCGCTTTTAGCCTAGTTGGTAGTGAACCTGCCTAAAAAGCAAGAGGTCCTAGGTTCGGATCCCGGTAGCCCATTTATTTGTGTGATGAGCACGAATATTTTTTCCTGAGTCATTGATGTTTTCTATGTATTTAAGAATTTATTTATCTATATAAGTATGTTTATCGTTGTCTAGTACCGATAGTACAAGCTTTACTTAGTTTGTGACTAGGTCGATTTGTGTAAGATTGTCCCCCTTATATTTATTCTTATAAAATGATAAGCATGCTGCACGTAGCTAGTTTCACTACAGGAAGGTCTAAGTACCATTCATTTCGTATGACACTTACATCTCTGCCTGACACATTGACGCCATCTATCGGGAGCGACTATCGTCTTTTATCGGGATGGTGTTCTTAACAGATGAGGGTTGTATTATTAAAATAAATTTCGTTTTGACCAGGTTTCATAACAGGACCTCTGCTAAAGGTACTGAGCAGACGGAAACTGGCGTTCATCGGCTGCGTGTTTTTCAATTCGGGGGTTTTGGCAACTGTGTTTGTAGAAACGCAGGCGCAATTCATCGTTTGTCAAGGATTTATGCAGGTATAGGACAGTAGCTGTTATCATGCGTACGTCTGACATATCGAGGTCAAGTTTCTGGATCTGTGCTAGTTTTATTTTTTGAGCTAGGTCTTAAAGAGTGGCCGTGTGTAGCCAGATGTACGTAGGATCAACATGAAACATTTTTTAAGTCAATTCGGTGTACACTTTTATTGGAAAAGAGACTGGACAGGAGACTTGGGCGACAAAATACAAAATTAATTATGCATTTCATTTGTGAGTTTACCGAGCCGGTCTCGCAGTAGATAATTTCAATTTTTTTTGTTATTTTTATTGCTATTACTTACTTTAAGTTATCATCAAAATTTCTATCACAGACTTTCGGGTTAGGATTCCTGTACAATGTGTCCTGTACTCTGATCAATGACTACTTCATCGAAAAACGATTGCTCACCTCGAGCATTATGAATACGCTTGCAGGTAAGAATGTTTTAATTTTGTAGACTTAACTAATTAAGTAACTAGTGGCAAATCGATTCAAAAAGAGTCTCAATCTCCGAAACGAGTGCATGTCACTTCTACCGGTTCTAGCATTAATACTATCATTTTCATTCTCATTCTCATTCTCATCCTCATCCTCATCATCTTGACCGATTTCGAGCACGGTGACTGAAAAAAAAGAAACGAAAAACTGGCTTGCTGGAGCGTCGTTCGTGAGCCCTCAGGTGACTGACGTAGCCTATCTTTCGATCAATATATAACATAATTTAAAGCACACGACACAAAATCGTTGGTTTAGTAACTGTGCACCAGGGGCATTTCACTCAGTACTTAACAGATCACATACATTAAAACATGCGTTTTAGTGTGAACGTAGCTCGACAGATGGAGCTATTTCTAAAATTTTAATTAGTATTATTAATATGAGATCTGATTTTAAATTCCTATTTTATTTATAAATAAATACATAATAAAAACACAATAAGACATTATTGGGAAATCATGAATTATGACAGTAATTTTGCATGTCTGGTAACCTTGGGATATAAGGCACAAATTAGATTTGTTTACTCGAGCATTGGTCAATAGATGGCGCTAGTACATGGAGGAAGCTGATGACAGTGATGACTCTATCTCAGTACATAATTTTTTTTTCTATGCTGTGCACCTAGGCTTGACTATACTCGTACCTAGCTATACTCAAGACATCTGCCCCGACGACAAGAGGCCAGTGTGTTCGAGCCCCGCAAGGTCGTGATTTTTGTTAATTGTGTATCAAAGATCACTTTATTTCAACTATAATATGCAAGCAATTTTAGTATACGTTTCCAAATTGTAGCTGCTGCATCAATGGTGGCCCCCATGATAGTGTCCTGGTCGATGGCCGAGTATGGGTTCCGAGGCACCATCGTCATCATCTTGGCCATCAGCATACAGAACTTCGTCGGCTCTGCGCTGCTGCAGCCCGTGGCGTGGCATATGAAGAAGGTTGCCGTGGATCAAGTCCAGGGTAAGTCGGCATGATTCACATACCAAATGTCCCGCTCATGGGTTAATGACCTTTGGGAGACGTACGTGGAGCCAAAGTACTGAAGTGCCAAACAAGTATAGTTGTTCGGTTTTAGTTGTGTCCGCTCTACTTACTACTACTACAACCACAAAAACACCAAATTTACCATATTGCGATACTTATCGAGAAGACATTTAATAATGAAAAAATATACTTTCACATTATCAAAAGCCGCTCGATAACGCCAAGACGTGGTTTTCTGTGAGAATACTAATCTCATATAGCCAACTATACATCAGGATAATATAGATTACTAGTCGTTACAGCCACCTAGAGTTCAATTCAATATCGACTGTATGTGCCTAAGATTGCGTAGGGACATAGAGTCAACATGGAGTCGGCGAGCTTACGAGTGCACTAATAGAAAAATGACAATCCAGATGCCTTTGTACTTGTAACATTCTTTGCACAATAGGACTATGGATTGGACACAACCAAAACCGAACGACTATACCATATTTTAATGAAATGAAACGGGCACACCGAGGGAATGCTGTCCCTGCCCATGTCAGAATGTGACGCAAACAGAGAAAGTACCCGCCAGGTTGTATATACGTACTTGTATAGGGACTATTGCCGGTTTACGGAATCCAAAGGAACCGGGTTATTGGGTGAAAATTATGAACGGCTATGTATGTCTCTTTTTCCAGAGAATGATGATTTTTTGCTGACGAATAAGGTTGACGATGGCGATGTTGATTCAGACAGCGCGTTCCCAGAAAATGAATCCAATAAATCTACAGAGAACGTTACGACGTATGTAAAATAAGTAATAAATACATATTTGCGCGCGGCTATATGCGTGCGTTTGTTTGCAAGTGCTGCTGTCTGGGCGCACGTAACGAGAGGGCTGCCGCGTCACTGCCACACAAATCGAGCCTGCATAGTTACAAGTGCAGGCATACATAAAGCCGCGCTCATATATAATATATAACTTATATAACTTATAAATGCTAAAGTTTAGATATTTGTTAAGGTCGCTGCATACGTAACGTGATTTTACTCGGACGGAACGGGACGGGGAATTTTTCAAATATTGTTTTCTGAGAAAATGTATCTGAACCTACATACGCAACAGAATCACGGACGGGACGGGAACGTGGCATCAACGTGGCGGGAAAAACATTGTCAGCGACGGTGTTTAGCACGTCCCGCCCCGCACGTGCCCCGTCCCGTCCGTGATTCCGTTGCGTATGCACAGTCGCTTCGTTCGCTCCGGAGACGTAAATAGTGTTGCTTCTAACACTAGCACGTTAGTTGCCCGTCACTGTCACTTTGCGTATGCATTAAAATTCACGTCAGAGTATATTTAACCACGTCCCGCCCCGTCCCATCATCGTTCCGTCCGAGATAAAATAACGTTACGTATGCAGCGACCTTTATTCAGTCATGCAAAAACGGCTGCACGGTTTAAGATGAAATTTAGCACGGAGATAGTTTATAACCTGGATTAAAACATAGGATACTATTTATCTCCATAATCAACCTCTAAAGGGATACAATTGGGCAGATGGCAGTTGACACGGGAGTTCACGCGGGCGATGTCGCGGGCAAATACTAGTAATCTATATTATCCTGATAGCCAACTATACGGCTATGTGAGATTAGTATTCTCACAGAAGACCACGTCTTGGCGTTATCGAGCGGCTTTTGAAAATGTGAAAGTATATTTTTTCATTATTAAATGTCTTCTCGGTAGAAGACATTTAATAATGAAAAAATATACTATGCATCGATATGCAAAAGTGGTTCAATGAATTCTACTTGAATAAATGAATTATTTCTTTCTTTCTTTCTACCATATTCCTGACGATTGGTTTCAAAACCCGTCACTTGAATTTTTATTTGTCACATTTAGAAACAGTCTAAACATTATAGTCTTAGTATACTGCATGGGATGCTCGCCGTGAGGGCGGTATGTGACCGCGATATAAAAAAGTATTTAGAAAGCGTTGATTATAAGTTCTCTAGTTTGCAAGATTTCCAGGTTTGGGTCCAATAATACCCAAGTTCATTTGGCTTTAGATATGATTATTTTTCCATTTTCCTAAATAGCGGTTTCTATTGTTCAATATATATCATAAATTAGCTATAAGTACTAATGATAGAAAAAGATATCTATCAGGCAGGCGTATTGACGAAACTATAAATAATAAACATTTCATGTCAATTGTTTTCCTTGCAGCACGTGGAAGAATATCGTGGACTGGTCAGCGACCAAGAAGTTCATGCGAACATGCACCTGCTATGCAGTTCCCGCCGCTGTGTTCGCAGATATACTATTCGTATATAACCTCTCACAATCGCTGTACGCCTTAAAGTGGAATGACGTTAGTACATTTAAATAACAATCACCTAGCCGCTAAGATCTTTAAAATGCATACGTATCCTTCGTTAATGGAATTTACATCGTTCAAAGTTGACACAGAGTAGCTTTTGTTTTGTCTGGTTCGATTTAAAAACCTTCCAATTTCCTACTGTAGGTTATACTAAAATGATGATTACAATGTCTTGATGTACCATGAAAACCAATTGTCATTTGTTTTTCAGGAGCAAGTGCAATGGTCTTTTTCCCTGATTGCCTTTGGAGACCTGGCGACTAGAATACTCTTCATATTCTCGAGTACCTGGCTGGAGATACTAGGAAACAGGTTAATCTACGTTATAGGATTACTCGTTGCTATCGCGACCAAATTCGGTGGGTGGTATTGCACATGAGTAATAATTAGATTCAGGTTCCGTGGCCAAAATGGCAAAAACGTAACGCTTATAGCTTCACTAGCTTCCGCGCGCGACTTCGTCTGCGTCTGGGTCCACGCAATAAAAACTATCCAATATTTTAAACCAGTCTATTATAATCTATCTTAGTGCAAAATTTCATCCGAATCGGTTGACCCGTACCCTAAACTTGACAGTGTATCTTTAAATGCACACATTTTTTAGTCACCTTCTTGCATTTTTTGTGGAACGATTTTTCGCGCTCTATACAGTAAGACAGAGGCTTGAACGCACGATTTTTTTAATTTTTGCCAAGTTTAAGATTGAGCGTGATTGAGTAACAAACATCCAAACATCTAAACATCCAAACTTTCGCATTTATAATAATTATTAGTAGGATATAGATGGATCATGCCCATTCATCCCTCTGTATGGTTGTCCGTATTACACCGTTACTCAGAAATAAAAAGCCTTGCGAATAAGACGTAAATCGTTACAACGCTGCTATTGTTAATTGCTACTACAACTGAAAACGTTATGAACAATATTATTTAAGTATTGTATTAAAAAGTACATCTGAAACTTACAGCTAACTGTCAAAGCGTCACAGATCTTAAGCTTAAAAATATTATAAATTAAAACATTACGCATGGTATGCATGCAATGCAGTTAGGTACTTACAGAATAAGGCCAATCCGGTTGTGAACAGATCACAGGACGGTGGTGCGTCCAGCAGGGAGTTGAGGATAGAGTGCGCTCGGGAGCGGCGCGTGTTGCAGTAGGTCGGGGCGCGCGCGCGGCCGGGCCAGCAGGGGCGCGTGGCGCAAGCGAGATCGTGGCTTATATAACTGTACCACTTCTCCAACCAATCCCGAGCAGTCAATTTTGTTGCGAATCATTCCCAGCGCAAATTTTATTAAGGCTAAATACCGCCTCACGTTTAAAGAGTTGTAGAATATATAAATAAAACTTTGAGCTGTGTCAAAAAAATACCCTACTCATTCAAATAAGGAGACGTAGCGTTTCTTTTAAATGAAGACACAATTGCAACTCTTAAAGAGTTATAACAATGTCAGATTGTCCCCTAGAATAGACTTACAGCATTGAGTCCGTCCCATGTACGATTAGTGTTCCTTTTTATAATAGAGATTGCCCAAATTAATTAGTAAAAATATTTTTTATTTCATTTCAGCGATGCTGTGGGTGAGGGATTACTTTGCGACATTAGCGCTCCTAGCAGTGATGGGGATTTCCCGATGCACCATCATTGTGTTATTACCGCTGGTGGTGGCGGACTGCGTCCAGCCTGAGGAGTATCCCTCCGCCATCGGCATCAGCTGTGGGTTGTACGGTCTCATTTGCATCATCTTGGGACCGATAATTGGTAAGAATGAAGAAAGGTCTCCGCTAGCGGCTATAATATTTGGATCTACTTATCATGGACTAGCTTTTGCTCGCGACTTCGTACGCGTGTGCCCGTTAATCACCTTAAGGGATTACTTCTAATTTGTACCAATATTAATAGCAATTATGCTGTAAGACTGACAGGCGCAGCATCAACTATCGCATTTCCACACAAACTTCCATTACCCTTTTCACACTTTGAAGGGATGATTTGCGGAATAGAAACTATCCCTTATTCTTCCTAGGGTCGAAAACTGTAGCCATACCGATCATCTGAATCGTACCTTTGCGTTTAAAATATTAGTATGGATTGTGGGCCAGGCGGTCTACCCCGATATTATTACCCCGTTCGGGTGATATCAATTTGGACGAATTTTGGCGTTTGGTTACCTGACACCATGTCGTTTCGTAACACATCGCAGTTATAGTGTTTTTGTTATGTTTTAAAATAAGTTTATATTGATATGTATGTTAGTCTGAAAGGTATGTTTAAACATGGGCCTTTGTTGACTGAGTTAAATGAATACATAAATAAATGTCACTTTTTTCAAACGCCATTTGGCACTTGAAAATTGTATAATAAAACATCTGTGTTACTTCGGCAGGTGTGATTCGCGACCGAACGGGCAGCTACATGATTATGTTTATAATAATAATCGTCATCTTCTTCTTGGTGACCGTGGCTTGGTCCATCGAGATGCTGCTAGTTTATAGGAGGGGGAAGACAGAGGAGCCTGTACCGATGAAGAGAGAAATAAGATCGATGTCCATTTGTGTATAATCGAATCTTATGTAAAAACTAGCTTCCGCCCGCGACTTCGTCTGCGTGGACCCGGGATATAACTATCCTGTATTTTAATCCAGGTTTTAAACTGTCTTCGTGCACAATTTCATTCAAATCGGTTGAGCCGTTTAAGCGTGATTGAGTAACAAACATCCAAACATCTAAATATCCAAACTTTCGCCTTTATAATATTAGTAGGATCAAGCGAATGATTTAGTTTTTTTGATTTGGGATTATTGAGTCCATATAAAAGTTAATCGCAAAAGTATGATCATGCTAATAATTATGAACTCGCACTTATCAATGTGTATACAGACTATTACAATTCAATATGCTTACCGGCCGGCACCGTGCAAATACTTGATGATAATGAACCATGTATATTTTATGAAATAAATAATTTCGGAAGTATTTGTCTTATTTTGTACTAGCTTCTACTCGCGACTCAGTGCGCGTGGAACTCGTTTACATCGTTGCTAGTAACAAACTAACATACAACACAAGTTAAAGAAAAGCTTCTTAAATCAGAACTTGCTACGCTCGTAATATGTTCATCAGACGTGCTTGCAGACATTTTAATGAAAATTTCAAATTAACAAATTTTGATATTTTTAATAGTAGTATAATATCTTTGAATCATTCACTGTTTCTGAGCTTATAACTGTAGCTATACCTACCTAGTTTATTATATATTGCGCAATTATGTAGGTACTACACGTTATTGCATTGTTTCTCCTTCTAACTGCTTTGTTTGTGTGAGGTGTGCAATAAAGAGTATTTGTATTGTATTGTACTATTCAAACAATTTACTATGTACCACTGAATGTATGCGTCTTTGTATACACACACACACACACACACACATATTTAGCACAACTACAATTTAAGGAAACTAGGTCTTAAGTTAAACAAGCATTTCTGTACACATTTTTGTATATGACCGTTTGTTCCTATCAATAAATAAATAAAAATATTGATCATCAAATATAATCTGATGATAGCACGAAAAGGTGGAACTCTTCAATGTTTACTAATTATACCTTATTAGTAGTAGTATGTGTGTATGTATGTATGTACATACTTTATTGTAAACAAAGACACAGGTAAAAACACAGACAGAATAGGTGAAATCGGTACAAAGGCGAACTTATCCATGGAAATGATCCGTAGGAACCTAAGGCTTTCCTCCCGCCATCTTCATCTAGGCCTTCCTAACTGCTTCGCCCTTGCAGCATGTGTATGCTAAATGTGTATTTATAGAGTAAAACAGAGTCGCGTAGACTCGCCGATCGCTCAGTGACTGCATTTTATGGCGTTGTAAAGCGGCGTAATTAACATAATTATGACGAGAAGAGAAGTTCTAAAATCAAGCGACCTCATAAATTTATTTTGGGGCCTATCGATATGGATAGAATGAAAAGGCTTCCAAACGGCACAAGCGAATTCAAGAATACGGACATAGCTGTTGTATAATATTTTATAAGTTGATGAATTTTTGAAGGGTTTTCCGACACCTAAAATAAAACCTAACTGCTTAAAAGTCTTTTTTAGCATATTTTCTATATATGATGGATGGATGAAAGTTTAGCATCCATTTTTACACCCAGATCTCTAATTTCATATACTCGGTTTAAAATATAACATGTAGTTTTAAAACAATACGACAATTGTGTTCGTGTGTTGGTCCAAGACGTCCTATAATTCTTGACTTGTAGTAGACGCATCGCGTCGCCATCAATCACGTGTATACAAAGCTTAATTTAAAAAAAAAATACGTTTCTTACGTTGACTGGAACGCGCCCAATGCCAGCTGTCATTCGACTTCTTCGTGCGCGCCGAAATCACAACTTCCCCGGAAAATTGTTTATAAAAGTAAAATAAAGGTGTATATTATCTTGCTCCATCATGGGAAAACATAAAAAAAGAAAACGAGAGGACGAAGAATTATATTCTTTGTTTAAAAAGTTTGCCAAGAAGATCAAAAAAAGGAAGACGACGGAACATAGTGATAGCGACACTGAAAATGAGGTTGAAGGTAAATATAATTGTTTTTGTAGTATAAACATATTAAATAGTCTCATTCAACAATATCAGTTGCAGAGTGGGATATTCGTTTTGAGTTTTATTACACCCGGTTTATTACCGGACGCTCGACAAGTTTGTACCGGTTAGGCGACCTTGTGTTGATTACAATCATAGTATAGTAACTACACTTTATGTCAACTATATGTTGAATAATATGTCATGTGGATCTACTCGTGTGATAACACTGCGAGTGTTATTCGTGAGGTTTATCCCGAACGACAAAAAGTATTGAGGTTATGTTCGTGAGGTGGTACTGCGAGTTCCATTCGTGTGACATATCCCTGCTACAATATTATAAGGTCTGCGGATTTACTCATGAGGTGGTACTGATAGTACTATTCGTGTGGTTTATCTCTTACCTCATCAAAAAAGTGCTGAAATATTTATTTTATTTTTTTGTCATTGTAGCACCAAAAAGTGTTCCTGAAGATCAGGAACCTCTTCTCACTGAAACAGAGGTTGGAATTCCTCCCGAAGGCAGTGATGAATACACATCTGACCCCATTCATGAGGCATCTGATTCCATTCATGAGGTACCTGATCCGTTAGATGAGGATATCCTAAATATATTAGGGGAGGATCCAAATAAAAAAATCTATTCAGGAGCCATCCATAAAGATATAACATCCAGATGGAATCATATAACTGATAACGGAATGGAGAAGGAGACAAAAACAGAACTGTGCAAGTTATATCCGCTGCCGGAGAACTGTTTGTTTTTGGAGGCCCCTAAGCTTAATGCCGAGATTAAAGCTGCAGTATCCGAACAAGTTTTAAAGCGAGACAAGGCAATGGAACAGCAACAGAGCTCCTTAGGTCAAGCAACAGCTTGCATCGGAAAAGCCCTTGATATATTAATAAAATCCAAAGAATGTAAGGAAGCTACAAAAATTTTGAGTGATGCTGGACGCATAATGTGTGAATTATTTCATGCAGAATCAATGTCCCGTAGATACCTGTTACAATTTGCCTTGAATAAGGGCACAAAGGATATTGTTACCCAAACAAAAGTTGGAAAACACCTGTTTGGTGACAGTTTGCATGAGGACCTGAAAGCTGGAAAGGCTATAAATAAAACTGGATCGGAAATCAAATACAACAATAATACTCAAGTTAGTAAACAAGCAAAGCCAGCCGCTTTAAACTCACGGGGCCCGCCTCGCAGATACCGATCCCAATACACTCCGAGTGCGGGCAATCAATTCAACAGCAGACCCTACACAGCATCTCAGAGGTGGCCAGCACCTCAACGAGGGCCAGCACCTCAGCGGTGGCCAGCTCCCCAGAAGAGAGGAGGCCCACCACAAAAGAAGATTTAGAGGTAAAAAGGCTGTCATCCTACTATCATAATTGGTTGTCTATTACTAATGATAAGACTGTTTTATCCTGGATCGAAGGATATAGAATACCGTTTGTACAAACACCACATCAAATAATGATACCTAAAAATAACTTGAAAGGTATAGAGGCTAAAGACATGCAATGTGCTATTTCCCACTTACAAAACAATGGTGCCGTAATTGAATGTCAACCATGTAAAGATCAGTTTCTTTCTCATATTATTTTGACTCCAAACCAAATGGTGATGCGCGGTTTATTTTAAACCTAAAGAACCTTAACAAGTTTATCACTACATCTCATTTTAAACTTGAAGATATTAGGACTGCCACTAAACTACTCTCAACCAATTCCTTGATGGCAAAAATTGATCTCAAAGAAGCATATTTTTCAGTAAGTGTTCATGAGCTATACAGGAAATATTTAAGATTTACATTTCAAGAAAAAATATATGAATTTCAAGTCCTTCCCTTTGGGTTATCCACAGCTCCATACCTATTCACTAAAATCATGAAGCCTGTTATTGAACATTTACGGAAACAGGGCATTGTGTGTACAGTTTACCTTGACGATTTACTTCTCATTTTTGATAGTGCTTTAGAGGCAAGAAAAGGTATAGACCAAGCTTGTAGTCTATTAGAACACCTTGGTTTTACCATAAATTATGACAAAAGTATGCTTAACCCTAAACAAAAATGTAAATTTTTAGGATTTGTGCTAAACTCAATAGACATGACTCTAGAATTGCCTCCTGAAAAGTGTTTAAAAGTTAAACAGGAATTATTATCCTTTCACTATAAAGAAAAATGCAAAGTAAGGGAATTTGCACATTTAATTGGTTTACTTACCTCAATATGCCCAGCAGTTAAATATGGCTGGGTGTTTACCAAAACCTTTGAAAGACTTAAATATTTAAGTTTACTTAATAATGAAAATTATAATAAAATTATGAAGTTGCCTAAATTTTTAAAACCGGATTTTGATTGGTGGCTAAAAAACATAAATGCACCTTGTAATAATATTCGGTCAGACCAGTATGAATTAGAAATTTATTCTGACTCATCATTAACTGGATATGGCGTGGCGTGCAATGGCAATTCAATGGGCGGATCATGGTCAAGAGGCTAAAAAACATATAAATTACTTAGAACTTCTTGCCGCTTTTATGGGACTAAAAACATATGCAAATAACTTAAAAAATTGTCAAATACTTCTCAGAATAGACAACACAACCGCTATATCTTATATAAATCGCATGGGAGGAGTACAATTCCAACATTTGAATACTCTAGCCAAAGAAATTTGGCAATGGTGCGAAACTAGGAATATTTTTGTTTTTGCATCCTACATCCAGTCAAAGGAAAATTTTATAGCAGATGCAGAGTCTAGAAAAACTCAAACAAACATAGAATTTGAATTAGCTGATTATGCATTCCAACAAATAATTCAAGTATATGGCAGACCTGATATAGACCTATTCGCTTCCAGAAGTAACAAAAAATGTACAAAGTATGTATCCTGGAAGAGGGACCCGGATGCTTTTTCTATTGATTCTTTTACCATTTATTGGTCTGAATATTTTTTTTACGCTTTCCCACCATTCTCGTTACTATTAAAAACCCTCCGAAAAATCATCAATGATAAAGCCACTGGTATTGTCGTTGCACCTCATTGGCCAACTCAGCCTTGGTACCCATTGTTTCAAAAGCTATTGTGTTCCGAACCAATATATTTCAAACCTAACCAATCATTATTAACTTCTATCAACAGCACGCCTCACCCGCTTCACGAGCGTCTTACCCTGGTTGCAGGGAACTTGTCAGGAAAGCACTAGGAAAACGTGGCGTTCCTGAAATGTCAATCAATGTTATGCTAGCTTCTCTAGCAGATAACACTATAGCACAATACAACACATGTTTAAAAATATGGTGGACATACTGTACAGATAATCAATTAGATTGTTACAGTGCTGGCATCCCAGATATATTAAAATGTTTAACTATGATGTACAATAATGGCTCGAAATATGGAAGTCTTAATTCATTTCGTTCCGCGATTTCGTTAGTAGTTGGACAACATGTTGGCTCTAACGAATTAATAAAAAGATTTTTTAAAGGAGTTTTTCGGTTAAGACCGACTAATCCAAAATATGATGTTACCTGGGATACCGACACTGTGTTGACTTACTTAACCAGTCTTTATCCTAACAATACAATTTCATTAGAAATGTTATCAAAGAAACTGGTAACCACTCTGGCTTTAATAACGGCACACAGAGTACAGACTTTAAGCCTAATTAAATTAGAAAATATTACTTGTTCAAAGGAAAATATTTTGATTAAAATCACTGACATGATCAAAACATCTAGAGTAGGTGCAACTCAACCTGCCTTAATCATTCCTTTTTTTCTCGAAAAACCAGAAATCTGCCCTGCACAGTCACTAGTTGACTACATTAAAATTACCGAAAAATTACGGTCTAATCATTCAGGAAGATTATTCATAAGTTTTAAGAAACCATATGGGATTATAGGAGCACAGACTATTAGCCGCTGGATCAAGGACGTAATGACCAAGAGTGGCATAGACACTACAAAGTTTACATCCCATAGCACACGTCATGCCTCATCCTCCAAGGCAAAGGCTTTAGGCCTAAACATTGATGTAATCCGCAGAACGGCAGGTTGGGGTGCAACCTCTTCAGTATTTGCAAGATTCTATAACAGAACCATTGTTCAATCTGAATCTGCATTTGCAGAAGTTATTCTAAATTCAAGTAACACTTAATTTTTAATTGTTCAGTTAGATACCTAATAGTGATTATAGTAGGTAGTAACTATTCTTTGATTAATAAGTAATAAAAGAGAGAGTTTATTTTTTGTACAATGAAAGTACATTTATTTGACTTGTTACATATTCATTAAAATTGTATAAGTACGTCGTGCTTTGGTAATAATACTAATAATATACTACGTACATAAAAATATGTGTTATAATATTTCACGACTCTTTAAACATCCTACAAGTCAAGAATTATAGGACGTCTTGGATCAACACACGAACACAATTGGAAATCAAACGAACTTACCAAGTGACGTTCGATGTTAATTGTGTGAGGGTGTTGGTCCAAGACGTCTAGACTCCCACCCAAAACCCCTAATCAAAGTGATTAGTTCCCTAGCTTACAGGTCGTGAAATAAGAACTTCAAACTAAATGACAGCTGGCATTGGGCGCGTTCCAGTCAACGTAAGAAACGTATTTTTTTTTTGAATTAAGCTTTGTATACACGTGATTGATGGCGACGCGATGCGTCTACTACAAGTCAAGAATTATAGGACGTCTTGGACCAACACCCTCACACAATTAACATCGAACGTCACTTGGTAAGTTCGTTTGATTTCCAATAAAAGTAGTTAGTAGACTCCGAAGCGGGGTGCAGAATTCTTAGGAAGACAGTTCATGAGATGGACTGACGATTAGATTAGAGTAGCTGGGACATATTGGTTACGGAAAACAAAAGACCCCACAATCATCATCATATCAGCCGAAAGCCGTCCACTGCTGGGCAAAGGCCACCCCCAAAGAGTGCCACAATGACCGGTCCTGCGCCGCCCGCAACCAGCGGACTCCCGCGACCTTTAAGGCCTCCACCCACCGAACGCGTGTCGGGCGCGGTTGAAGCGGTATATTCACACCGCAAGCGGGCGGCGTTAGCAACGCGTGTGCAGCGCGTGTGCTGCGCGTGTGCTGCGCGTGTGCTGCGCATGTGCTGCGCGTGTGCTACGCGTGTGCTGCGCGTGTGCCGCCGCGTCATGCCTCTCTCACTTCCAACACATTTAATATGTATCTCACTGTCTCTATCACACTTAGCAGCGTGGGCTCACGCGGACCCGCGCGTCTTATCTCTCTCACTATCAACACATTTGATATGTATCTCACTATCTCTATCACACTCAGCAGCGCGGCATGACACGCGACGCGCACGACACGCGGCCGCGCTGCCGAGTTGTATCTTTAGCGCCGCGGGCCCGCGCGGGCCCGCGTTCGGACCGCGTTCGGTGTGTGTTTGAAGTGTAGTTTCAATGCTTTACAACTTGCTCGGGCCCGCGCAGCACACGCGCCGCGCACGACACGCGTTCGGTGGGTGGAGGCCTTTATCAGGTAATCAGTACACCTCGTCTACCCACGTTGCGCATTCCATGGTAGCCACTCGAGAACCTTTCCGCCCCAACGACCTACGGTTCTACGTGCAATTTTCACACAAAAAGACTCTACGAAACGAGCTAAAATGGAAGATACCTTTACTTATATTATATTTACATTACAAATGATTTTAATTGTAAAATTATGATAATTAATAAACCTGAATCTGAATCTGAATCTTAGCAGTATGTAGTTGAAGATTGAAGAGAAAGAAGAAATAAGGAAGGCCTTCCTTCAAGACGACTTTATTATTTTTGATTCCCTGCTGTCGTCTTGAATTACCTCTGTAGCGAGCTTAGGTATTTAAATAATTGATCCTCTCATAACTCTTTAAAATAAAACACATAAGACATTTTAAACAAAAAACGTCCTTATTAACAATCTACATAGCGCTACAATCATTATTTCATAACGTTGTGTAATAAAGGCTTTATTTATTTAAGCTCATGGTAAACAAAACTTACCTATACAAAAATGTATTTGACAAATTATTCAGTTCAGCAGATAAAGTTGGTGTACAATGACTGTCAAGGACGGTTTTACTATGAAGAAGAGTTATAAGCTAGTGCCTCCGGACGGTGGGTATGGATATGTGATATTGGTTGCTGCTGCCATGAACTTTGTAAGTGCATTAAAAAAAAGTTAATCTTGATTTTGCTTACAATAATGAACAACTCCTCAGTTTCTTCTCTCCAGTTTTTTCGCAGATTTCTGCAGAATCCATACTAATATTATAAATGCTCAAAGTTTGTCTGTCTGTCTGTCTGTTACCTCTTCACGCTTAAACCGCTGAACTGATTGAGATGAAATTTGGTATGGAGATAGTTTGAATACCGGGGAAGGACATAGGATAGTTTTTATCCCGGAAATCATCCCCTGAGGGGTGAAATGGGGGATGAAAATTTGTATTGAGCTACGATATAATCGAGTTCCACGCGGACGGAGTCGCGGGCAGAAGCTAGTATTTACATATTTCGACATCACAAAGAAACACTAAGTGGCTCCACGCAGTTGTTGACTAGTATTGACGTATTCTTTTAAGTTGATATTCCTCAAATCAACGTCAAAATTCACTATCTTTTTGACTACTAGTATAACTAGTACTCATTATATTATAAATGTCAAAAAAAATCGCGCTCTTGGAAGTTATCGAAGGTGCATTCATTTTACTTATGGAACTATCAAGCACCGCGCTTGAACCGCTTCGCTTCCCACCCGCGCCGCGCCCGACTCGCGCCGCCAGACCCGCGCCGCGCCAGACCCGCGGCCGCGCTGCCCGAGTTGTAATTTAGCGCCGCGGGCCCGCGGCGGGCCCGCATTCGGACCGCGTTCGATGTGTGTTTGAAGTGTAGTTTCAATGTTTTACAGGGTACGTATCTGAATGGCTAAAGTTGAAAAAACTAACGTTAAATAACCTACGTTCAAAATCCCTAACATCGAAATACCTAATGGTTTTAAATATTTAAGCCACTAACACCTACCTACGAATTACCGAAGTTTAAAATACCGATGGGACTAAATATCTAATGTTTAAAATACCGATTGGACTAAATATCTATTGTTTAAAATATCAATAGCTATTACACCTAAGTTTGATACACCAACAGTTGAAATACCAAATGGTCAAAATACCTAAAAGTACTACTTTTGTACTAGTTTTGTTTTATGAGGAAACATATCTTTTATTTTTAATTAGCAACGAATTGTGTCGCACAAATTATTGTATTAAAAAATTCAAATAGTATTTGTGTTTTTATTTGGATTTGTTTGTTGTACTTTGTTTGATAGACTACAGTTTTTATAAGTTAGTAGTAAGTTTTAATAACAAATTTTTCCGCTCTTTTATAAAAAAAATAACCTCGAAGACGAAAGCGGGAGCGTAGCTCCCGCTTCCGTCTTCTAACCTATCCGTGATCCGAGTCGGTTTTGCCACTAAGCTCCTGTTCCGTACTGCCTACGATACACCACTATGTCGGCATTGGTTGATCTCAGAGAAAAGTTCATTTGATGCCCAACCTTTGAACAGGGACTTAGTGACAAAACCGACTCGAATCGCGGATAGGTTAGAAGCGAAAGTTAGAAGCGAAAAATAAAAAAGCGGAAAAACTTGTTATTAAAGCTTACTACTAATGACAATTAGGCAATTTACTACTAAGAAAAACATAGGCTCAAATCACTAAAATATAAATACCTAATGATTAAGCTTTCGGTATTTTGAATATATGTGAAAAAATCGTTAGGTATTTAGTTTTTAGTGATATCGAACGTAGGTTATTTAACGTTACTTTTTTAATTTTAGACATTGCCATACGTAGCCATTTTAGGCTTTCGGTATTTTGAATTTTGATGAAAAAACCATTAGGTATTTAGATTTTAGGAATGTTGAACGTAGGTTATTTAACGTTAGTTTTTTTTATTTTAGACATTGCCATACGTAACTATTTTAAGCTTTCGGTATTTTGAATTTAGGTTAAAAAACCATTATGTATTTAGATTTTAGGGATTTTGAACGTAGGTTATTTAACGTTAATTTATTCAACTTTAGACATTCAGATACGTACCCGTTTTACAACTTAAGCGGGCCCATGCCCGACCCGCAACCGCGACCGGTGTGTGAAGGCCTTAAGTATGATTATATTGCACTAAAGCGGTTACCCCCGACTTACTTTGCATAGAATTTGATAACCGCTCGTATCCTACCAATACATTTGAACCATTTTTTTTACATCTCTAAGTTTTCATTAGATTACACAATTGGGTGCTTTCCTCATCTTAAAATATATATTTAAAGTAGTGTTGTTTTTATTGATAGTAAGTCATCAAATTTTAACCATAAATTGTAAATTATAAAATATAATTAAAATCATAAAATGATGTCTTGAAGTTTTTATTGTAGCTGCATACAAACTTTCTTCCCCCATTCCACCCCCTCAGAGGATGATTTCCGAAATAAAAACGATTCTATGTCCTTCCCTGGGATTCAAACTATCTGCATACCAAATTTCATCTCAATCGGTTCAGCGGTTTAACTGCAATGAATCCGTTTCATGAGATATTAATAAAAAAAAAACGTATTTTTTTCTTGACCACACATATTGCAAATTTTTGGTAGGAAGTACCGCTTGGAAAATTTAGATATTTTGGCAAGTAGTAGGCCAATGTCTGGTCTATAAATAGAAAAAAAAATTAGAGGTGTCAGTACTTCACAGCTACATAAAAAAAATATTCTATGTTTTTTGTCTTGTTTTTTCTTTTTTTGTAAACTGGCATTCGTTTTTTGAGTATCGATGCATATCTAAATAAAGATCATTATTCAAAATTGAAAGCAAATCACTTGAATACATCCCGAAAAACAATACATTAAAGAAAAAACTTCAAAAATCATAAGCCAAAAACTATCACTAGTAGGATATTGATATTCAGCATAAATATTCTTCACCATAAGAGGTACACAAAAAAAACCCGAGTCAAATTGATTTAAGGGCCGACTTTCTATGAAAACCCGACTATGGCCTTTGGTATATAAATAATTTGGGTCCCGGGAAAGGACATATATGATAGTTTTATCCCGAAAATCATTCCCTGAAGGGGTGAAAGTTTGTTTGGAACTACGATATAACTGATTTCCACGAGGACGGAGTCGCCTGTAGAAGCTTGTTCGTAATATGATATTAATTAAGGAAATAACATTTTTGAAGAACGAGTAAACGTATTAGATAACGTACCTATTGTGCATATTTGAACAACTAAGTCCATATCATTCTCTAAGGCAAGACAAGTTTTTACTGCAATTCGTAAAGTCATAGGCTTATCTTAAATTACGTTGTACAATGATGTGTTGCCAAACTGCTCAGTTTAGCTAAAACCTTCGCATTGATAATGACCGTCAAGGAAGGTTTTACTGTGAAGAAGAGTTACAAACTAGTGCCTCCTGATGGCGGATATGGATTTGTGATATTATTAGCTGCCTCAGTCTCTTTAGTAAGTGCATTTTGAGCAGAATCGGCATACAACAGCGACCCGATTTCGCATCGTCCTAAGGCACTGGTCCCACCGCCGGCTAGTAAGCTAGAAAAGTTGGGCGAGTAACGGTTCATTGCGTGCTGACCAGGCACAGTGTGATCAATCGACCTTTACAGATCCGCAATGTAATGCTACTCGCCCAACTTTTCTAGCTTACTAGCCTGCGGTGGGACCAGTGCCTAAGTAAGGCTGTAAAAAGTCAACACCAATTACAACCGACTTTAAAAGGTGATGAGAGCTATTAATTAGTCGGAATGTTATATTTTTTCTCGATCACTCGAAAACAACTGGGCAAAGGTTAAGGTTATCCTTCCTAGGTGGTCCCGTAATCTTCAACTCAGGATCTGATGATGAGATCCTGGAGAAATCGAGGTAAATCTTAAAACTATATAAAACCGAACACTTGGATCGATTGAGTACCTATTTTAATACGGTTAAAACTTCGATTTCAGAAAGAAGATGAAATATGATAAAAAATAACAAACATATTCTGCTAGTGTCACGAAAATTCAATGTAGATTATACATTTTTTTATTCACATTATATGTATTTCATAGAGTATATTATTTTACTGTTATGGTACCTGAGCATGAAATTAAATTAAATAAAAAATAAATAATTATTAGGGGACACTTACACAAATCGACCTAGTCCCAAACTAAGCAAAGCTTGTACTATGAGTACGATAAATATACCTATATAGATAAATAAATACTTAAATACATAGAATACATCCGTGAGGAACAAATATTCGTGCTGCTCATCACACAAATAAATGCCCCTACTGGGATTCGAACCTGAGACCTCTTGCTGCGTAGGCAGGGTCACTAAGAACTAGGCTAAAGCGGTCGTTAATTGTATGAAATCTTTTCTTAGCGACATTTGCACACTATGAAATGTAGTACACACAAAAAAGAAAGAAAGCAGTTCTGAGATAGATGAAATATCAAGTTTTAGGTCCGTTATCAGTATGTATTTTCTCACACAAATCTGCATTTTAAAAAACCGGCCAAGTGCGAGTCGGACTCGCGTTGCAAGGGTTCCGTACATCACAAGATTTTAAACTTTTTTTTTACTAACGGAGTGTTTTTGACGTTTCATAAAAATAAGCTGATTTGATTTTAGTCAAATACCGTATGAAGTCCGACTCACGCTTGACTGCACATTTCTGATAGATTTTCCTGTCATCTGTAGGTAAAGAACTATTTTGTGTATTTTTTTCAAAATTTTAGACTCAGTAGTTTCGGAGATGAAGGGGGGAATGGTAATTTTTTGGCTATTTTCTTAAATAATTTCTAAGCTAATTATTTTAAAATTACAAAAAAAATATTTTTTAGATACATACAATGAGCTCTTTCATTTGATCCGTAACAAAAACTTAATTTACTTAAAACTTTATTTTTTAATTTTCTCATTTCCCCCCCAAAAGTGGCCCCCATGTTTAAAATTCATTTGTTTGCGTTACATGTTCCTCTTTGGGTCACAAATTTACATATGTGTACCAAATTTCAACGTAATTGGTTCAGTAGTTTCGGAGAAAATAGGCTGTGAAGGACGGACAGACAGACGCACGAGTGATCCTATAAGGGTTCTGTTTTTCCTTTTGAGGTACGGAACCCTAATAGGCAATACCTTTGTGGGTCGAAATCGGGAACGAAAACTAGACCCTTTTCCTGTAGATTACACAATAGTTAACAGTTTTGGTACATGTCACTACATAGTATAAAACAAAGTCGCTTCCCGCTGTCTGTCTCGTCATGTATGCTTAGGAACTACGCAACGGATTTTTATGCGGTTTTTTTTAATAAATTTAATAGAGTGATTCAAGAGAATGACCTTATGAAGATATGACCTTTCAGATATCAACAACGATGTTCATAGTGTGCTTCGGGATGATATTCAATGACTTCTTCATAGAAATGGGTATGGGCTCTACGTCCATAAGTCTGCTGACGGGAGTCAACGCCCTGTGCGTTGCAGTCTCGGGTAAGAATTCATAAAATTGTACATTACCTAACGCTTGTATTCCTAAAAAGTAGCTAGCTAATAGGCAGAGTCACTAGTTCCTATAGTTCTTGCTAGTTCCTACGCTAATGCTTGGAATTTATTATCAAGCGAGCTACCACACTAATCTGCAAATAAATAGAGCAAACCAGTGAAAAACGTGTCTCGCCTCTGTACGAGATCATCAGGAGAATCTGGCAGATATCGCTTGCGCCAGGTCCATTAGGATGTGATGCCTAGAACTGGCGCGCGTTTGATATAAAACTTGCATTTCAAGCCGCGTGTTGAACTGGAGAAGAAGTTATAAACTATTTAATGAGTTTTCCACAAGTTTTTATGGTATTCAATATATGTATGGGATGTGTGTGTGCGGTACGCTGTTTTAAGGCGAATAGAACTTGCTGCTGACGGAGGTGGGGCGCCCCTCGCTCGCTCGTATGGTATGACGTCGTAGTCTAGTAGTCTTAGTCAGGGGCGCGAACACCGCGGTAGTCCCCTGTTTTCTTCAAATTGAAATCCTTGTATGTCCAATACATTTTTTATCATAGATCATCAGATTATGTTCATATGTTTCGATTATTTAAGATGGGAGTATATTTAAACTCTTAGTTAATCTATGTTGGAAAGATAATATTAATAATAATAAATACTTTTTATTGCACCACGACAAGAGAGAAACATCTTGCAAAAAATAGGATAAGATATTTGGATTCTATGGTCAACTCAGCCCACACCTCGCTGAGCCCGCGGGCCGAAATGCCTACTACGAGTATGAAATTGATTTGCATTGGTAAGTATATGGATTTGGCGGCGAAATAAGGCATTACCCCGGCTCAAAATACGGGTTCGTGTATTACCAGCAGTTATATCATCTTAAGTCGGAGAGCGTGCTGCTGCCCGTCATACATCACCATGCACAACTATTATTTGCCCAATATGCGGTCGTAACTGTCGCTCCCGTATCGGTCTCACGAGTCACGTACGTAAGTACCGCACCTCTATGTCACAGACATCTTTCCATAGATATACTATACAAGGCTAATGATATTTGAATTTCAATGTGTTTCGCAGGTTTCTTATCGGGGCCGCTGCTGAAGGCCATGAGCAGGCGTAAACTGGCACTGATCAGCTCAGTGTTCTTCAATTTGGGCGTGTTTGGGACCGTGTTCGTTAACTCTCAGGTGCAACTCATTGTTTGCCAAGGGCTGCAGGTTTGTTCTATTTTAAAAGCTACGTATTAAATTGGAATATTGTTCGTATGTAAATATGTTAGTTGTCCTCATTTGCTTCCTAATATTCGATTGAACTGAAATTTTGTCAATTCGTTTACAACGCAATATTACGCCATCAACGAGCTGATCTGATGATGGAGACAGAAGGCAACTACACAAGATAAACCCGTGATTAGTCTGGATCCTTGTAAACCAGACCCCTGTGTAAGAAGTAGAGATGCGCCGAATATGGGTTTTACCGAATACGAATACTCGGCCAAATGTTCGGTCCAGACCAGAGAGCCTTCCGAGAAACGAAAACGAACTTTGTTCGTGTATCTCCCTCTCTGTCGCTTGAACTAGCAAGTGCGACAGAAACGGAGATCCACAAACAAAGTTCGTTTTCGTTTCGCGGTAGGCCCTCAGCTTTTGCCTAACCGAATATTCAGTTCAAAGTAATGCCTTATACCTACATCAGCCGTTCCATAACAAACTCAGATTTCATTGCTAAAAATCTTGTTGATTTTTATTGTGAAATATTTACAATAAAGTTAGTTAAATAACAATAAAAAACTATGTTAGGTACATTCTTGCAACTTGCACAAACACCTGCAAACATTATCGGTAAATGTTTGGCATATAAAGCGAATAATTCGGCTGAATAACGAACATTGAGAAACGTGCCGAATATGCCGAATATTCAGCGCATCTCAAGTAAGAAGTATGTTTGTCTTCTGCGCATGAAAAAGGAAATTCAACACTCATCATGAGATTTTAGATTCAGTAAAATGCCGTTATTTTAACTAGATTATGTCATTATGTATTATTAAGATTGGTGAAGGTATAAAGGAAAATAAATAACAATTTCTTTTTCAATAACTGCAGATAATTTTAAGCAATCGTGTTTCGTCTTTCGACAAACGACATAATTTGTGATTTATACTTTCATGATTCTCATACATTGTTTTAACTAAACGGGACTTTGTGTTTAAAAATGGCCACCAAATCTGACAGCTTATGTGTCCATTGACGACGCCAAGCTGGGGCAACATGGTGCAATTGACTATGTTTTAATGTTCCACTTTTGGAATGCTTATAATAACCTATCTACCTCTTTTTTATATTAAATCATTGGTTATACGCGATTAAGTCCCGTTTAGTAAAAATAATGACATAATATGGTCCCCGTGTGGTGTAGGGTTAGGCGGATGCCACACAGCGCTGCATCTCCGGACGGAGGTGCGGAGCTGCATACAAATTTCGCCGGATGGAGGTGCGGTGCAGTGTGTCATACCACACGGAATTCATATACAAACTGAGGTACTTGCATACAACGAACTCCGCGTCTCGCAACGAGACGCGGCGGCAGTGTGACAACCACCTCAGGCAAGAGCACATTAACCTTGTTTTCCAGTACCACTTTTAGCATAAATGTGGGTATAAAAGATCGACAAAATGTGATATCGCAGTTACAGGTTGCTAGCCCATCGCCCACAACTTCAACCCTGTTCGCTTAGTCGACGCTTACGACACTCACAGGAAGAAAGGGGGTGGTGCTATTCTAAGGTGGTTGTCACACTGCCGCCGTGTCTCGTTGCGAAACGCGGAGCTTGTTGTATGCAAGTACCTCAGTTTGTATATAAATTCCGTGTGGTACGACACACTGCACCGCACCTCCGTCCGGCGAAATTTGTATGCAGTTTCGCACCTCCGTGTGGAGATGCGGCGCAGAGTGACATCCGCCTATTTAGGGATAAAGGCGTGAATGTATGTATTTATGTATGCATGTATGGTCAAAATACATGTATGTTCGTAGTATCGTCAATAGCAAAATGTTATAACAATTGCCATATTTGTTTCAGAGTTTTGGATTAGGATTCCTGTTTAATGTGTCGTTTACGACGTTAAATGACTATTTTACCGAAAAGCGTTTATTCTCTACGAGTCTTGCACAAACAATACCAGGTATATCTATAAAGCATTTACTACTTATGTCCAATGTTTATAATAAAGCAATTTTTGATCTCGGAACCACGACGACGCTTTGTTTAGAAGAGTTCAGCAAAATCGGACATCATCACAAATTCCTCTTGTCGTTGGAGTTTTTTATATTTCTCTCTGACGTGTCGTCTCAAATCAAAGAGCTGCGCCAGCCATTTGATTTGCTAATACGGCACTACACCAGTTTTTTCCTTTTTTTGGTCCATATAACTTCGCCGTGGTCTTCCCCTGCCTCTCCTTCCTTCTATCTTGGTTTTACTGAAGTTGTTGTGCCGTATCGAATGACCAATCATTTTCCCCCTTCTAGTGCTGATGGTTTTGAAGATCGCTCTCTTCCCTTTTACCCTTCTTAACACTTCGTCATTTGTTATTATCTCAGTCCAGCTTAATATGCCTTCCATCCTTCTCAACATCACATTTCAAACGCTTCCAGTCCAAATCCAACAAAAAACGACAAATTATTGAAATGTGAACGGCTAACTGAAACATATTCTGGGAACGTTTTATGCACATTTTAATTTTATTCTTACATTTCGCGTGCTGAGCTTAAGTATCAGAATAAGTGCACGATGGGCCCATTTTTAATTTAAGTTTTTTTTGTATAGTATGAAAATTTGTGTATAATAAATTGAATTACTTGTCCTTTATAATATCCGCGCAATTCCCTACAGTGCCTTAATTTTTTTTTTCCCGTACTTAAATGAAATTTTCGTCACTCAGCGTTTATATTAAATTTTAGGATAATTATGATATTACATTAATTTAATATAATTTATAAGATAATTAACCTAGGATAAGTATAGTATTAACACCACTGTAGACCCCAGTTGATTTTTATAAAGGATTTATTAGTATTAATAATAATATTAAACGGAATCACGCGCTCTTCCAACCTACCCACTTTTATCCAATTCTTTAAGAAAATAAACTCAAGAGGCTCGGCCCTGACAAAATCTGTCAACATTTTAAATGTGTCCGATTTAACCCATATTCTATTCAAAGTATTCAAACGTCTTGTTACAGCGGCCGCAGCCATGACGGCGCCAATGATCGTCTCGTGGGCTAAGACCGAATACGGCTTCCGTGGCACGCTCGTCGTCGTCTCAGCGGTTGGACTGCAGACCTTTGTGGCGGCGGCGCTGATGGAGCCAGTGGCTAGGCACATGAGGAAGGAGTACGTTAACGATATTCCAGGTTCGGTATTTAGTCAAGTTAATATTTAATCTATGTCTATTTTACGAGAACAATATTCCTGTGATATTCCTCTACAAAAACTTGCTGGTGTACAGCGATTAGATGCACCTATTTGCGAATTTTTGCATGCGGTTAATGCGCCAACCCTCCCTCCGCACGTGCAAACATGCAAACATGCAAATAATTACAGCAAACCACCACCAATAATGACACAACATTGACACGTGTTTCGCTTCTCTACGAGGCATCATCAGGAAATGCTGCCAGGAGATGTTGCTTGCGCCACGTACTACAATTAAGGGTCACAAACCCGGTTTCACCGAAACCGAAAAAACCGAAAAAACCGGGTTTTTCGTCGATTGAGAAAACCGGCTTTCAAATTTGATGCTATTTAAAATTAATTAATACATCATTACTTTTTTGTTCTCTGACTTCAAGTATCATAATCTAGGATTATAAGTCAGAGTCAGATTATTACTGTAATTTTCCGTTTTTATATTTCTTGTTCGTTTGACATATATCTATTTTTATTCATTTATTTGACATGAAATTGATATGTTTTTGACATCCCAACATTATGCCAGGAGACCCTAGATACGTATATTTTTATTTTTCTAGTTTCTGACATTTTATTATATTTTTTTTACATAATTACGATCAATATTGTTTTAAATTGGTATTTCTGTCTGTCCTTGTTAATTATTATTGTTAGAAATTATTGTAACAAATTTATTGTATGTACCTGACGAGCTTTCTGTGAATTCATTTTATTTATATACAGAGAAAATTTGTAAAATATAATGTCAATTTTCAATTAGCAATAAATGAATCTGAATCTGAATCTGAATCTTTCACACATACAATTTTCGTATTTTTCAGAAAAGAAAATGCTATTGAAAATAGACAAAGCTGTCGATATCAACAATGAAATGCAAACTCCTGTCGTAAATCTGACTGACACTGACAATGCAGATTTAGTGTATGGAGCGGAGGAGTGCACCAAACCATCAATTGGAAACATTTTAATGTAAGTATGCTCATTATAATGGAGGTACAGATGGAATGGGCTTATCCTTCGAATGGATGGCCGTCACAAATACTAAATATCTAAGGTTAGTTTAATCTGAGTTTGGGTGAAAGGGAAAGCAAAAGAATGTCTGTCAGTAGCTATTCGTAGCTGCATAACGAGGATTTCGTCAAACGTCACCCTGTATTCTTAGTACTTATATTAGATAGTTGGCAAAACCTTCGTACATACACAAACATCATTTGAGCGACCTTTTAAGTATTGAATTGAAGGAAAAACGCCTCGGAATATAATATGTGCCAACTGCACTGTTATCCAAGCAGGGGACAGGTACTCGTAAGTCGCAGGTACTCGTAGGGTCGGCAACGCGCATGTAACACCCCCTGGAGTTGCAAGCGTCCATAGGCTACGGTAAGCACTTCCCATCAGGTGGGGCGTTAGCTCGTTTGCCACCAACGTGGTATACCGTCGCGGCTGCAAAGGAGTACTCAAGAAGAAGTCCAGGGCAGCCACACCAGAGCCGCTACCGGGAAACAACAACTACTTAAGTTCAATCGTGTACCTCCCTCTCTTTCGCTGGAATAAGAAAGTGGCACAGAGAAGGATATACCTACACGAACGAACTTTTTTTATGTTTCGCGGCATCGATGCTGATGATCCTTCTTTAAACAAAATGACATTCCGTAGCTTCTTCTCAGTGATTTTTTTCTCCGGTTACAGCACAGGGTTCAAGAACTTTCTGGACTGGCCACTGTTCAAGAGGTTCGCGCTGACTTGTGGGTGTCTCGGCCCGACTACCGCCATCTTCGCTGACAGCACCTACATGTTATTCCTCGCGCAAGCTTTGTACGACTTGAAGTGGGATAGCGTGAGTCTTTTGTTATTTTTTCCAAGAGTCATTTATTTATTTATGGGAATATGGGCAGAGTATCCACATAGTGTTCGTGGACTTTGCAAAAGCGTACACAAATAAATTTTGTCATCCCCAATAAACTGGCCAACATGGTGCAGATTGCTACTAAGGAAAGTAAAATGGTGGTCCGAGTAGACATGATATATTAAGGTGGTTCGCTTTCCATACAAAACGTTTTTTGACATTCGCAGACTAACGGCGTGGTATTTAAAGAATCTTATAAATAATAAATAAATAAATAAATAAATATTAGGGGACAATCTTACACAAATCGACCTAGTCCCAAACTAAGCAAAGCTTGTACTATGGGTACTAGACGACGATAAACATACTTATATAGATAAATATATACTTAAATATACATAGAAAACATCCATGACTCAGGAACAAATATTCGTGCTCATCACACAAAAAATAAATGCCCTTACCGGGATTCGAACCCAGGACCTCTTGCTTCGTAGGCAGGCTCACTATACCAACTAGGCTAAAGCGGTCGTCTGGTTATGTAATAAGCTTTCATAAATTGGCTTTCCATTTGCGCGAAATCCCCCCTTTCCTAGAATAAAATTGTATAAACTAGAATAATTTGAACAATTAGTTTGTCACGTGATACTTTGGAAAAACGATTATTCTCAAAATTAATCTAGTTTATACAAGTTTATTCTAGGAAATGTGGAATTTCACGCAAATGAAAAGCCAATTTATGACAGATTGTTACATATTATAAGTTTTTTAAAATATCACGCCGTTAGTCTGCGAATGTCAAAAGACGTTTTGTATGGTCGTCGAACCACCTTAGCGTGTTTTCGACAGGTAAGTACGTAAAAAGACAAGTACGTCCTGAGATCGCAGATTTTTTTATACCTGCCGTCACGTCATTTTAAAGATAACAGTAAAGGTATGCACGTACACGCTACGACACTGAAAGCGCGGAATTGATGCTGATTATACCTATTTGGTAAAGAGATAGTTGGATTCCAAGAAAGGATATAGGATACTTCTGTGCCGTATCTCGCAGTATCAGTGATTGAGGAGCGTGATTAAATGAATTATATTGTATATTATAGTCTGTTATGTTATTTCAGAACCAAGTTAAATGGGCGTTTGCCTTGGTTGGTTTCGGAGACATTGCGGGCAGAATCCTCCTCATATTCTCCAGTTCCTGGCTCACCAGACTTGGCAGCCACCCTGTCTATGTTATGGGACTGTTAATTGCTATTGCAACCAAATTAGGTAAGATTATTTTCATTAACTTATATTTCTTTATAGTAAAAAAATTAATGCTCTATATGTAATATTAGTATTTGTCATATCCCATTTGATTGTATGTGTTATCTTACTCCTCTTTCTATATACTTGCACTACCTGTTCCTAATTTTTGTTCGTCATTTTCTGCTACCCAAAGGTTGTCTGGAACAGATTGCTTTATTGCGATAAGCCGCCTGTTGCTACCATTATTCTTGCTTACATTTATTATTGTTCTGCGTTTTTTTTTGTTTGAAAATTGAAATTGATTATTTGAAGTTTAAATAAGATTACTTCAGTATGGTCAAGTTATAAAGCAATAACGTATAGCTATGTTGGGCACATCCCGGTCGCCGCATAGACTCTCACGCGTGTCTATACTTTTTAGCCAAGATATAGAATTTGTAGAGCGTGGCTGGTAGTGGTAGAGTTACGCTGTGTAGGATAGGAAGCGCTACTTATAATCTGATATCTTTTTAACGCTGAAAGCTATATATGAGCTAGGGAGTCTTGGCAATCACTTTCCATGTAATGTTTTTGGTGGGATACTACTTAGCAATGTTGACCATTTTGTATTTAAAACAATAGACTACTTAAACAAAAGAGTCACTATTCTAGTTGAATATTTTGTGTGCCACGTGTCTTTGTGGTTTTGTTGGACCAATGGGTCTTAAGATAAGATCCGGTCTAGAATAAGAAGCCGCACTATAAAGTGCAAATAGTGCAATGTCAAGTGAAACGACGACTGGCCAAATCCGGAAAGGTGGCAAACGTGATGGGGCCAGCCGTGTACAACAGTTGCCAGATACAATCACGTTGGCTCCGCCCCTACTGGTTTTCGAAAGAAAACTAAAAAAATGCCTTCTCGAGCACACATTCTATATGTATTCTATTGGGTGAATAATTTTATTTAAGTATAGTTGTCTTTGACTTAACTACTAATGATTATTAATGATTCTGACTAATTATTATTAATAACTATGTATTATTTTATTAACTTAAACAAAAATTAAACAAATATTAGATGATATTACAAGCTGGATAGACGATCACCAACTAGAACATAACTTCACAAAAACTAAAATAATGACATTCCGACTCTATCAAAAACCACCTTTAGACATCGACTTCTACTACAAAAACACAAATCGAAACAGTACAAGAATTTCCACTTCTAGATTTAATTATAGACACACACTGAAACTGGAAAGCCCATGTCAATAAAATTAGGAATAAGATGTCAAGCTTTATCTATGCATTTCGTGAAATAAAGAAAACTACTGATCAGCAAACTGCGCTAACTATTTACTATGCGTATGCATACGCATGGTTAAAGTATGGTATAATATTGTGGGGAAACAGTACGGGCGCCCCAGATGTGTTTATACTACAAAAAAACTTGTTCTACTCCCAATAAATATCAAAAACACGGATACATGTAAGCCACATTTCCGAGAACACAATTTACTTACTTTACCAGAAAAATATTTCTTAGAAATCTGCAAGTTTACAAAAAAATACATGGACACGTTTAGATCTCACTCTGTCAGGCATAAAAACATGCTAATGCTGCCTTCGTCAAAACTAAAGAGCACGTACGTCATGTGTATAAAAATCTTCAACAAATTGCCGGATGAAATAAGAAATGAAAAGTTAGATGTAGCTTTCATAAAACGTTTATAAAAAAATCTGGTGTCAAAATGCTATCATACAGTCGCGGAATACTTCAATGATAAATTCGTTTAAGTACATTATTAATATTGTATTTTAGACTACCAATTTTGCATTACTCTCAAATTTTAATTTGTGAAATATTAAAGAACGTAAAAATTTCTTCCTTCTTATTAAATTAAGATTCAATGTTTCAAAAGCTTTTTAGTTTTTTCGACGCTTCACGCATGCATTTATAACAATATATAATTAAAATTTTAAGATAGGTAGGTTTTTAAATATACTTTTGCGAATTATAAATAGTGCTACGCCCTTACAGGGCTACCATGTATGAACTTATCTTGTTTGTAAACACCTTTGTAACCATGGTTTCTGCATTAAATAAATAAATAAATAAACTTGGTGTAGACCCTTTTTGGGCAATGCTAATATATATATATTTTTATAAACATACAATAACAAATAAATGAACATGAGTATATAGCATTGATTATGAAATAACGTTTTTTAACGCCCGGAAAATTTGCTCAAAGAGAGTAATGAATACCTACTAGGCTAGGCTACATTTTACATTTGTTAAAAATATCCAGGTATGCTGTGGGTGAGAGACTACACAGCCACCCTGGCCATCATCACTATCATGGGTGTATCCCGGTGCACCATCGCGGTGCTGTACCCGGCAGTGATCTCCGACTCCGTGCAGCCTGAGGAGTTCCCCTCGGCTATGGGCATTAGCATGGTGATGTTCGGGTCCCTCAGCCTCGTCATGGGACCGGTAGTGGGTGAGTCGTTTTCCGTTTTTGTTGAAGGATGGTTAGGTATACTAGTGTTCAGGTTTATGATCATACTAGCTTCCGCTCGCGACTTCGTCTGCGTGGACCCGGGATAATTTGTACTATCCTATATTTTCATCCAGGCTATAAACTATCTTCGCGCAGAATATCATCCGAAACGGTTAAACTTACCTAAGCGTGATTGAGTAACTAACATCCAAACTTTCGCATTTAAAATATTAGTAGGAAGTATTATAATAAATCAATAAATAAATATTTGGGGACAATCTTACATAAATCGACCTACTCCCAAACTAAGCAAATAGGTAATTGAAATAATACATCAATATTTTCTAAGGCTCTCGTTTCCGCTTTGCTGCTGCTTTACAATATTTACTCGCTTACACTTTGGAGGGTTATAATTTTTTTAAATATAATATTATTAAAAAAAAATGTTTACAGATAAAAATTATGATTTACTAATATTTCGGGGGAAAATTATTTAGCATTTTTTTTACTTCCAAACTATTTATCCCATATTTTTGTTCGGGCGAAGTTTTATTGCCCAACTCAACGTTTCGAACTGATATCATTTCTCAAATAATGATTAGATAAATTATTATTAGGCAAATTATTACCTGGGATTTTCTTAAGATGTCATTTATGTATTCGTCAAGTGTATTGATTGGCATACCATACTTTTAGCAACACATTAAATACTATATAATTATGTAGGTAGGTAAAAAAGTATTTGGTTCTGTTCTGGCGGTTTTTCCTACCACTCCTCCTCGCTTCGCTCGTCCTCGTAACCTACACCGACCTGTCTTAGTCTATCAAAAAATGTTATGCTAACTGTACATTAATAGTTATCATAATTCCAAAGTTTATATTTTCTCGAATTAAATTGGACGATTTGTTTTTTTCCTAAGCAAATCATTTGCTTCATAATTATTTGCCACATATAAGTTTTTGAAGTAAAATTTTGCAATATAAAAACGCTGCTAAATAAGAAAAGTGCGAAGTAATGTTATGCCAACGATTGGATTTCCAAATGAAACAGCTGCGAAAAGTTGGTTGCGAAGTTATATTACGTAGCGGAAACATATTTGCCCAAAAAGGCTACTATCCAAAAAAAAAAGTTTATTACATGCAAAATAGATAGTAAGTATTTAGTAATAACTGAGATAACATTAAAAAAAAATACCGTGGTGTGGAAAGGGTCTCTACCTACCCACTATATGTTTAGCACAGGGTCCATCACCATACACCTTGCGTATAGATATTGTTAGATCAATCAATATTTCACCTTTTACCAAATTAATTCGTTAAGCGTAGTATGCACTTTTTTGGTATTGACGTCAGTCCGTGGGCGTAACGAGTAAACGATGGTCTAGCTTACAGCACGGCTATCATGCGACGGCGCGCGAGCTCTCGATTTTTCTCGCACTAACCGTCTCTCTCTTATTAGAACACTTAGAAGAAGAGGTATAGTGCGAGAAAAATCGAGAGTATGTCGCGGCCATCCCGTGATAGACGTGCTGGTTGGATAGAAAGTGATTCCTCTTATGGAATTGCTAATTTATTTCATCAGGCGCTAGTTTCAAAAATGCCTCAAGATAATATTGCTATTTTGTTTCCGCAGGCGCCATCCGGGACGCCACGGGCGACTACACGACCATGTTCCTGGTTCTCATCGGGATCCTCATCGCTATCACTATTGCGTGGCTCGTCGAGCTGATTCGGGCTAGACGGAAGACTTGTGCGAGGGAAATAAAGTGATATCTACCTGATGTTTTGGTTTATTTTTTAAATGTAATAAATCAGCCTATATACGTCCCAATGCTGGGCACATGCCTCCGCTCGTGGGTGAAATTTTATGAATAAGATGTCACCGTGAGCAAGATTGCGATTAAATCGGTCATGTTGCGCTGTATAAAATAGAAAAGGAATTGTTACACAATACAGATTTCAGGACTGTACAAGTCAATAAAAGTTTCGATGATTACTTATGATAGGTATATTTTTTCTCAGATTGGTATTAGGATTTTGGTACCAACCTTAAAAAATTGGAATTTTCAAGAAATAAACAGTTAAATTTTTTTTAATTCTATTTTATAGTAGGTACCTGTAGTGTAGAAATAGTAGCAGGGACCGATTACGGGCGAAAACTCTTCCAAAAACGTACCATGTGCGACCATTTAGGAGGAATGCTCTGCCAACAACCATTGGTGCCATTCTTTGGGACTAGGCAAACCCATAGAAATACCTGAAACAAAAGATTTATTTTAGATATAAAGAAAAAATATGTAGGCATCTTCACTTTCGTGTCGTGACAACTGATATAAACGATTTTATAGTTACTATGTTTTTATGTAGATTTTAGCCATGAAATTAAAGGGCGGGCGTGTATGGACATTTCAACTCGTAATTAGATTTAGTTATGTCGATCCAAAATTTACCCATAAAACTAGGCGTCATCCTTCACGTACCGTAATATGTAATCATCCTTTATTCAATGAAATAGATCACTGCTGGAGTACGACAATTTTCAAAATTAAATTACATAATTCACAATTTATTATTTGTTTTCAAAATTAGATTACGTTTACCATAGACAGTTTTAATAAAGCGAATATTGCGAACAAAACATATAAACTAGTGCCTCCAGATGGTGGATGGGCCTACATGTTATGGATAGCGGCGAATATTAACTTCGTAAGTATTATTTTGTTCTTATTTTCCGAAATGGACGGAAGCCATTTTTATGTCCCTCGACCAGACGAGGATCGAATTTCAAAATAAAGCATTTTAACTTGACTGTTTAAAAAGAAAAGTCCCAGCATTGGTTTTTTTTCATCATTCTCTTAGCGTTTTTCTTGGTAGGTTGTGCCCTAAATAATTACGGCCCGCTTTGACGCCCGCAAAACTGGGTTTTTAAAAGTGATGAGGCGAGTAATTATTTACCTATTTTTGCCACTTAATGAGCTACTGTAGCCAAGCGCTATGGCGAACGACTTTTATTCTAGAGGTCGTGGTCTTTAGGGTGCACGCGCCTGTTACAACGACTGCCACGTCACTGCAACACAATTAATGGTTAAACGAACTTACCTGAAGTGAAGTTTGGCCATAATTATATGAGACGGTACATCCGAAGAGATTTATAGATTTATGTTTACTATGTAGTACTTATTTTTCAATGTACTAAGCATCGCACACTATGTTTATAGCTAAATATTAAAAAAAATAGAAAATAAAGAGTTCCTTAACTGATATCTCCCTCCCACCCCTCATACCGCGCTCCGGCTCATCGACTGTCATTGTCATTCGTTTTTAGAGCAAGACACCAATTTCCTACATTATAGGGTTAAATTACACATAATTGCATGGGTTTGGGAGGGTGATAAATCTCTTCGGATGTACCGTCTCATATAATTATGGCCAAACTTCACTTCAGGTAAGTTCGTTTAACCATTAATTATATTACGACGGTACATCCTCGAGATTTATAGATTTATGTTTACTATGTAGATGTTTAGAGCTCTTTATAGGAATAGGTGTAAACAATAAAGCAGTACGTAGGTACGCAAAGATCAATCATGTATTTATGTTCATTTTAAACTTGATAACTTTAAACTCTTTCACAACTATAATTATCTTATTAGTAATCAAAAGTGGCTTCGGCAAAGACATTATCCTCTAAGTTCATCAACGGTCTGTTATAGTATTTCGCGAAAACAAGTGAGTTTCCGGTCCAGCCTGCGCTCTTTTTTAGGAGATCTAATGATACGCCTTTTCTATTGGCTGCCGACGACGTCGAGGCATGGCGAGTGCTGCGAGCGGCAAACACATTGGTATCTATTCCGCTTTCCGCTAGCACTTGTTTAATCCAGCGACATATTGTCGCAGAGCTAGCGTTATGCGCAGGCCTTTTGATTGTTAATATTAGTTTGTCTGCATGTAGCCTGTCTCTAAGATGCTTTGTCATCTCTAAGTAGGTGGATAATGTCTTTCCCGAACATATTTGTTCCCTGTGCACAAAAAATGTTATAATCAAACGTGGGTTATTGCGTCCTGGCGCAGAGGTTTTAATTAAGTCACTAATCAATATTTCAATATTTGAGGCATTCACTGTGATATTAGATAATCTGATAAGTGATAGCGTCTGCAAGCGTTGTGCAGTCGACAACGCAAGCAGAGCTACCATTTTTTTTGTAAGTTTGTCCAGTGGCAAATCTTCATTAGGGTACCAGCTTGATAGGTAATCAAGTACTTTGTTTGGGTCCCATGTGTTTTGGTATTTGGGCAAGCTTGGTTTTAATCTAAACACCCCCTTAAGGAATCGAGCTATTCGATCGTCCTCGCTAAGCCGTCTACCCAATATCAGAGCCAATGCCGATCGAAGAGTATTTAGAGAGCTGTAACTAGCCCCATTTTTAAATTGAGTTGTAAGGAACTTAAGGATTACAGGGACATTAATCGTGTAGAAATCATGTTTCGTTTCCTCACAAAATAGCCACCATTTTTTGTACGCACAATTGCTTTAGCGATGTTTCTGCTAATGATGCCATAAGTATGTCAATTATGTCCGAACTTAATAATTGTCTTACGTACGCTTCCCTGATAACAGAGATGACACCAGGGTAAGACTTTTCCACAATGGATGACTGCTTCTGAAAGGAGACATGAGCAAACTGTGATCAGGTCCAAAATAGATAGGATCATATAGTGATAACCTTTTAAATAGTGGGTACCATGGTTGACTTGGCCAGTAGGGCACAACAATGACTCCTGTTGCTTTGTCGTTAATAATTTTTCGTAAACACTTTAGTATAAGAGAGAACGGAGGAAACGCATAGAATAAGTTGGTACTCCAATCGACCGTGAATGCATCAATATTAAACGCTTCCGGGTCTCGTGTCCAGGAAATGTATCTAGGACATTTAGTATTAATCCTGGTCGCGAATAGATCAATCTCTGGACAACCGAAGGTTTTGACTATAAGATTGAACGCGGATACAGATAGGCTCCATTCAGTATCAATATTAGTTCGTCTAGATTCTTCGTCCGCCTCGACATTGTCTTTAGATTTAATGTATGAAGCGAATATAAAAATGTTTCTAACTTCACACCATTGCCAAATATTGCGAGTCAAATCATTAAGGTGACTGTATTGTACACCACCGTACCTATTTATATAGGCTATTGCTGTAGTGTTATCAATACGCAACAGTATTTCTGTGTTACTCAGTTCACTGGCAAAACATTTAAGACCATTAAATGCGGCTTTTAGTTCAAGTGTGTTTATGTTGCAATTTAATTCATCTAGATCCCAGAAACCGCCCGTCCTTTCTTTGTTACACGCTGCACCCCAACCTGTCAAAGACGCGTCTGAATATATTTCTAACGCATAGCATCCAGTGCGTATATGATTCTTGGTTGTAAAAATATTGTCGATCCACCAAGACAAATCAGGTTTTAATGAGTCAGCTAGAAAGCATGTGCTTGTCGAAATCATCGTTAGATTTTTTAAGTGCTAAATTTTTTTCCCGCTCTAAGCGCTTTGTATACATCCACCCATAAGCTGCTGCTGGGCAAGCGGAGCATAACAAACTGAGAAAGCTTGCAAATTCTCTAATGATTAAACAATGTTGATTGCAGATTGTTTTAGCACGATCGCAAATTTTTTGACGTTTTGCTAACGGTCATTTAAGACACATCACTTGAATTGAGTTCGAAACCAAAAAAGATTTGGGTTTTACTGGGAATGAGATGACTTTGAGGATAATTTATAACAAAGCCAAGTTTTTTCAGTAGGTTAATTGTTTCCGAAACGCAATTTTGACAATCGTGCAAAGTATTGCCTAAACAAATAATATCATCCAGATATATTGCTATCATTAGACCCTTATTTCTTAAGAAAGCTATGACTGGTTTCATAAGTTTTGTGAAGACCATCGGTGCCAGGGACAATCCATTTGGCAGACACTGAAACTCATATAATTGCCCTTGAAACTGGAACCTTAAATATTTCCTGGACTTGCCTATAGGCACTAGAAAATAGGCATCTTTTAGGTCGATAGTGGCCATAAAAATATTATTTGACATATTTGATATCCTCCATTTTGAAATGTTGTGAAGCAATAAATTTATTGAGGCTTTTCAAATTAAATATAAATCTATATGTGCCATCCTTTTTAGGTGTAACGAAAATTTTGGAAAGGAATTGTCCTGACACGTTGCTATTACAAGGAACGATTGCGCCGGTATTTTTCAATTTTAATATTGCCAGATTCAATTGCTCCATTTCAAATTTGTTAAAATGATCATTTTTGGGGACTGAACCAACTTGTAGCACGGGACGATCAAAAGGAATTACATAGCCTCTTACGTATCCTAGGATTATAGGATCATCGGTCAAATCACGCCAATTACGGTAATGATGGCGTAATCTGCCTGCGTGAGAGATTACCTCTGTTAGTTTTTCGGGTTCTTGGAGTTCGTCTTCGAGGATATCGGCGGTCGATCTGCAGGCGGCGGACGTTTGTTCAATGGTTGGCCGTAGTACCGGTTCCTTGGCCCACCCTGTCTGCGAGGTTGTTGCTTGTGTTTCCTGGGTGGGCCCCTCCAGTTTTCCCGATGAGTGTACCTTCGGGAGGGACCCGTATAGTCGTCAGTTCGTTTGACTTGCAGGCCAGATCTCTCCGCTGTCTTAGATGTCTTGATTTTCTCGCCAAGGTTCGTTCTGAAGAGGTAAGCGTCTCTTTTAACGTCTTTGGCGATGTTGTGAAATTTTTTGTCTAGACTTTGGCCAACCAATTTCCTTCTGTTCCTGTTGAAATATCAACTTTGTTAGATAGTGATTAGCCTTTAATAACATCGGGTGTTTTTTTGTTATAGGGGTAGTTAGCATTGTTTAATCTGCCACCGACGCGAACTAAACCTTGATCGTCAATGAATGGATTTAATGAGATTAAGTTTGATTTGTGAGGTAAAGGTTTTTTTATTTACGACCGCTTTAGCCTAGTTCGTAGTGACCCTGCCTACGAAGCAAGAGGTCCTGGGTTCGAATCCCGGTAAGGGCATTTATTTGTGTGATGAGCACGAATATTTGTTCCTGGGTCATTGATGTTTTCTATATATTTAAGTATTTATCTATACAAGTATGTTTATCGTCGTCTAGTACCCATAGTACAAGCTTTGCTTAGTTTGGGACTATGTCGATTTGTGTAAGATTGTCCCCTAATATTTATATTTATATATTGTTTAAACAAAGGACCTCATTAGGAAAGGAAACTTGCTGAGCTAATCTAATTAGAGTAGCTAACGCGCGTTTGAGTTCATCGACTGTTAATATACCTATTAGTTTGTTTTGAGGGTTTCGAACATTGTAAATAAATCTGTGGACTTGCGCACATACTCGCTGAGTCCTAGTCAATTTTGAAAATCTTTCGATGTCTATACATGCTGCCGCAGGTGCAGAGTCCACCACCAAAGCAGGCAACGCTTTTAGTTCGAGAAGGTCAATGACCTCTGACGACGAGACTGGCCACGAAGGTTCAGTTTGGCTTAGCCAGGCGGGCCCATGCCACCTGTCACAAAAGATATGCATTTCGATATATTTAGGGTTGTCAATCAATACTCGTCTTGGAATCTTAAGGGAAGATTTGACGTTAGACCTTGAGAAAACTTTATCCATGATTTTTGGATATTTTCGGGTACTTCTTTGTCCCAATCGATCTTTAGAGACCATAAAGATTGGAGAAGTATTTTTGGTTTTATTGTGCACAGAGAAAGTAGCCCCATGGGATCAAAAATTTTGAAAGTATTTCTGATCATTGGGTGATGAGGCAAAAAGAGGTGGGGGCCAATAGGCTTAGGCTCAGGTGATTCCTCGAGATGGTCAAGTTCTGCATACTCGTGAATGAAGTCTGAGTATTTTTTTTGAGTTCGGACTGCTTTCTAAAGCGAGCCTTTAGACTAATAAACCGTTTTTTGGCTAACGAATAGGATTCTCCTCGACAATCCTTTTCGTCACGAAGCGGTAAACGGACGCAATAGCGACCATTTGTCAAGCGATACGTATTAGAAAGAAAATGTTGTTCGCACATTTTCTCTTCTTGATATAGGGGAGAGACTGGGGTATATTTTCTAGTTTCCAAAATTTAGTCAATTCGTCATTTAGGTGAGGCAAGTTAGGCTCTTGTAACAAAAAGTTGCAATGAGTAGTTTTATTTGATGGTTGTAGTTTGGAATGGTTGAGTATAGACCATAGAATATAGACCAGAAATGAGCCAACCCAGCTTATAACTCCGAAGAATAGGATCGCAGGGTCCTAGCGAGTGCTGATTGGAACCTATTAGGTCCCAAAATAGGTCAGCAACAATGAGCATGTCAATGGAAGAGGCTTCATAAAATTTGGGGTCTGCTAGTTGAAACTTAGATAAGTCATAGCGACTGACGTCGAGGGAAACCTTAGGCAATTTATCGGCAATTTTAGGCACAACTAGGCATGTCATATTGATATTAAATGGGTCATTAAGCGACTGGAAATGTAGGGCACAACGGTTGGTATGCGTATTTATAGGGGTGTCAGACAATCCGACAATACTGACATTAGATGGCTGCGAAGCCAGGTTTAAAGTTTGTTGGACCCTTTGACCGACAATTGTCGATTGACTCCCACTGTCCAACAAACAACGAACTATCATGGAATCATTAGTAGCTGGGTTTCTTAATTGAACTTGGGCGGTGCACAACAACACGTCCGAATTAGTCATAGCAGCTAAACTAGCGCTACTAGTGTTTGAAACTTCAGGTTGACTTGCGACATCGGTTTGATTGGGAACATGTAAAAGAGAATTGTGTTTGTTTACAAGAGCGACAAGAACCTGGCAATCTGCAAGTTTGAACCTTATGTCCGACCCTTAAACAGTTCTCGCACAAATTCAACGAGGATGCCAAAGCAACCCTATCCTCTGGGCTTCTCGCCTTGAAGGCAGCGCATTCGTACAGAAGATGATGACCCTTGCACATGATACAATCACTTAGAGTAAGGAGGGGAGTTTGGTTTAGTCGTGAGAGCAAATGTTTTTGTCTGTGGTTTAGATTGGGGCGGCGGCGGCAGATTTTTAGTCTTGTCGTATCTGTGTTTGTATACTGTCTCTAAAACGTATGCACGGGCTTTGAGAAAATCAAAAAAATCATTTAAACTAGGAATTTCCGGCAGCGTATTTCTATGTTCTTCCCATTTATAGCATGTGCTGCCATCTAATTTAGACGACACCATATAAATAATGAGGACATCCCACCTTTCGGCGGGCAGTCCCAAAGTACAGAGAGCCCGCAAGTTTTTGGTGATATGATCAACAATAAATCGTAGGGACTTGTCGGTCTCTCGCACTGATCCAATGCTAAATAAAGCCTTTAAGTGGTTATTTATTAGCTATCGTTTGTTGTCGTAACGTTTGCACAAAAGTCTGACTATCAGACCAAGCCTCAGAATAATTAGAATCGGACACTTCTAAATTGCATAGAACGCGGGCCGCTTCACCTTCCAGATACGAAAGTAGGTAGTGAAATTTGTGTATGTTTTGTATCTTAGCGTTGTTGTGAACTAAAGAAATATAAGTTTCTTTAAACTCAAGCCACTTAAAACACGACCCGTCAAAATTTTGAATTTTAATGACAGGTAGTCTGAACCCGAGAACATCATTATTATCATGATGACACTGCAAAGAACAATTAGTATTGTTCAAACCGTCTCTGGAAGGCAAATTGGCTTCTAGAAAGTCTTGAGCTATTGATAAGTTTGTGTCAAACTCTTGTTCATAATTGTCCCGTTTTGTCAATTCTTTAGCTTGGTCAGGTGCACTTAAAATCTCTATTTGACCTTGCACCTCATCGAAATCAGTAAATAACGATTGCATTCTCGATATTTTCATTGAGAGCTGTTTAGTTTCCAAGGACGAAATAGTTTCTAAGACGGTTAAATTATCTAAATAGGATTTAAATTTCGTTTATCGACCTTTGATAGAACCACGTCTAGACTTATGCATTTTAAGTTTATCTTCCTCAGACATCTCGTCTTGCTGCAATAAAATTATCGAGAAAAATAAGGCAATCTAAGTAAACAAGTTATGTAATTGCATACGATACGCTCCTCGCTTAGCCGGTCCACCAACACGCCGTCTGCCGTTCAGCCAGACGAAATTGAACTCTCGGGCCTGCGCGCAGGCAGCAATGCGCTCGCGCTGCACTCCTGGGCGTGGCGATTGCCCCGAAGTAGGTCACTGGACGCTGGAATAGCCAAAAATGCACTACTAAACAGCTGATTGGAGCTATGTATAACAGCAAGCGGGCAAGGGGCGTTAAGTACCTTAAATGGTAAGCAAGGATTGCGAAGATTTGATTTTAGTATATAGGCGTGATAACTGGGGGCACAATGAATAGAAAGTAGGCACAAATATTTAGATAGGCACTTGCAAGTAGGTTTTATTTTAATGTTTGGAAAATAGGCTAGTGCAAAGAAGCGGTGATTACGTTGCTATAAAGCAAATTGGACTGAGTGATTGGATGGCGCTTGCAATGCAACTTATGAAGTAAGCTAGGTTTTCTATGGCCTTAATAACTTGTAGGTCGTAATATGAGTTAAGCAGTTGAGTATAGCCTTGAATCAGCTACTGCAGATAGTTAGGAACACTAGAAGTCTTACGAAAATGCTTAGAGAAACTGGAATAATTATTGGCACAAATCAAAGAGGAAGCAATTAGGAGAAGTAAAGGAACGGGCTCACGGTATAAATTGGCAGGCAGGTGAAAGTAGGCACGTTGTGGTGCGCCGCGTAGCACGTGGCACGTGGCGGGCTGCTGCGTAGAAGGCGTGGGTCCGTCAGAAATGCGTCTCTCGGACGCTGGAACTGGAGCGATTGGGTCTGGCTGCACGATGCACGTTTATAGGCACAGCTAATGCCTTGGCGTTGATCCAGGCATCTAGGCGCTGCGTGGAGTAGGTGCACGTGGCGATGGCCTCTTCGCTTGGGAAATGGGAACAGCAACTGACTTCGGAATCTGATTAATTGCTGCAGTGTCCTGTCACGGTCGCCATTTTGTTCCAGACGGGAACAAGGGGAGATGATTTAAATGATGGTGGTGTGTAGTGTAAATAAGGTGTATAATCGGTTAACAGTAAAATAATCTTAATAACTAAATGATGTGCTGAACGCAGCGGCGTGAACACTAGTACTATTTTGTTCAACGAAAGTTACATGAAAAATCACCTATAGCTTGGTTTTCTACTGTAGCAGAGCGGTGGGGCACGCTACTTTCAGTCTAGAGACCGTGGGTTCGAACCCCTTCTCGTACCACTGAGTTTCTCAAAAAACTTATGTACTAACGGCCGTATTCATAAACGTACTACAAGCCTATTTTAACTAAAATGCCGTTAAAATTCTTTTGTCCTTATCTGTCACTTTGATATTTGTGTTCGTAAGAAAGGGACAAAGACAAAGCACATTTTATTTAGCAGAGGCACTAAGTTTTATGAATAAGGGGGTAAATGTATATAATAGTTTTGGTGGAGGAAAACATCGTGAGGATACCGGTCTGATTCGAAATAGATCTAGTTTTACCTCTGGGTTGGATGGTCAGGCTGCAATCGTTTTTGTAAAACTGTGATATATGCGACAAATGAAAGGCACGCGTCTGTTCAGTAAGCGATTTATTACGAGACTGGCGGTAGGTATGACATTATACATAACACTACTATCTTCTTAAAAACTAACAATTTACTTATACAAAAATTAAGCACTTATGCAAAAATTACTACGGGAATATTTTTTAGTCTCAGTCGGCAAAAACGATTTCAAAGTTTAACATTATTAGATTCCTACATTACGTTACTAACACTATGTTTACACAGCTACTCTCTACTCTTTTCTTAAATCAACATTTAATTTAAAGAAACGCCTCTATACTTACATCTAAATATATAAAGATTTCGTGCCTAGTACACCGTTATCTCCTGATTATGCAACTCCCAGTGCTCAAGAAAGGTAAACAGATGCCGATGCGCCGGTGCCTACCTACCCCTACTACTTATCTATGGTATTACATTTGTTTGCTTTTGTAAACTTAGCTACTTAGTTACTAATTAACAATTTTAATTTGGATCCTCTTGTTTGTGATTAATCTTTAATACACAATGTTTTATTTAGTTATCAACTACTATTCTAATTGTGCAAGGGTAATGGTTGGTAGTGGTAACTTTAATCAATATTACCTACTTATTACTTATACCTACATATATTATATTCATTACAAATATTTATTACACTTATAGTTAGGTGGGAAAGTTGCTAAGTTAAAAGTTCTATTAATTAGTCGAATAAACTTAAATACATTGCAAGCCTACTAAAAAAACTTAATGTTTATATAAAGTTTAACGTGCTGTACCTTTAGATTAGGTATTAAGTTAGGTACCTAGTTGGCTAAAATTTGTATTGTGGTGGATTTTTGACCCTGCACTCTCTAATATGGCGGGGTTGAGGCGGTTCAGGTGGCGGCAAGGGCGACGGTTGGGGAGTCTCGCTGCAGCCTGAGGTAGGAGTCGGCGGTGTCCCGTGGCGCGCGCTCCCGGGTTGAATGACCTTGCGCGTGGGTGTATGCGGAGGTATCCCATCATTTTTATATTTTTTATAATAAACCGCTTACTGAACAGACGCGTGCCTTTCATTTGTCGCATATATCACAGTGGCGACCGAGGATTAAAAAAAAAAATTGATCAAGAGCGTGCAGTTAAAAACTAGTAACTAACTAAGTTAACTAGTGTATAAACAGTCAGTGTTACGTGCCTAAGGTGGTACAGGACGTTTATTGCAGTGATAATCTTTGTACGAATAAAAGATGGCGGTTGGGAAACTCGGGGCATTCGACGTGTCATCTGGGAGCTGGAGTATGTACACGGAGCGCTTGGAAATGTTTTTTAAGGCAAACGACATTAAGCCAGATGTGCAGTTACCGACGCTAATTGCAGTTATTTAACTAGCCCTTAGAGACCCGCAGATTTAACATATGAGGAAGTAATCAAAATAATGTGCAATCATATGGAGCCTAAGCCTTCGTTTATGGCTGAGAGGTATCGTTTCCGACTGCGGCGGCAAGGAGCGGAAGAAACGGTGGCACAATATCTGGCAGACCTAAAGAAGTTGTCAAAACATTGTGAATTTGCGGCGTCATTACAGGATAATCTCCGAGACCAGTTCACGTGTGGGTTAAAGAATGACACTATCAAACAACGTCTTTTTGCTGAGAAAATCCTAACCTATCCAAAGGCGGTAAGCCTCGCACTCTCATTGGAAGCGGCAGAGCGAGATGCAGCGATGGTGGAGCGTCCGAGTGCGAGCGAGAGCAGAGGCAACGTTATCGGATGTGACATAGCGCCGGTAAATTCACTCTCTTCGCGACCACGTGGCGCAAAAATATCATTTATAATCCAAATAACCGACAAAACAACCGTTTACACAGTACCAATATGCAGGGGAATGCGACAAGGTGTGCGGTTTGTGGGTGGCAAGGTCACCGGGAATCAGGATGCCGGTATAAGAAGTTCACGTGCAGGAGGTTTGGGGCTGTGGGCCATCTGAAGCGGGTGTGCCCGGCGTGGGAGCCGGCCGGCAACCACGACACGGCCACGGGGCGCAGCGCGGGCGCGGCCGGGCGCCGCGCGGGAGCCGGCGGGCGAGGCCCGCGGCGCGCCCTGCACCATGTGCATGCGGCGGAGGAAGAGACTCCAGGGCCCATAGAGGAGATTTCGTCGGCGAGCGATATAGAAGAAGATTTGTATCATCTGTGCTTGAACGGATACAGACCGGTGAGCATGTCTTTGTGCGTAGATAATAAAGTGATAAGCATGGAAGTGGACACGGGCTCTGCCGTGTCTTGTATTAGTAAAGATACTTATCTCAAATATTTTGGGCATAGGCCAATTGAACCGTTTGATTTAACTTTAAAGTTTTACGACGGAAGTAAAATTAGACCGTTAGGTGTTATAAGGCCCGATGTTCTATACGAAGGCAAGCTAAAAACGTTAGAGCTATTTGTTATAGAAGGGGGTACGACATCCTTGATGGGGAGGCAATGGTTGACGGAACTGGGTATCCAGATTTCCGTATTCAGTTGTCAATCTGTGAGTAATGATGCAATGTGTAAATTACTGGACAGGTATAAGGAGCTATTCAGCGGCGGTTTGGGGCGGTTCACGGGCGGCAGGGCGACGCTCCGCGTGAGGGAGGACGCCACGCCGGTGTACTGTCGCGTGCGCCCCCTGCCGTACGCGCTGCGCGACCGGGTGGACCAGGAGCTGGACGAGATGAGGCGCAACGGGGTCATCGAACCCGTCGACACTTCGGAGTGGGCCACGCCGCTCGTGTCGGTACGTAAAGCTGATGGTGGGTTAAGAATTTGTGCCGATTATAAAATAACCCTGAACCCGAATTTGCTGATCGATAGGTACCCTCTCCCCAAAATAGACGATTTGTTAGTGAAGTTAAACGGGGCTCGAGTATTCTCAAAAATAGATTTAACTCAAGCGTATAATCAGGTGGAACTAGATGATTCAAAACAATTTACCGTTATAAACACGCACCGGGGCTTATTTAGGTATAATAGGCTAGTCTATGGATTGTCTTCAAGTCCTGGAATTTTTCAGAGAATTATGTCTAATTTACTGAAGGACATCCCACACGTGGAAGTGTTTTTAGATGATATTTTAATTGGAACGACAGATGTGGCGTCGCATTTAGTAATATTAGATAATGTTCTACAGAGACTACATAGTCATGGCATGAAATTAAAAAAAAAGCAAGTGTGTTTTTTTTACTGAGGAGGTTCAGTATTTGGGATTTATAATCTCTAAGGATGGTATTAAAACCGATGCGGCCAAGATTGAGGCCATTGTTAAAATTCCACGACCCCAGAATATAACGGAATTAAAATCATTCCTGGGAGTTGTCAATTTTTATAACTACCCGCCAAAACTTGGGATCAGGTTCTAACGCGGACCCCTGGACCCTTTACGGAATAGCCAGGGAATCGCCAGGAGGCTGATGACTTGTTGCTTGATATTCAGTTCTGCTATGGTTCCCGCATCCAACTGTGACTTACGTGACTAACTGTAACCGGGTGCTCTCGCTGCCTAATTATCGTGTTGTTCTCTTTGGTGATCTCTGACGCGGTTCCACAAGAGTAGTACGCGACGGCGGTTGGGGTCTGCATTTTCATATATATAGCATCCTGGGCATCATATTGGGCCCAGCACGGCTATCACAAGACGGCGCGCGAGCTCTCTCGATTTTACTCGCACTATCAGTCTCTTTTTTATTAGAACGCTTAGAAAGAGAGATATAGTGCGAGAGAAATCGAGGGTATGTCGTGGCCACAGAACTATGTCAAGATAGAAGGAAAGAGCTTGTCGATTAGTATGGGAACCGAGCGTGTAACCTTTTTACGTAGGTACTTTGACGTCACCAGCGTAATTTAGTGACGGAAAACATAAGCCGCGCGACATCGATTCGTCAACATTGATTAGCACGCGGCAGTTGCAATAACTAGTAGGTTTATTTTGTATCGATTCAAAACATCGATAAGAACCGACAGAAGAAATGATAATTTAGATTCAACGGAGGAAATGAAAAATAGTAAAAATAAAAAGGACTTAGTTTTTTTACATTATAGAAGGAAAGAATTTGTCGAGACGTTTAGTATGTTCAGTCCCTAAGCATCCTGAACAAATTTCTGAATGGATTGCTTACGTTCCTGCTCACGGACGCTACATTTCAATCACTGGCCGAGCTATATCATAAGTCCTCTAAATATGCGACCAGATACCCTAGGTAATGGCCAGAAGGAAACCAAAAATGTAGGAAACCATTTTTACGACGAGTTGCTTCCATTTATTTCTCATTTCAGGATCATTCGGAAAACTGAAATAAAATTGCAATATAGAAGTAGCCATAACCTGTTTGTTAATAATATTTGCTTTGCACTACATACATTATATAGCTGCATAATAATATAAGAACGTAATTATCATTTCCTCTGTTTTCAAAAACGATTATAATAATCGAGTAAAAAAATCGCAGTGTACAGCACTATTCTTACTTTCGACAGAAAAAATTAGAAATCTACCTTATAAATGAGAAACCTACCTTAAATATTTAAGGACAAATTGTACTTACCAATCAAAGGAAACACCTCAATTAATAGCTCCACCTTTATTGGAAGTGTTTGAGCAACTAATTATTGCGCAAACAACCATTTTGTTTTTAAAATGTGACGTCGCACGCAGACCGCGGTCGGGAGCAGACTAAAGTTCGCGGCGAGCAATGGTGCCACCGTGCCATCTTTTCGCCACGCGAAGTACATACACTTATTCCTTCTATCTTGATATATTTCTGTAGTCTTGGCCGTCTCATGATAGACGGGCTGCTGTTGGTAAGATTCAAAGTGAAAATTCAGGTTTGGTATTGTGTCATGCGATCAAAGTTTTTACTATAATTGTAATTCTGGCTATATATATATATATATATATTTTTATGTATGTCCGCGGATAACTTCGTCGTTTATGAACCGATTTTGATTATTCTTTTTTTTGTTGGAAAGGGAGTATCCCAAGGGTGGTCCCGTGGTAAGGAAACCAGGATCTGATGGTGGAATCCTGAAGAAATTGAGGGAAACTCTCGAAAAAATTGTCTTTCCGACTAGTGTGTTCCTTAATATTATTCAATATAATAATAGTACATTGTGATACAAGTGAGGTATGTTCATAATTACATCAGAGGCGGAATTATTACGCGAACCGCAGGTGAGCGTGATAAGAGAGCCGAGGATTGCAATTATCAAAGCTCACGCGTTTCATACGACGTTTTTCAACACATTTTGCGAGGAAAAAATCCTTTTCATAAGATGAAAATTTGATAGGCCTGTCAAGTTATTTTCTTTACTTATTGATGTCAACAGGTTTTTACTCACATGTTGTATACATCGTCAAGAATTTCTAGTGGCGTCCATTCTTTTTATCACTTCTAGTCACCACGAATCAACATTTTTGTTAATAACCCAACACGCATTAACAATGTTTACAAATATCTGTGAAATAACCTATAATGGTGCACATCAATTTTTTTTTGTGAAGTTTTCGCAGTGCGCGCGCATTAGATGAAATCTCTAAACAGCCAATACAAAAAAAAAAAAATCGTTTTAAAATGTTATCTTTATTAATTCATGTAAAATGTTATCAAAATTGAATAGTTTTACTAAATGAACCGTTTCTATATCATATCCAAAAAGATATAGTCAATTAATTAATAAAAAGGATTTAATTTGTTTAGTCGGGTAAAAATCCATTTGCCGAGAATTAAAAAAAAAAGCTGTACATTCTGTACAACCCGGTTAGTTTAAGAATGCACCGTGTGCATGCATACATCTTGCTGCAAGGTGGCAACGTGACTTAATCGGGATATAACCATAACACACAAGTATCGTAATGTTATTAAACACGCGTGTTTAATATCCAGGATTATGAGCCTAAAAGCGACACAATAAGAGGTACGTTACGAGCAATTGTGTTGAAATAGTACATTACTTACCCAGGGCGGTGAATTCGTGAAAGGCCCAGATCGCAGGTGTTTGTGGCCCGAACCGAAGGTGAGGGCCATAAATATGCGATCTGGGGCTTTACGAATTACCGCCCGTGGTAAGTACACAACTTTACGTCTTCATCTGGCCACAATGCGAGTTTTACCGTACGCGCAGCGTGCAGTAAAACTGGCATTATGGCCAGGTGTGACGTAAAGAATTTTAAAGCCCTATAATTTTCCCTAATAATCAACGCATTTGCTCTCGGAAATCAGTTCATGTGGTAAATTGGAAAATAAATGTGGAAATATTCTCGTGGCTTGGCAGAGCACTAAATTGAAGTCGGTTAAAACTTTGTTTTTAAAGTAAATTATATAACAACGCTAAATCCTTTGTTTTGCTTTTTAGCAAGAATTCTTCATACAAAGATTCAAGTCTATAACTTTCCAGATGAACGATTACCATACAACGGGTCGACCCCTATTTCACCCCCTTGAGGGTTGAATTTCGAAAAATCCTTTCTTAGTACACGTACTGTAAAGAATATATGCTCCAAATTTCATGCTTATATCTTTAGCGGTTTAGGCTATGCGCTCTCTGTCAGTGTCAATAGATTAGTAACGCAAGAGTTTTATAATACATATGTTTAGATAATCTAATAGAGAAGTGCAAAACTGCAGATAATGTTTTCTTGAACTACCTAAGAAGGGAAGAGAATATGAATGAAATTCGTATGTTACTAATTCATTTTCACATGTAGCTGTGTCAGAAAGAACAAATAAATACCAAACTGATTACGATTCAATGCTTATTAGCATTTAATCGTAATTAGTTTTCAATAATAAAGTCAGGTAAGTAGAAGCCACTGGTAGCCGAGCGGTAAGGCACGCGGCTTTGAATCTGGAGGTCGCGGGTTCAAACCCCGGCGCGTGCCACTGAGTATTTTCAAATAAAAACATAATATAAATACAAAATATCATTAACATTGCGGGTATTATAATTTATATAGATCCCGAAGTATCGAAATGAATCGTAGGAATGAATCAAAGGTATAAATGAAAATGCCCAAGATGAACAAAATCATTTGATATTTAATAGGAGCTTTTCGAAAACATCGTGAGTAAACCTAACCTAACCTAACCTACCTTCCTCTCAATTGCTCAAAGGTTAGCTGGAAGAGATCCCTTATAGGGATAAGTTCGCCTTTGTACTTTGATCTATTGTGTGACATGTATATTATTTAACCTGTTATTGTGTACAATAAAGTGCTTACATATGTATACATACATAATCCCAATAAGGTCTAGCCCAGAGGGAAAACCCTCTGGGTTGGAGAATCAGATGGCAGTCGCTTTCGTAAAACTGCCTACGCCAAATCTTGGGATTTGGTGACAAAGCGGACCACGGGCTCTTTAGACTACTACCAGGAAAAAACGCAAGATGAACATTTCGATAATAAGGTCAAATACATATCAACTTGACAATTACAATTTGGCGTATATTGCTGAGTCGGTACGTATCGACAGTTGGTGCCGAGGCCTGAACTTAGCCAACACTTCGATGTTACGCTAAGGCCACACGTTGCTAATTCTGTTGTCTTCACCTACTTCTGCCGTAATATATTGACCTTCCGCAACGGAAACCTTCCACTCGGCATCTGTCATGTAAACAAACAACCAAACCAGCTGCAGCGTGTTTGTTGGTCAACAACACAATTTCGAATTTAAATTAATTGATACCAGTAACATAACTATTAAAACGCAGATATGGTAGAAAGTTATTAAGGTGACGTTGGTAAAGATTCAACTTTTAAGGTTTTTGTTAGATGTTCAGCCAGCAGTAGAGAAACATTACCCACTTGCAAACAAACTTTTATCCATACAGGGAGTTTTAAAGTGAACGATGTTCTCCGTTTCATTCAGTATGGCCCAAAATTATTTCGTAGGATTGTCCGGATGCCTAGATATCCGGAGGTTCTCCTCTACAGGTCGCTATATTTCAACGGATTCTTGTGCAATTTAGTGAGCAGGTTCAATAATTATATCGTATTTTTCTTGTAGATTCAGGTTGTCTTTATAAAACCAAATAAAGAACGACAGTATCGTGAGTTCTACAGCTCACAGAGCCACGAGTATAAATTACAGTGCAACAATTTGGAACTATCAATTTGATCTGAATGATGGAACCAAACGTTGGGACTCCTCTGTGGCTAACAATTTTGCACTAAATCTTTATTTATAAATAATTATTTTAACTAGTTTCTCAGTTTAGCCGGGCGTGGCCGAATGGGGCCCGTTTGTCGAATAATTAATACAACACCTAACATAGTTAGTCCAAAAACCTTGAGAGATAACCGAGTTGCATCATAATAATCCGTTGAAAAAGCGACTCTTCCATGCAAGCTATTAGATTCAACATTCTATGATAGATATACATCTTTGGAAAGTCATACAAACTTTGTCAGCACAGTGTCTTCTTTTATTTATATTTTATTTGAAAAGTGTTAGAATCCTGCTCGGTCCTGCGCCACCCGCATACCGACCGCTACCAGGTCATCAGTCCACATTGCATTGTGGGGGTTTACTCACGCTACGCCTGTCGGCACGTGGTCGCCACTCGAGAACCGAGAGGTCTGTTTAAACCAAGCGAATGAACAATTTTTGACATTTAGTATTCCTCCTCTTAAATGCCATTTGTTGATATCATATCGTATGGACGGAAATAATTACACTTATGAATGAGTGATGAAGCAGCATTGTAGCTGACATACGGTAAACAATGTTATCATTGCTGTTATGAACTGTGCGGGAGATAATTAAGCACTTTCATACTTCTTAGACAAACACTATGGTATAAGCGCTGTTTTTGCGAACCAGTGTTTACAAATACGTTGTTTTGGGACGAATTAAGTCGTCATTACTACTAAGAAAACGAAAGAAAAACAAGATTTGAATAACATTCTAATATTTTTACCTGACTGCCAAGAACGGACTTGGGCCGACCGACTGGATGGTCTCAGCCCGGTACCACAGGTATTGCTGGGGGTGGGGAGCAGGCGGATCTGCGTCGCCTTGAAGCTGGAAGCTGGCAGGAAATGGCACAGGATCGGGATAAGTGGCGTGCTCTCGTTTCGGAAGCCAATATCCTTTTTGGATCACTGAGCCAAAATAGTTAGTTAGTTTGACTGCCAAGGACGGAACGGAACGGAATATTTAAAATAGCAGAATTCAAATACGACCTGCCTGATGTATGATATAGAGATCGTAGTCTATAAAAGCTTGCAACTGCAGAAGAGTAATTGCCTGCGGCTGAACATTACTTTAACGGCATAAATGATGTTTCAGAAGTTTCTGGACCGGTTCAGTGCAAGTGTTCCTTTAGTGAGACGACTCTTGTCTCAACGTGTTTCAGAAGTTTCTGGACCTGTTCAGTGCAAGTGTTCCTTTAGTGAGACGACTCTTGTCTCAACTATTTTCGGCATGAGCAGGCAATTAATATAGGCAACTCTCTGTATTACTCTTTTTAGAACTAAGTATCTAACATTGTAGCTATTCCAAGACGCAAAAAGGTTGTGTTTTTGTTTGGCTTTTTGCTTAGTTATTTTTTATATAGTTAATCACGCTATCAGTGAGGATCTGTTATTAGTTCACGGTCGCTATTGTTTTAAAAAACGTGTATTATTATAAGCTGATGATCTTCCTATATAAATAAATGAATAATTTTGAAGATCCGCTATGTTGAAAGCAAGAAATAGATGCAGCTCTTACTCCAGTGCATCATCTTGAGCTCTTTCTGATTGAAGGTAATATCCCGCTATCATCAAATATGTCAATGGTGTACGATTAAGAAGCCCACAATATTTCAGCGAGCATTGAAAATAAAAGCTAGCACCTAGTTTTAGCAGGAATGGGACATTTTGGCATACTTGTCTATATGGGGCCCATTTCATGAATCTTCAAGATATAATGTTATCTCTAAACTGACAAGCTGAGGCTCTTGACCAATAGTGATTGGTCTTTAGATCAGGGTTGCCAGATGAGACTTGCAAAATAGCAGTTAGTAGCTTCTCATCTCTAGGCTCCACGTATTTTTTACATACTTCACTGTTATGAGTATTAGAGAGACAAACGATCGCAGTTTCAAACCATGCACCAAAGGATGAAGCTTAAAATTCGTTAAATAATTTTCGAACAGACGTCTCAGACTCTGCATAATAAATAAAACGTTTCAACTAGCGGTTTTCATAATCAACACAGACGTTAATTGCGTTTTAACGTGATATAATGAAAAAATAACGTATAATAAAATGTTTCACAATATTCCACTATGACGCTACAGCAAAGTCCATGATCAATGAGATTCTTCTTTCTCGTGTGAATTCACATTTATCTTAAACCACATTGAAATCGATAGGTACTTGTGTCTTGGGTAAATACAATACTTGCGGTCATTTGACCTGTGGCGAGTTTAGCAATTTTTCCCCATCTCAAAAAGTGCACAGCGCCGCTAAAGAAGTTTTCACTTCAAAAATAATATAACTTGGATTCCTATTATGCTGAGGAGATGCCACACCATGGAATAAGTTTATAACAAAAAACACGTGTGTAGTAGATTTAAACCCCATAAAATCAACGTTTTTAACCATAGTTGATTTGCCCAGGCGCAAACAAGACATACCAGTTTCTTTTTACAATTATTTACTTAAATGCTTTAGTCCATTAAATTATTTTTACTACAAGTCATTAAATCTGATTTATTGCACGCTGAATTACTCGACTAATAGATACAAAAAAGTGCAATAAAATGCAGATGTACTACTAATGGAAGTTCTAAGATACACACTGCAAAAACTAGGTATTTTTAGGCTAAATTAGCTAATGAATATAAAAATTAAATGTCAAGTATAGTCTATTCGACTATTGATAATGAAAACTTGCTTGAGAGAGCTTGAGACGTGAACCACATTTAAGGAGTGACCGTTTAGGGCCAGCTGTTTTCAAAACTAAGGTCTGTTAAAATGGCGATCATTAAGGGCTGGTTGCACCAACTTACGATTACAGACCGATCAACGTTAAATATGGCGTCGGCAGCTGTCATTCCATAGAAACTTGTAAAATTATCCATACATTCAGATTTCAACGAACACCGCTTACTCACGATAACCTACAGACGGTTTAGTGCAACTAAATGTACTGAAATCTTGTCAGTTCTCTATGTCTATGAGATAACCACTGCCGGCGTAATAATTACGGTTACATGAGAGAAGTATTTCCCAGCCATTATTTGCTTAAAATGCAGATACAACGGGAAATGGGAAAAATTAGCTACCAGTTGGACCCCACAAGATGGCTATCGAGACAGAGGCCGGAGGAATGAATACAATAAGGAATGCAATAAAATATTTGAGTATAGAAAAGGAGATGTGAAGTTTTGAAAGCAGAAGCTGAGATTAATATAGTTTAGATTATTTGAACTGAGCTCATGAACAACCTTTGTTTGCCTTTCTCCTTTGAAAAAAAATGTTACCACCACGTAAAATGTTCATTGAATGAACTCTATCTTCTTATAGAATAGATTACAAATTAGCTATGAGATTAAATACCACACACAGAGGTTTGTACCTGGCTCGCTGGGAGCGGGTTGTTTGACAGCCGCCACAGTCTCCTGACCGTTGTGGCCGACAGATGGGACAGTGGCCTGACACGGCATTGGTCCTCTCTGCATTTAAGCCTAGCATATAAGAATATTATTTAAGTTAACCTTAGTATTAGTTTTTATTTTAAGGCACTTACTAACAGAATATGCACAAAATTAGTCTGAAATAAATGCTTTTTTTTTTAATCTTTTAATCCATTTTGAATTTATTGAATAAGACGATAGAGTTCATTATACAATGAACATTTTGTGGCGCTAACTTTTTTCTTGCAAAAAATGGCACGCGTCCGACCACACAGTCGTATTGTTAGACTTGAATGCTATTGTTCTGAAGTTAAGAAGATCAGTCCAGTTCAGAAAATCTCAACTATACAGGGCGCGACGCGGGTCACTTCTAGTTATGACTAAATCAGAGGCCTAAGCTCAGCAGTGGGCGATAACGGGTTGGAAATGATGATCATTATCACACCCACTAGCGTTACTCCCGGTTGTGCCCTAAAGGAGCCCGGGGTCCGCCTTGACACCTAATCCCAAGATTGGCACAGGCACTAGTTTTATGAAAGCGACTGCCGTCTGACCTTCCAATCCAGAAGGAAAACTAGATCTTATTGGGATTAGACCGGTTTCCTTAAGATGTTTTCCTTCACCGAAAAGATAACGGTAAATATTCGGTAGAAACATAAGTTCCGAAATACTTATTGGTACGAGCCGGGATTCGAACCCACGACCGCCGCTTGACAGCCGCATGCCTGAACTACCGTAGCTTCATCTGAAAATGATGATGATGAAGTAACAAAATTAGCGATGTGAAGAGCTGTCATAAAAAAATGTCTAATAATGACCGTGATACCGCTTTATATTGTGGTAAAGCCAAAACAAGTCTAGACATTTTTTGCAGCATTGGAAATATCTGGTTAGTACCGGCTCACGATCGATTCGATCTGAATTGATAATTTATCCATACTAATATCATAAATGGAATGTGGGTCTGTCTGTCTTTCTGTCCAATTTGGATGAAATTTGATACAGAGATTGATTAGAGATTAGAGTTCCGGGAAAGGACATAGTTTTTATTCCGGAAATCATCCTCTAAGGGGGTAAAATGGGGTTAAAAGTTTGTATGGAGCTACGATATAAACGTTCCACGCGGACGGAGTGGCGGGCAGAAGCTAGTAATTAACATACTCGTATCTGATGTGCAAGAATTTTCCCGCGATTTTATTTTTATTTTATTTTTTCTTTGAGTATCGTATTCATTGGCATACTAAAATAATGTTAATGTGTCACCAAAATTTTTAAACAAATGAATAACAAGTAGGTGAACATAATAAATAACATTACGCTTTACATCAAACATAGCTTCCTGATTTTATAATGACGAAATCCAACGAATAAACATTTAATCGGCAATCATTAAACTATAAATATTTTATTATGTCAATTCAATTAGATATCAAAGATATGTTTACTATTTTGCACTTTGCTCCACTGTAATAAAGTCGTCTTCGAAGACGACTCTCGAATCAACATCATTAATTATTTACCTTAGCACATTATCACTTTGCCATTAATCAATTATTAGACTATTCCGATGCAATAGTTTTGATGCAACAACAAGAGTTCTTCAACTGATGTTGGAGCCGAGACTGTAACTGACCTGGCCACGTCTACTGTGTGTATCCACAGAGGGATAAATAGCTAAAGAGTGGGTGCCACCAAGTGGGCGGAATGACCAGGGCTGATCTCTCACTGAAAATCAGCGTCACAGACTCCGTGACAACATGCCGAGTGAGGGTTCTAGTAAGCACATTTTATAATATCATGGTTGTAACTTTCTTTTGATCATATGTATTTTTCATTAGGTACTTTCTGCGCTAAATAAATAAATAAATATTACTTATTCTTTACGCGCCGCGATCCATCCGTCATGCCTAAGGCCCTGCATGGTCTGCAACAAACGCCGTAGGCCGTCCGGCGTTTGCAGAAAGCCGCATCCTCCGAACGCGGCGTCCAGCGCACACTGCGATCAGTTTCTCGTACGCGCAAATGTGAATGGACGTGAATTGATAATGGATGAACAGACAATTTTAAGAGTTCTTCTTGAAGAGGAGGAGGATGATGTTGTTAGGGTAAACGCAGGTATTAACGACCCTCTTAAGGCAATTTTAAAATCGACCTTACTTTTTAAGTATACTGGTTGCCATAACATTTAGTTTTTTAATTTTATATGTTAGTGTTAAGTATAAAGATTATATTTGCTCGGTCAAATGCCTATAAATAAAGGATTATCGTATAAAAAAAAAAAAGAAGTGACGAAGTCGATTCTTGCTATTACCGTCCTAAAATAACGGCTGTGAATCAACGATTTTGATGCAGCTATTACCGATCGTTACCCGGGTATGTCCTAAAACTACGACTATATGTAAATTGCCCACATTTTATGAGTCGGTAATACATTGTCCTTACATATTTTATTACCGACTCATAGGAGTCGGTAATGGCAACCATAAGAAACCATTACCGACCCATAGAAGTCGATAATAACTACCATAAGAAGCTATTACTAATAGTTTCTTATGGTTGCTATTACCGACTCATATGGGTCGGTAATAGTTTCTTATGGTTGCTATTATCGACTCATATGGGTCGGTAATAGGTTCTCATGGTTGCTATTACCGACTCCTTTGCTCGGGTTTGGGTCGTTAATAAAATATGTAACGACAAACATAAAATTTATTACCGACTCATAAAAAGTATGCATTTTTTATTCAATCGACCTTCTGACTACAAAATCGATTGTTAGTGATTAATATTACAAAAAATATGAACAAAATAATACGGCTTTAAACGAGAAACAATCATTTACGAAGATTACTATAAAATATCGATCTACCGAAATCATAATTTTGGTTAAACTGACAACGCTAAAATAAGAAAACTGGACAACAATTTATGTGTCGCTAATAGATTTTTACAAAGACTAATTGTTTAGCTTAAAACTGGTAAAAAAACGTGTTATAATGCAATATAATAACATAAAAGAGAGAAAAGCTAAACATTACTTTGCGGCCATTACAGACTCAGGAGTCGTTGATAGCTGCCACAACAAAAACTGGCGAAGCTATCGCCGTCCTTTTTTAATTCATAGTTTTAGCGGTTAAAATGGTTTTTTTTTCAATAAAATGATGTAAAAATCAAAAGCTGACACTTAAACGGATATAATTAATAATACACGATAAAGTATAGGGTTCACAAATTCGTATAAATGTCTTAAGCAGAAAAGTCACGTACTTACTTGGAGGAACAAGAGCCAGTATGACGCGACCTGCGTCCGCGCTTCCCCGCAGAAACTGACGAGTTTTTTTATATCTTTTGCCCACTGCTACACACACTAAAGTAAAAGTTTACGATGCTCAAGGAAGTGCGAGTATAGCTTTCCCTACTTATAGCTAGAACAGTTCTGGAAACGTAAAAATAACGAATAACTATAATAGGTCGGTAATACCTTCCGATTTTCGATGGGTCGTTGATAGCTGCGTTTACCTTATGCAAATTTTATTGAAACAGAAGAGAAGAAAAAGGCGTCACGACATTTTCGTGAAGAGAGAGGTTGAGGGTTGTTTTAATACGTTGATAAAAAAACATTTTGGCCCTGGTCTGCAACAAACGCTGTTTAACTGATAAAACCTCTACGCACTAAGCGGTTGGCCGCAACCGCACGCGGCTAGCCGCTTAGTGCGTACAAGGGCTAAAGCCTGAGTGGACGCCTCGCTGGGAGCGGGGCGTCGAGCTTCCATATAAGTTGCTTGTATGAGCGGGGCGTCCACTCAGGCCTTACACTAACGAAACAAGACCTCTACCTACACTTAGTTACTAAGAATCGCGGCGTCAAGATATATTTGTGGGTGAGCGTTGAGGTGAGCTTAAAACAACAAACAGTACAGTAGTTCATTACACCTACTTAGGTAAGTCTAACACTTACTTCCCACAACAGTTTCCCTCTTCACTTGCCGCGCCGCATTTCATGAGTAAATTTTGGTCGCTCCCAGATATCTGAGCAATATTGCTACCAGCACGTCTCTCACGGGACGCCCGCGACATACTCTCGATTTTTCTCGCTCCATACCTCTTGTTCCAAGTGTTCTAACAAGAGACAGACGGATAGTGCGAGAAAAATCGAGAGAGCTCGCGCGCCGTCACGTGATAGCCGTGCAGATTTAATTATATCTCAACTTTGACAAACCAGTGCGCCTATATATATTATATATTGATTTAAAGCTTCACGATTTACACACATCATTTTTACTACACGGAACTTACTATATATATACCTCTCTAAGGTCTCCCAACGTTACGGATGTGTCGTAACATCCATGGTTACGGGACAACTCTCCCGTCTCTCTCTCTCTACTACAGTATCGATGAAGGTGATTTTGACTGCAATAAACGTTGTTATTAGAAAGAGATGGATAGTCTATCTCGCCGCGACACAGCTCGCGGGCCGTCCTCTGCGATTAGCCGTGCTGATGATCTAGGTCCAGGGCATGTGTCGGGCGTTTACATCACTGCGAAAAGTCGCCGAGTGTGACAGCACTTAATCGTAAGGAATTGAGTTAAAAGAACGACTAAAATCGGCCAAAGTAAAAACTCGAAACTAAAAGAAGAGAAGTATGGATCCTTGTACGTATACTTACTTAGTTTGGGTTGCAATAAACCGTCTGTAATCGCAAGCGGTATCCGTTAATGTATGGAAAATCTGACCAGTTTCTATGGAATGGCAGTTGCCAGCGCCATATTTGACGTTGATCGGCCTGTCATCGTAAGTTGGGGCAAGCCGCCCTTAGTAAATACATAATACATTTGGGAAGGTCAGTGAACACGGATTAATTAACAAGATTCGACAAACGATTAAACAGCAATTAAGAAAATCCATTATACCTACTTGAACTGTGCTATTGACACCACACAATTTTCTCGTTCATCAACAGAGCAATAACCTTTTATATTTAGTAAGAACTTACGCAGTAACTATCAAATACGTGTACACATCATATCGAGATAGCATATGGGACGGACTTTTTTTAAGCATGATAATCGTGCTGAAAATAGAAACAATATCATAAAAGCGTAGCTTATAGATGAAATTCAGAATGTCATTGATGATAGTCGTGAGTGAGGAACGCTGAGGGGCCTGACCAAAGTTGCGGTACGGTATCTTTACTGCATGGATTAGCTATGAATGTGCGAAATTGTGATAACCTTAATGTTTTCCATTCAAACGCGAAAACAGATTCACTTTATTGTGTAAGATAAGATTATCAAGGTGATGTTGTTAAGAAAAACAGAGAATTATATATATCATGATTACAAAACTAGAAAACTCCTCCTCGTATCGTTATTCCCGGTTGTTTCCAAAGGAGCCCGGGATTCGCTATGACACCAACACCCAAGATTTGGCATAGGCACTAGTTTTACGAAAGCGACTGCCATCTGACCTTCCGACCCAGAGGGAAAACTAGACCTTATTGGGATCAGACCGGTTTCCTCACGATGTTTTCCTTCACCGAAAAGCTAACGGTAAATATTCCGTACATAAGCTCCGAAAAACAAAACGGCGACCGCCGCTTGACAGCGGCGTGCCTGAACCACAAGGCAAGCGTAGGCGATGCTGTTACGAATTGTAAAATAAAATGACGATTGGTTTAGCCTAGTGGGTAGTGGACTCTGACTGCAAAGCTGATGGTGCTTGGTCCAAATCCCAGTAAAAGAAAAGCTACGGGTAACGAACATCGATATATTTGTTTCTAAGACTTGGACGTTTTCTTTGTGTTTAAGATTTAAATATACCTCCGTCTAGTTACTATAGGCCTAGTTGGATTTGTGTAGGATTGTTCCTGTATTATTTATTTATTTGTAACAAACTAGTTTCTGCCCGCGACGCGCGACGCACTCGTTTGTATCGTAGCTCCATGCAAACGTTCTCCCCCCTTTTCACTTCTTTACGCCCTTAGTCCACCTACGCATTCGCAGCATTGGATTCTTGCCCTCGCCGCGGCCATCTCTTTCGTTTTGCTTCGCTACCACATGCGAATGCGTATAGGTGGACTAAGGGCGTTAAGGGAGTATTTCCAGGATAAAAATCCCATAACCATAACCCATCCATCTTGGGGATCTAAATCATCTCCATGCAAAATTACATTTCAATCAGTTCAGCAGTTTAACCTTGAAAGGTAACATACAGACAGACAGGCAGACGAAGAGTATGGATATGGATGGACATGAGCGACGCACTAATGCTTCGGCAATTGCAGGCTGATAATGATGATAAATCCACGCATCCTGGCTCTAATCATTATCTTTGCACATCTCTGGTGGACACGGTCACACCGTTCCACAGTTTCGCTACGCATCCTCGCTCCAGCACGCTACCTCCTACAGCTTTGTTGCATATCCATCCCCCCGCCATCGCACTCGCACACTCGCTTATAGCCGAGCGACAAAGTAATATCGCTCCCTTCTCGCTGTTAGCCACCTCGTTCCGAACGATCGAGCGAAGTGAATTAAGTTATCTTGCTTCAGTTTGGCCGAAAATGAATTAGTATGTCTGGATGTCCAGCCCCCCCATTCCGTAACTTGTTTTGAGCTCACCTCAACGCTCACCCACAAATATATCTTGACACCGCGATGCGTAGTAACCAATCGTAGGTAGAGTTCTAGTTCCGTGACGGGTGAGCGGCGGGGTGAGCCGCTTTAGCGCATAGCGAATAACAGCCCAGCTGTTTTCATCTACAGGTCGCATTTCTCAACCGACGAAATTCTTAATTCCCTTTTTTTTCCAATCACATAGGTACCTAAACGTTAGCCTACAGCTCACAGAGCCAATAGTTTCTAATTTTATGGGTATCTCGCTTACCATGGCCGGGAACACTATGTCCAATACAGGAAAATGTTTGTACACTATAATGAACCCTCCACTATTGTTAAAATCAAACTCATTAATTAGCGTAATTTTATTGTAATCTGTACATTTCTAGTGTCAGTCAATGACAATTAGACATGATTATTGGTTGCATTGTATCGCAACCCGGAATGAGGTTTGATTTAATTAGCTTATCGTACTAATTTGTTACTTTGTTGTAAAGGTGTGTAATACTAAGCTAGTAGCAACTGCTTATTGTCGAGATAAAGATTTTTTTACAGTCAGCTGTTTGTTGTATCACTATCACTATCATCATGACGACATAGTATAAAAAAGTCGCTTCCCGCTCTCTGTCCCTACGGATTTTGATGCGGTTTTTTTTAATAGATAGAGTGATTCAAGAGGCAGGTTTATATGTATCTTTCGTATGTCAGGGGGTTGTCGGTTGTACTCCATCTGTATGGAATACAACCGACAACCCCCTGACATACGAAACGCATTTCTCAACCGATGCTAGTGAAATTTTGTGAGCTTCTACAGCTCATAGAGTCACTAGTATCTATTACTAAGGATATTAGTTAGTGTAGGTGTTATAAAATATTAAGTCTCTGGGCGACCTAGCTCTGCTCGGGTGAAAACAGAGAAAATGTGGAAAAAACAAAATTTCCCAGACATGAGATCGCTAGATCGATATCTAGCCCCCTATATTAAACCCCTATATTCCATATTTCATCGAAATCGTTAGAACCATTTCCGAAAACGTGATAGCAAATATACATAGGTACCTATATACTGGATGATTTCAGGGTCATGATCCGAAATGACCAAAAACGAATACGATGATCATATTGAACAACTTTCCCCACGGGACCAACCACGATATCGCACAAAAAACAGTCGATAAAGAAGTTGATTTAGAGGTAATCTCAATTAACTCACAGTTAACTTTTATGTAGCTGTTTTTTTCCGATTTTGTGGTTGGTCCCATGACCCCGAAATCACCCATTATAAATATACAAATATTGCTCGTTTAATAGTATATGATACAAATAAGTGAGTTCCGTCTTAATCTGTCAAAGAGCCAATCGATCTAAAGTAACCGATATTATAGTGTTCCAAAAGATTCTGAACTACAAACAGAACCAAGCATATAGAGCCAAACATCGCTACGATCATTTTAGCAAACGCTAAATAACTTACTTGACTTAAGATCCTATGTCCCCCCTTTTTTTTACCTTGAGGAAATGCGTTTACGCATCCTGTCCTATCCCTGGAGGCAGGACGGGTATGACGGACTAACCCTGGACTACTGTTTAAAACCACCAACGACATCGGGCTCCGCCATGTAAAGGGGGGCGTCCAAGGATCGCTCTTGACATTCAATACAATTCATTCTTGGGAGGGCGGCCCACAGTAGCAGGCCGTAGACATTTCGAGGCGTCAGCTAGACGAGCGCCTCCAGTCCTGTGGAACCTTTGTTACAAGGCTTGCCCCGATTCCTGCATGGTTCCACTACGGCGGAGACAACAGATGCGCATAGCACCTGGCTCTGCCTCCAATCCGTCGTCGGCGAAGCGGATCCGCGAGAGGATCGTTTTCGCGATCCCGCTCCGCAGCCTCCTTCTGTGATATTACCTCGTCATAGAAGGAGGCCATCGCCCTCGTGTTGAGCATGGCGTTGACCACACTCGACAGCGAGAGGTTTGCCCCTATTACCGCCTGTAAGATGGTCCACTGAGGCCTACGGTGCACTCCTCCAGAGTGTGAAGCGCTGTATGGACAGGCGCGCCACAATCGTGACAACAGGGGGTTGCCTCTTTCCCTATGCGATGCAGATACTTACCAAAGCATCCATGGTCAGTAAGTATCTGCACTATGTGGAACGTCAACGTTCCAAGTCGCCTGTCGATCTAACGCTCCAGATGAGGCAGTATCGCTCCCACCGTCGAAAGACCAAATTCTGCGGATGCCAGCTCCTCCTTCCACTGGCGTACCGATTCGGTCAGTGCCGAAGCCCGGGTGCTACTCTTTTCCCAGCCTTGTATTGATGGACCCCAGCTATCTTATGAGTCCCATAATAAGCGACCACTTTGATATTAAATATGAATGCAAAATGTTAGTGTCAGCTTAACCCCATCCCAGATAGCAACATTTGTGATTTGACGGTTCGCTTGTCAAAGCGGGTTTCCCAGCAGCTGACGAAGTAAAGTTAAATAAACAAGAGAATCCGCTGCATTGTGTGCGCGATAAAATTAAACAAATGTTACTTTAATGTTAATTGACATAATGGATTACGAAGCATTTTGGGATAATATCATGAAATGATGATATTATTTTAAATTCTAACGTTTGCAGCAACTAAGCTTTCCAGGGTTTTTCAAAATACATTTTAGAGGAGAGAAGTCACACCCAACCTATGTCATTATGACGTATACCAAAAAGGTACATATAAATGAAATACATACTGATAAAGGTTTAAATATTCATCTGCCAGTGTCAATACATATTAGATAGCTATAAATAGTTGATAAGGTAAGTTATGTGGATATTTGCATGCAATTGTTATTTTATTTTATATAAATTAACCACACCGATAATAGTCTGACAATAACGATAAAAAGCGAGGCTCTCTCCCTACAATCTTTCAATAGCCGAATGCAAAATTCCAGGCCAGCTACTCATCATCGTCCTCCTTGCTTTTGTCCCAGCTGTGCCCTACAGAACCCAGACCCCGTAGCATGAGCGGCCTTATCACACGATAAGTGACAAGATAGAGCATCCGTCACTGGCTGACACCGTTCAATAGAACCTGACGGACGCTCTATCTTGTCACTTATCGCATGATAAGGCTGACCATGATACGGGGTCAGAGGTCCGCTTTGGCGCCTAGTGCCAAGATTTGGCGTAGGCACTTAGTTTTACGAAAGTTCCTGTACACCATTTTCCTTAAGATATTTTTTCTATATACAATTCTCAATTAAATCTGTGGAATGAATTCTCGCCTGCGCCTGCGGTATTTCCGGACCGATACGACCTTCAAACCTTCAAGAAAAGAGCTAAAGCTAACAGCTAGAGCTAAAGCTAAGCTAAAGGCCGGCAACGCACTCACAACACCTCTGGTGTTACAGGTGTCCATGGGCAGCGGTAATCGCTTACCATCAGGTGATCCGACTGCTCGTTTGCCTCCTATGACGTAAAAAAAAATATATTCGGCAGAATGAACGACTGGCCAGTGGTTTAACTAACATGGAGTTGGAAGTCTAGAGAGAGGGAGGATTTCCTCATGCGATGTGACATCACTTAGGCTACGAAAATGAACACAGTAATAATTAAATCCATAATTTCATTTGCCATAAATGTAACGTTTGCAATACCATCGTTTGCTCGCATTAGTCTTACTCAGAAACTCAACTTTTCAGGATTATGGCAAACACTAGCGTTATGGCAAATGCAATTATGGATATCGAAGGAATTCGGTTCAGATGGTAGGTATGTGGTGTTGTGTTCCTGATGGTAAGAGCGCCATCATAGCTCCTTACGATGCGCTGTGTTGATACACGTGTCTATAGTTATGTATCAACACAGCGAATCCTCGAATCAATAGAAGGTTGGCATTGCGCTTGATATTCTCCTGGAGATGCAAGCATCAAGCGGGCCGTATCCTTGTTTGCCATCGACGCAGTATATAAACATATTAATCATGCAAATATTTTTTTACTATAATCTAGCAACTTGTCAAATGCAAAATGACGTACATCAAATTTGTTTTGCAACATTTTAACCGAAATAAATATTGCAAGATATAAAAGTATGCAATTTAATATTGTAAATGCGAAAGTGTGTTTGTCTGTCTGTCTCTCTGTTACCTCTTCACGCTTAAACTGCTGAACTGATTTATATGAAATATGGTATAGAGATAGTTTGAGTCCCGGGGAAAGTCATAGGATAGTTTTTATCTCAGAAATCATCCCCTAAGAGGGTAAAAATTTGTATGGAGCTACGATATAAACGTGTTCTAGGCGGATGGAGTCGCGGGCAGAAGCTTGTATACTATAGATAGAGTCTTACTGTTATTTTAGTTTTGTCATAGCGTCCCGATTGTACCTACGCATTCGACCCTGACTGACATTTTTAGAACTGTCAAAGTTAATTGACCCACTGATCAGACAGATTATATATTGATTTAAACTTTCACGATTCTCACACATTATTTATACTAAACGGGACTTAATCGCGTATACGTATTATTTATTTCCTTCACTCAGACAGATTATGTTTACAACCACAGCCTTAATCATAACTGTATCAGGCGTGTTTTTAAGCGTGACAGTTGATTTCGGCACACGCGGAGACACGTTATCTTCTATACTCGTTTTTGTGATATTTTAATCTGATAATCATAGTTATAGCATTGTCGATGCTAGGTTTGAACAGGTTTTCTTTACCTCGGTTTCTGCCAATATCATTCATTGAATAAACCTATTAATACGGATTTTATCGTACGTGTGACTAATACGTCGGGATTCGATCTGATCGCTAAATTCAACTTATTTTGTTCGTGGTTGCTTATGCTTATTGGGTTGAACTCGAACTCCTCATTCTGATGAATTGAGAGCGAACATATGCTGGCAAGTATCCATATTATAATGATTGCCGTTTATTGATGGCATTGATCACAGAGATAAATTTATTTTATCATCATCATATCAGCCGAAAGACGGCCTCCCCTAAAGAGTGCCACAAGGACCGTTCCTACGCAACCCGCATCCATCGTACTCCCCGACCTTTATCAGGGCATCAGTCCACCACTGTCGCTGTTGGTGCGGGAAGGTTCGAGTGGCGACCACGTACCAGCAGGCGCAGCGTGGATAGACACACCCCCCCCACAAGGTGGACTCAAATTTGTTTACCATGATCATAATATATATAATTCTTAAGCAAGTTTCAACTACCTATATCATCAGGTTCCAAACGAGGATTTCCTGTACTATAGAAATCTAACAAGGTTTCTAGAAAAACTATTCTGATGAGTTGTAAGAGTCGTAAAAAACCTAAAAATATTCCTAAATTAACCTGTCATGGACCTAGCTAAACCGTAATTATATCAACTGACTAATAACTGTAATTTATTTTATAATTATAGTTTAATCAATTTTAAAACTATATACGAAAAAATTGGCCAAGTGCGAGTCGGACTCACGCCCGAAGGGTTCCGTATCATTATCTATAAAAACGGCAAAAAATATCATGTCTGTTGTATGGGAGCCCCACTCCGACTCGCACTTGGCCGGTTTTTTAGTATTTTTGTTATAGCGGCAATAGAAAAGCATCAACTGTGAAAACTTCAACCGTCTAATTATCAAGGTTCATGAGATACAGCCTAGTGACAGACAGACAGACAGACAGACAGACAGCGGAGCCTTAGTAATAGGGTCCCGTTTATATCCTTTGGGTATGGAACCCTAAAAACAGGCGCCATAATTAGTTACCTGTTCGTTAAGATAAATGAGGTTGTAATTTATCTACTTATTACATTACTATGATGAAATCGATCAAAAGTATGACCCTTTGGCTGTATATTTCACGTTTTTAGAGAGATAATATTTTTTATAATAATAATTATTTTATTACATTACTAACCAGGTTTTTATTTGCGGTAATTTTTACAATATGCTAACTAAAACTATGCTATTATGGAAAAAAAACTATACGTAGCTAGCCTATTATGATATAGCATCAATGCACAGAAATTGTCAAAAGATCAAAATAACAATTTGCATAGGTACTGTCAATTTCAATTCTATGCTCATTAAAATTTAAGTACCTACTTACCATTCAAATTTTAATTTGCAGCCAATACATTTGGTAATTTTTGGAACTGAACCATTCTGAAAAAATGTTTATCTATGCATGTAATTAGAAGCCTCTAACAACTAGTTTATATAGACAATTACGTTAAAACAAAATCGACAATATAATACTGAGAGAGCTTGCCCGCTTTTAATCTATCGAACATTCTTGGAAGCGTCTGACGCGTCAATAAAACAAACAAATTAATTAATCGATACTGTGGCCGGCGTAGTGATAAACTATAAATTACAATAAACTTTGTAAATAATAAAGAACAAGAGGTTGTTTCGACCACAGGCTTCAGTCTCGCTTCCGACACAGCTCCGGCTTGTTTGCCTGGGAATACCGAGGGACTTGCACGGAATACAACCTCAATTGCTCCAATAAAACTAAGCCTTTGTGTAAATAGTGCTGCCTGGCAAAACATTCGTTTATGAGACCACCCACTGTGTTATATATAGGTGTTTGAGTGTAGGGAGGGCACTTGGTGGTGTGACTTTTGGTGGACATGAGTGAGAAGGGAAAATATAGTTTTTGCAGCAGCAACAGCAGTGATGACGGAAAATATGAAAAGGTGCCGCCGGAGGGGGGGTGGGGGTATCTCGTGTGCATCGGGTTGTCACTCATTTTTGTAAGTTTTTTTATACATTAAATAAATTCGAAATACTAATAAAATTGTATATATTATACAAAAAAAAACTTAAAGTAAAAATAATAAAGCGAGAATGAAGTAAAACTGTCTCGAATTTAAATTATCTGTTGTTTATCTATTCTATTGTTAAAAGTTATACATTAACGATAAAAGTAAATATTGAAATAAAATAATTGACGATTTCTGTAAAGTACGTTCAAATATATAAGTATAGGAATGTCACTGAAGTTGAATAGGAATTAATAAAAGAATGTCACTGACCTTACAAGAAAATTACCTACCATGGACTAAGATATTGTTATAGTATATGTATACGAAGATAAGTAACATCCAGTTAAAAGCTCGAATTAGGCAAGTATTAATTAAATCATTAAAAGCTACAAAATATTAGTCGAACAATAGCTAGCGAAGCGAACGAAATTCATTCGTATGCCCAGATGCTGTGCGGCTGTTCTTCAGTACAGGTTGCATTTCTCTAACGGTTCTCGTGGAATTTTGTGAGCCGGTTCAATAATTTACCTATGTAGTTTTATTTCCGATTCAGTTTGCAAAAAAAATTTTTATGAAAACAACTCTTATGTTAGTTTAATGACTCGCGAGTTCTACAGCTCACAGAGCCGCTAGTTAAGGTTTCCTACCATTCGTTAATATTTGATGTAGGTATCTACTTTTTTATGTTGAACATAAACTTGATTAGTACAGTAATATAGTGAATATATCTGGCAAAAATAATTCGGATATTATAAATAATATTTTTATTTATTTATCTGAATAATTTTTGTCCGATGTAGGTTCCGAAGTTTTGAGCGAGTGCATGAATGTCAAAATTTCTATATACAAAACTACTTAATAAAAAAAGAAGTGTACACGGTTAATTACTAAAAAAGTAATCCTAATACTTTAGACATATTTAAAAGTTGACATGTTAAATCAGAATTCGTCTTAAGTGTCTAATTACAGTAATTAAAAGCCCTTCGTAAGTATTGTTCAAAAATAACGTACGAAACAAATCTTTAAATGATTTCCATTCATTCCTTTTAGTCAAATAGGATGCCGACTAATTGTAATGACAGAATCTGTATTAATGTCTACCGAATTCCAGACCCGCCATTACAATCTGTTTCAACGTACACTACCCGACTAACTTTCAATCCAAATTATATTTGACACATCACATTGGATTATTCCTACCTATACGCGTTCAACAGAAGAACTTTATGCCGATATGGGAGTGCATATGTGGTGTCTGGTGCCTCAAGCAAGTCAAGGCAAGTTTGTCTAAAAAAAACTAGCTATTATCTAACTAAAATAGCTAAAAGTAAACATTAAAAAAAGGCTATCTTGGACCCCTCAGTAATAAGTGTCCCACTATTTCAAACGTCGAAGCAAAGACATATTTATTAGATTTCTTCTAATGCGCTTCAAAAACCAACAGTATTTCCTTTTCACGTCGCGTAACTTCTAATCAACATAACAATATGTAGGTATATATATATATAATTCATTGCGTAAACGCAGCGTCAACGAATTTCAAGCTTCATTGTGGACTCTTTACAACAACTATTTAGCTGTCGTGTTACTTAATTATGTGTTCGGATAAGCCGACTGGTTTCTATATCGGTTAATTATTTAATTACAGCTTACTGTTTCAACCTGCCGCTCATAAAATGTTAATTTTGTTAAAATATTCCATGGAATTTTTGTTTCGGATGTTAACTAGTTACATTTTACGTAAACTGCGGTTGATGCAACACGTTTTCTTGGAGCGCCAACAGCATCAATAAACAGGAAAGAGCAACAATCATCATCAAGGAGCGGAACCCTCTCACAGCAAAAACCAAACTTCAAGAGGGAGAGAACTTTTTATTTTATCGACTAGGTACTTCTTCGTCAGCGTGAATTCGTCCACTTTTCGGCAATTTCGGCATAGGCCTCTCCAATCTTTTTTCCATTCAGCCTTGCAGCTCCATACAAATAATTAGATTTAGAACTTCTAGCGTATCGAGCATTTGTGTGTATTTACATTCTGGTTGTTTTCTATTTTTTGTTATTTTAATAGTTACATAATGTAATTCAATGGATTACTGTTATAGGCCTTATTTTATGTAAGCATTAATATGTCTTAGTTATATTTACGGCTGTTATTTATTACCAATAATTGGTATTCTTCAGACTTGAATACCAATAAAATAAAAATAAATTTAAATTTTCATATTTTTTAGTAATTAGTGCGAGTAGCTGTTTGACTTCACACTAATTACTAAATATTGCTTACTCGTATCAATGGTATTCTAGGTATAAATATACCTATAGCGGGTTTCACAATGTAAGCCGATGACCCACCCCGGGCTAACCAATATAGCCTGAGCTCTGATAAAGCATAATTCTTATAAATCTCGCTGTCAAGTTATAGGGGTGGAGTAGGTGTGTTAGTGTCGACTAAGTTCAATTTGAGACATACATCACGCATTCAAATTTGATTTCTGTGTACCGCACTCATTCTGACACTAACCGCGAGGAAAAGCGAGAGCGCAAATATTAAAAACAGAATCAATTTGTAATACGAAACGTGTGTCTCCAATGTATCCACGCAGTTAAGGCATGAAATTGGAAAATTTGGAAGATTTTTCAAGGTTATTATACTATAATACTCCATGAAGTAGGAAACTTAATAAACTCATTTTCGGATTGACAATATTTACATTTATTTATTTGTCAGAAGCTTTAGCTTCAAAATTCTCAACAGAAAATAATCCAATGTGTTGCCTTTATTCTTCTTTCTTACTTCAGCCAAGTCAAGCAATATGTACATAGTAAATAAAGCAGTATTTTACTACATTAACCAACTTTTTAAAGCAAATATGATTAAAACTTCACATAATGTTGATACTCGTCGACATTAAATTTGTACGCAAAAGCTATTCCAAAGAGAGCTAGACAGATGACCTAGCTAGCGGTCGCGGGAGTCCTCTGGGTGCGGGTGGCCCGGGACCGATCATTGTGGCACTCTTTGGGAGAGGCCTTTGTCCAGCAGTGGTCGTCTTTAGGCTGATATGATGATTTAGTTGTTAGTTAGTAGCAGCTCGTTTCCCCATGCGCGAAAAACATACTTTACGAGCCCTGTCCCTTACACGGAGGATTAATTGGTTTAAGTACAAAGACCAGGCATCCCCTTAATGACATACCTACACGTGTGACATTATACGAGACCAAAGTTATAGACAGTCTCGGTTTAATTAGTATACATAAAATACATACTAATCGTGTGTACCATAACCTGCCTAACCCTTCGATAGCGGCGTATCGCGCACTGCCCTCCGAACCGTCTCCAACTAGATGAAACTGGATTTATATCTAGCCGAATTTCAATAGCACGCGCCGCTGATTACTGTTGCAATAGAAACCTACGTCTGAATTCCCTAAAGGGGTAGGCAGAACACCGTTCACATTTTTTTTGACAAACCAGACTTTACTTTCTTGGCAACCACAGTTGCCACAGTCAGTTTAAGGTTGCACGAAACTGACAATGGTTTCCAGAAGCAAGTGAGTAGGTAAACCCATCTACAAGAATTGCGAAACTGTGTTTGACTCCTAGGAGCCAAGCATTCAATCATGGGGTCAAATACAATATATGAAAAATAAAACACATCTTTGCACATTTGTGATAAGTTGTTACCTTAAGATGCAGACAATGTGATATATTATTGATAGGTTGCTAGTTTATGCACTCTTATTGCACAATATAATACAATACGTACAGAAGATCTTTATACATTTTTTTATTTTTCGACGTATTATAATGGAAATAGACGCATTCGTATATACACCCATACAATCTTTAACATCGACTAAACATTAATAAAGCATCAACGGAGGAGCAGCCGCCAGCGGCACAGTAAATAGACTAGTGACTCTGTGAGCTGTACAACTCGTGAGCCAATCCATTAAAAAAAAAACTATATTATCATTGAACCAGCTCACAAAGTTTCACTAGAATCGGTTGAGAAATGCGACCTGTAGAGGACAACAGCTTTACAAACGGACATACGAAAGAACTTTGCTCCAAACTGAAGCAGAGGACTTCGTTCGCCTTGCTCCCTCGTTCAATTAGCTTAGGCAGTGACTTTTACCCTTACACTCTATTGAAAAACAGTTCTTCTACTGCACCACAGTCCACCGAAGTCCGCTTAAGTTTATTGTAGTGACAAGGCCATTTGTATTACCTCAGCCACACCCATGCTCCTCGCTCACCGCTCTGCTCTACGCGCTGCCGCGATGTTGCCCTCTCTGGCCGCACACTGCTCTACTCGCGCGATTAATCGCGACGCTCCGCACTAGGTTATTTGCCGCTTCTTTGACAAGCACCCAAAAAACCGACAATACAGGGAGCGGTGGGCATGACGGAGCGAGATGAGCAACCTGACGAGTAACGTTGCCAACACTATACCTATCTCTACTTCCTTTCCTAGCTATATCCCACGTCACTGGACGAGTGTGTGACAGGGGTATATATAAGCCATTTATTTCATAAGTAATTACAAAGTTTGGTATATAAATACTCTTGTACTCGAATTTTATTTAAGGACCTCTCTACTAGTAAAAGGCATCCTCCGTTCTACTGCACATTTTTCTGTCTTGGCCTTTTGATACCCGTTTTCACTTGCTACCTTTTTATTTCATCTAGCCATCTCTCGGGGGGTCTGCTTCCTTTCCTTTTTCCGAGAGGGCCATCCTGGCAGGAGTATTATGAGTGCTTCAAATCAGACGTTTGAACAGATTTGTTTCACTGGTGAGCTAACGGTGCGCGTGTCCACAGATAGCCGGCACGGCGCACCAGCCGGTGTTCGGATTTATCTACAACGACTTCTTGGATGACGTGGGCGCGGGCACGGGCGCCGTCACTGTCATCTACGGCGTCTTCCAAGTCACCCTGGCTTTAGCCGGTAAGAAAAATATTTAAAAAACTAGGTAAGTTGTAACCGACTTCAAATAAGTAGACAAATAGTTCGACGATGTCTCCAGGTTCCCGTCATCAGACGATGACCTGATGGCCATGGGACCACCTAGGGGATACCCTTTCAAACAAAAAATAATTTTCTAAATCGATCCAGGTGTCTTCAAGTAATCGGGGAACACACATAAAAAATAAAAGATTCCGACTAATTGAGAAACTCCTCCTTCTTTCAAGTCGGTTAAAAAGCATATGTAGGTAATATAGCTAAAATAGGTGAGGAGGACCAAATTATTGGCCAGTAGTTAGCCTAAAATTAGTCACACAATTCAATGGTTCATTTTTGTGTCACAACGGAATTTTTTAACCACTACTGATTAAACAGGCTAACTAAGTACTGGGCAATCATTTGGTCCTCACCTCACCCACGTTTGAATAATGTAATAAATTGACTTACTTAATATAAACATTCCCTAAATTATAAATTTATACATTGACATGTGACAGTGGTGATTTAATAAATACTAACAATACAGGATGGCACGTTTACGACAAATATGTAGAATCTGCATATTTCAATAACAACGACGTTACATAATGTTGGCATTTAGAACGACACATCAATTAAATTATCACATTATTTTACATTTATAAAGCGGGAAAAAATAAAGAGCACTAAAAAGTCTTAATATTTAAGATTGACAGGTTTGTCCGTTATATCTTTCTCAGTTACATGTTTGTGTGTCTACGTTTGAACACGGGAACCTTATCCGCCGCTTTTAAATTTGCATCGGCCGCCTGAATAGCTTTACCTGTAATTCCGACAGGAGGGTTATGTTTTTGAGCGTATATACCTATGTATGTATGTGGGCAAGTAAGTACTATTTCACGGCTTCAGTTAAAACGGCCTGATAGATTATGTTATGACATATCAGATGTCATTGGATTCGTCTTTATTGTAAGAGTGACATACTAGTAGGCTATAATAATTGAAAAATATTTTTTCTCAAACATGCTCGGAAATGTACGTATGCGTTAATATCACGAAATGAAGGCATGCAATTTCTTGTTTAAGGCTCCCTACATTACTTCTTCGCCTTACGCCTTATCTCAAAAACAGCTGAACAGATTTTCATGAAACATGGCTAAGAACACTCAAGATAAAATTATCTGACACAAAAAAACCGCATTCAAATCGGTCCATCCGTTTGGGTGCTACGATACCACAGACAGATACACAGACAGACACGTTAAACTTATAACACCCATCTCTTTGCGTCGGGGGTTAAAAATAGTCACATGAAATAATCTCGACTATATTGTTAATATTGTATGTAGTCGAGTTTCTACAACTCAAGATGATAATTGGTTCAATACAATTTTTAACATGGAATCGCTGAACCCATCGCAACTGTGAAGATTGTTGACCTCGATTATTAATTATGATTGGTTTTCCAATTGGCGCCTAACAGCTTGCTTTCACAGAAAAATCATTCAGACTATGTCACCATCTCAGCAAACATCTTATTATACATAATGAGTTCTAATGACATACAATAGGAAAAAAAACATGATTTAATAGCTTCAAGGCTTGTAAATTAACCAACACTGTCGCTAATGAGAATTGTTGATAGGAATTATCTACAGTGAGCCTATAACCTCGGTGCAATAAATTCAAGATTAGATTTTCTCACCAAACTGAACCGCTTTTGATCTACAACTGTAAAAAAGCTATTATTTCTATCACTTATTTAGTGGCTGCACTTTAACTGTAACATCAATGTATTGCAAACGGCCTCGGTAGTTGACATCCATGCCATTGACAAGTATGATTATTAAACTAATGGATGATGTACTTACATTGAAAATTAAATTAAATTTGTATGAAACGGGCCCTTAGTAGATTTCTATATTAATATCCTTTTAATAAGTATTTTTATTGGTTGTTATCTTTTCAGGATTTTCGGCAAACATCGCTTTGAAAAGGTTATCGCTAAGACAAGTGGGGCTTATTGGAGCATTTATTTACACATTAGCGTCATTCGGGGCCATATTCGTTACATCAACAACACAATTAATAATTACCAATGGCTTCCTCCAAGGCTTGGGAATGGGACTGCTCATTCCAGTCTCCTATACGAGTTTTAACAGCTACTTTACCAAGAAAAAGGTGCTCTATCTAAGTCTGTGTAAGGCTTCAATTGGAATGGCCACAATGGTGTATCCGTTGTTCATCAAATTCACGATAACCGAGTTTGGATTCAGAGGCACATTGGCTGTTTTGTGCGCCATCTCGGGACACAGCATCTTTGGAGCGGTGGTAATGCATCCGGTTGAATGGCATATGGAGAAGAAAGTGAAACCCTGCGAGAAAATAGTTTGTAAGTATCGAAATTAGTTTATGTTTGTGTTATGTGAGTTGTCCTGTGAACATGGATATTGCGACACATCCGTAATGTTGGGAGACGTCAGAGAGTTAATAAATAAGTTAATTATTTATACGCTATTAAGTACCGTTTAGTAAAACAGTTTAAATAAATATAATGTTTATACTAATATTATACCAACCATCACCTTGGCACTCTTTGGGGGATACTGATATGATGAATATTATAAAAGAGAAAAGAGTCTGTGAGGTTGTAAGGTTGTTAGTTTGTACGTAGAGTAGAGGGCAATAGCCGGAACTAACCATCCGATTAAAAAAACATCTGTAGGTATAGTACCTATGTAGAATGGACTTCCTGGCTGGAGATAGGCTATATTTTATCCCGTGGCTTCGCCTAGTTTCTTTGTTAATAAGCAGGCGAATCCACATGAGCCGCTAGTGATTAATGGACAACGTGATGACCAAATGGTCGAGTACAAAAAACTGCTAATTTCGTCGACTTCGCCGTTAATGTTATGAATCTCTACACCGTTTCGTATTATTATTTTATGGTTTTTATATTTTCGTATTATATTATCGTTTTAATCAAAACGTTATGGCATTAATGGATTTGCTACAGATACCTTCGATCTTAATGTAATTTACTCTAATTAATTACGCACGGAAGGTACTGCACCCGCGTGCCGCACAGGCGAGGACTGAGTAAAACGGTCTACCTATGGTTTCATGACTGAGCTTACTGACTAACCTTATAAATAAAATCTCTTGTTTTAGTAATACCTCCAACCCCAGCCGCTGACAAAGAATCACAATTCGAATTCATCAAGAACAACAACAGTCTAACCCTGTCGCCGCACTCGCATACAAATGCCGCCAAATCCGTAGAAAATCTATACATTCAGAAGGCGAGAAAAGGTTCGGATTTCCTTATCGTACCAAAATTAACAGATTCGCGGAGATTAAGTATACCGGTAGTTCTAATACCAGAGGACGGGAATAGTGACAGTAGATTCAATTCATCAGACAACGTTTACCTGGAGAATCTATATAAAGCCGCTTCTATGTCGAGTTTGGGGAATTTTGGCGGCATTGGGGTAGCACCTATGCCGATTATTAAGAACAAGGAGGGGAAATGGTAAGTAACTATTTATCTTAGAACAGAAATGTTATATAGAATTTAAACTGATTTCATTTACTGACTGACTCACGTAAACTTTGGAATGTTTCTTGACGTCTTCGCTGCGACTCCAGTAATAAGTAATACGATTGAACCCTCTGGTAACGTAAGAAAACGCATTAAATTTGTTACCATGATCACGATGTTTGCAAACAAGCGCACAGCCAAGCGCTTGCCACTCCAGAGGAGTGTTAAATATTACCAGCTTACTCATAACCGAGTTGAGTTGCCAATTTAAGCCGTGCAGATTGAAGTCGTAAATAATAGGAATATTTTCGAACACTAATAATTGCAATATCAATTCTTTCAGGCAAACCGTGGCAGAGTTTTTAGACTTGACACTATTAAAAGATTGGATATTTGACAACATTGCGTTTGGGATGTCACTTGCCTTCTTTGCCGACCTCACATTCTTCACCTTAGAACCGATGTTTTTGGACAAAAATGGGCTAAGTCGGGTAAGCGGAATTCAATATTCACACATAAGGAGCTAATTAAAAATACAACCGAGTTGAGTACCTCCTTCCTTTTTTTTTGAAGTCTGTAAAAAATAAACAAATCTGGCCCCAAACTAAATCTTGGCAGCAAGGCAAATGAATGAAGATAATATTACATATTGTGTGAATTATCGTACCAGGTGCTGTATAAATTTTAAGCTGATATAGATAATAAAGATATCTATAGTCGAAACTAAGTTTACTATTTTTACAAACCTGCTGTATCGAATCTCGTTTGGAGTGGCTATTAATACTATTAAAAATGTAATACATGAAGTTCATGTCCTGAGCGGGAGAAACAATTATAGTCTTGAGGGTCACTGCAGTAGGTTTTTCGAATCAATATCCAAGTAAGTATTTCGGAGTTCTATGTCAGACTAGAAGCCAACTTTATAAATACTGTATCATCTATATCATTCTGAAACCTTCTTTAACCATTTTGTTGAAGGCCTCTTTATATTTTTTGCACTTATTTCCGTCTATCAACTGCTCTTGTGTTCCCACGGTCTCCACCGTTTTTATACTTACGACCTATTCGTACCTTATATGTGCTGAAAATATTGGTCTGATTGTGTTTTTCACAGGGCGAGATAGCAACCATTATAGCAGTAGGTGGCGCGGCTGACATGACAGCCAGACTGCTTCTCGGAGTGACAGGACATTTCTTCGCAATGAACAGCCGGTACATGTACTATGCTGGGGCGCTCTTCACTGCTATATTCCGAATAGGTAAGCTAATACGGCCATGCAACAATGATTAACATGTCACTGTCTCGCAGTCGCAAATTAAACCATACTAACATCCGACACCTGACACAACCGTGCGCAAACATCTATAGCGCATATTAGTAGTATGACCTATATCGAGCAAGTTATAACAAAATTATACACAAATTATGCATACGGTTTTTTAAAGGACTGTTATGCTAATACAAAAGAAATATATCCAATGAAGTACATCTAATGTGCAGATTCAGATTCAGATTTTATTCATAAAACACAGTATTTTACATGTCAGGCAGGATACAGAATAGAGTAGATAGGTACATACGTTTTATACATGTCAAGGTAGTTTTAAGGTGCGTCATCAGTTCCTTGGACTTGTGAAAAGACGTTTGAATCTCATTTTCGACACCGATCCAAATTCAGCCAAATGCCAAGGTTATGCTTAGGTACATAACAGTATTTTAGATTTCTAGGCCGAATTTGTCCAAATAGATTTTATTACTTTAATGTTTAAAATGTGAAAGTTTGGATATTTAGGTGCTTGGAATGGCTAAAAGTTATTTATATGAGCCTGAAATAAAACAAAATATACATTAATGTAAAAAATAATCCCCCAAAGCAATTAAATTGGGACCGGAACTTGATCCCGGACAAACTCGCAGGCAAATAATATTTTAGGGCCTATGCAGACAGAAGGGCGCGTGAAAAAAACGCAGTCTGCATTAGACGCTTACGATAATGGACTTTCGGTTGATCGGTTGTAATCACAACCGAGGGAAGATTATTTGCTGTATATCTGTGACGTCATAGTTCCAAATAACAGGCGTATGATATTTAGGTTCATCATCTTCTTTTCGGTCACTAGCTGCCATTTTAATTACGTCTGCTAAGTCACTTAGCAAAACTATGATTTTATCGGTCTAAATCTACCAAATGTACGGCTTTGTTCACATTTGTAACTATTTATGAGCCACAACACAAGACTATGACATGTTGTCTCCTGGCTAACGGGGCAGAGTATCAACGACAAATATTTGATTGACCCATTTAAATCAAATTGCATTCGACATCTGTAATAGTTTTTCAATGTCATTTTTTTTCTTTCCAGTTCTAATCCAGTTCAACACCTATATTCCGCTCCTGATCTTGACAGGGATACTGGGCTCCCTAAGGTCCCTTTTGCACATTGCGCAGCCAATAGTGATGGCTGAGCATGTGCCCATAGAACGGTACCCATCAGCGTATGGGCTCTATATGCTGATTACTGGAGCCTTGAGTCTGAGCGTCGGGCCCGTGATAGGTAAGACAATATTGACTGCAGCACCGCTATAAAGGTGGTTTTCCAGGCGAGGCGGGGCGTGGATGGGCAAGAATTGAAATTCGTATGGGACTTACTGAAATAGATAGTAAGTCCCATACTAATTTCAATTCTCGCCCATCCATGCCCCGCCTCGCCTCGCCGGTGGAAAACCACCTTTATTCTGTAACTTGTTTTAAGTTCACCGCAACGCTCACCTACAAATATATCTTGACGCCGCAAGTAGTATCTAAGCGTAGGTAGAGGTGTAGTTTCGATAGGCGCGATGGGTGCGGTGTGACGCATGAGCGCATAAGGAATAACAGGCCTTGGGCCTTGGAATGTCCATCAGCGATGTGCGAAGATGTATATTCATGTCTGACACTTCGCCATGCTTGATAGCTAGGTGTATCCACCGGACCTGTTTGAGGTAAGGTTTATGCGATGAAAAACACACCAATAGGAAGAGTTGCGAGGGCGAGGCCAGCAGTGCCTATTAGTGGATTTTTTTTCTCACATACCGCTGCTCTACGTCGCACAGCTTTGCATTTTAAAACGATGTTTATATTGAAAGAGAAACTGGCAATGTTGCATGCAATCAGTTTGACATTTCGGGCAATGCCAATGCCTATTGGTGGAACTTCTTTTTCGCACTCGTGGTAGCCTACCACTGATAGGGTGGAAACAATTGTGCGCAAATAATATTAGTTCAATATTCAGATAATGCACGTTTTGCTATCGAATTAACTATCTCCATCCATCTGTAAGTGTATTTAACAATAAACAAAATACAAATACAAACAATTGAACATTTACAGTACTGTAGTAGCAGTTAGTTATACTGACCCCCACACTAGGCAAAGCCTCTCCCGTGAGGGAAAATCATACGATTTACAAAAGGTATTATAAAAGCGGCAATTGCAACCATGTTTGATAGAGAAATAAAAACTAGAATAGGGAAATTTAAATTAGTAAAGCTTACTAATAGATAACTAAGAGAAACATATAATGCTTAATTCTAATTGAGTGTTATCACGTTGTTTGCGTGTGTATGTGTGACTTGAAACTTTCCAAAGGATTTAGCGGCCAAGTATGAACGTAACAAAATGCGATTCTTTATCACACTAACATTTAATATTGGCGTTTTCCCAATCGTAGCTAAAATAGCGTGGGTGAAAAAACGTAAAAATCTAAAAATACGGTAACACTTAGGTTTTTATGATGATGATAATTATGTATTCCAGCACGGCTAGCATGCGACGGCGCGCGAGCTCTCTCTATTTTTCTCGCACTATCCGTCTCTTTCTTATTAGAACACATAGAACAAGAGATATAGTGCGATAAAAATCGAGGGTATGTCGCGGCCGTCACATGCTAGACGTGCTGTTATCCTTCATTAGGGACATAATGCTCGCAGAAGACTTCTCCATTTAACACGATCTCACTTGAATTCTTCTAGCTCTTTCCAGCCGAGATCAGTCGAGCCAGCCACTTTCTCAACTGATCGCCTCGCCAAGTACACCGGGTTAGTTTTTAATCATCATCATTAATTCAAATTCATTTGTTTTTCAGGGTTCGTTCGGGATTACACTGATAGCTACGAAACAGCATTTTACATGCTAACACTGTGCAACTTATGCTGCGTGGTACCCTGGTCCATCGAGGCAGCCATCAGATTCTCCAGAAGAAAACACATCACGGTTGAGACGTGAGAAGAATACATTCTGAGCAGAAAACTATTTTTGTGAAAAAAGAACTTACATAAGAACCACCCAGATTAAGGGTAAGGTAGTGTAGTTAGAAGAACTCTTAACTTATGAATGCCCATGATGGAAAAGACGGAGGATGGAGTAAGACATTACTATGACTTATCGAACCTTTTTGTGAGCGAAGGCGAGGGTAGTTAAAAGAAGCCATAAACTGTGAAGACCAAGTCGGATGGTAGTGTAGCTAACTATTGTTACTCTAATCAAACCTTTTACTGTCGAGAGAAGGCGAGGGTCATGTGAAGTCGCAATGTGTCGCTTTACTGTTAATAGTCACTAGTCATTACATAAAAAATATCACCCAGGTTAAGGACATGTGTGGAAAATTATCTATCTAACTATATATATCTATATTATTTTATCGGACCTTTTAATGACGAGCGTAGGCGAGGGTCACATTATACTCGTATCACATTACTCAGGATACTTAAGATGTACGATAGCGGGGTATCTCGCGTTAAGGTTCAAGACCCTCGGCCTGACGCTTCTAATAGGCATGATAAGTCGGGAAAGTGCTCGGGATCAAGGGTTATAGATTAACTTAGCATCCATAAATAAATGTCCTGGAACCCGGAAATAAGGAAAATGTATTTAATAAAAAGCATATTGTTGTAGAGGCTAGAAAGTAGGCAATGTATAGACGGGGGGGTTCCATCTATTGTACTTTTGGTCGAGACATTATAGTTCACGCCTACTGCGAGGAAATTGCAAATAATTAGAAATGAAAATTAAGACTATACTACTAAACTTAAACAAAAGTGCGCGAGGCGCGATCGTGCGGCGCCCTGTGATCGTCGTATTGCTGTTCCAACTGGACTACAAAACCATTGTTGGACAGTTTGAATACGTAGAAGGCCTGTTTGTGCGACGTCCAGCTAACCACAGTTTTGAAGCCTGAATATTTTTGTTCTCCGGTGAGCTAGGTATCTGTGGTCATGGTAAGAAATGATGTACAATTTTATACCTTTTCAATGATACTGGTTTCAAGACTGTTGGTGCTACACCCATGATCCTTTCGATAAATACCCAACTTAGTGGAGTTTGATTTATATTTCATTAAATGAGATTTTAGATGAGATAAAATACAATACTACTATTAAATGGACTTAATAATCTAGAATATTCTGGAATAAATAATTTTCATTTCATTTAATTAACTTGATTCTGTTGTAAAATAATGTATTGTTTGAGTAGACTGAGTAAAAAAAGGAAAACATTGTTTTTTTTTCTATCGATGAAATTGTAGGCATTCATGTATCGGTTAAATCAGATAAACAATCATATAGTCAAGAATCATATATCTGAAAATCAGGGCTTCCTCATCCTCCTAGCGTTATTCCCGGTAATGCCCCTAAACGAGCCCGGGGCTGCTTTGACACCTAATGACCTAGACCTTAATGTTTCTTAATCTAGTCAGAACGGCGTTTCAAAGCACGCGATAATTTACAATTCACCCCCTTAAGTAGTTTCTATTGTTCACTGTACTTTATGTTAATGAGATTACATAGTTTGATATCTATTTATTGCAATTTGTAAATATCCTCAATTATTAAGGTATTTAGTTATGACATTTTAGTAAATAGTACACACGTTGAAGTCTTTTGATAATAATTATTTAAAACAATTGTATATAGCATTTAGTATTGAATAATAATAACTTTAAATAATATGGTTACAATTTATTATTATAGTTTTGCATTTTTACAATATTATTAAGTACAAGTCGGTAATTAAGTAAATAAAATTATTACCAGAATATTTGTAGAAGGACGAACCTTCAAAACTAGTCGATTTTAGTATGATTTCCTGTAGATCATTCATCAAGTTTTTTACTCACGGATTATGTCAAATTATGTTACCTGTGAACAAAAAATAATAATTATATTTATTTAAAGATATTAAATAATTACTTGCTTAAATATAAGTGCTAGCTTAAATGTAATTTGTAAATTCTGAAAAATATTTGTTTAGGTACTTAAGGACCGTCAAGAATACTAGTCTTTTACATTAAACAAACGAAGAATGTACTTGAAAGACTAACTATTATGCGATCCAGCCACAGTCAGTAATAATGACTTGAATCCTTCGATCTTTTCCGTTGATATTTTATTCCAAACACTACTGTTTACACTTACTGTCAATATTATTTTCAATACTTGAAAATAATGTAATTATTACTGATAGTGTCTGAATCGCATTTCATTAAGGTTTTCTAAACAAAGTTTGTGTTTCAGTTAAGGTTGTGGTTAAGCTATACCTGTAGGTAAGCTGCAAAGAGTATCGACCCAAGGTCATATACAGGTAAATAATGAATGTTGAGTGAAGCATTGATGGGCGGAAAGACTTTAACGATAAATATATGATATAAAATAATATTGGATATAACTTTTGATTGCACATCGCAACCAACGATTTGATAAAAAGATGTGGGTAGTATCGACTTTTTCATTAATCATAGGTACTACAAAGTACAAACCTAAAATATGCCCTAAAAATTGTTATTGAAAAAATCTCAATCGATCAAACGTTGCATTATGGATCGATATGCTTAAGTATACTGCTTTAGACGAAACTAAGTACATAATTCTATTAAAATTATCTTGAGACGAAGCCTAAGAATGTTATGTCGTGAAATGTACGATATGTCAAATACGATCTCGATAAAGATGTTAAACCTTTTTGAATGTTAAATAAATGTTATTTGGTTAGTTGTGGTATTGATTTCAATTTACACCATTATAAGACAGTTATAATTAGCAAGCTAAAGGTTTTTGGCTGTATGTTTTTGTAAACTTTGGGTTAAAAACTAAAAAAAAATCTCTAAGAAATATTATTTTGTTCGATTTGTCTATTTAACAATCAATACAATTTCAGTTATCTAGGTATTGATCCCAATGGACAAAGATGACGGGATGAAGTAGATTTTAAATAAAGGAATAAATAAATGATAGAGGACAATCTTACAAACATAAAACTAGACAGACCCATAATAAGACCTAAGGCTTGTGTTATGGATACTAGACGACGATATATTTAATGGATAGAAATACCTACTTAAATACGTGGAAAACATCCGAGACTCAGAAACAAATATTCATGCTCATCACACAAATATTTGCCCTCACCAAGATTCGAACCCAGGACCTTCAGACTACACTACCCACTAGGCTAACCGGTCGTCAGATTAACATTCTGAATGTAGGTAATCTTAACGTCACCTTTTATACTATTATCAGAATAAAAGTCCCTTTGGTTGCTTGTTAGAAAGCTGGAATGCATTCAATCTAAATAGCTGTCGTATAGCACTTTTTACCCAGGTTCTCTAATGTCACTTGTCAACCTATTCTCACTCGCAGAACAGTGATTAAATGCTTCTTTGATGATATCCGACAAATCAATTACTCAGACCAGTTAAAAAGATACCGGCTACCTTTAAATAAAAGGGTCCATGATGATGTCGTCCTGACCGATTTCGGGCACAAGCAAGGCCAGTCATATCGAGCATAAAAACGGCTAGTTGTGTTTTTTTTTTATATGTTGTTGGGTACTACTAACTGTACCGTATATTCAAGTTTGCAGCTTCTAAAGACCTGTGTTAACTTTGCAGCACTCGTAATGATGGATACGTCAATACAAGTTCTAAACTTCGTTGTTTTTAAAATATAAATCTATTAGTTTTTTTAAGTAGACTAAAATTTGAATCAAATATGACTACTGGCTTACACAGCGGCTGATGTGTATTCTGGCTTTTAGTATAAAAAATATTATTACTAGAGTGTTGTTCTTCTACTCTTTGAGGCACTCTCAAGTGGTTCACGCAAAAGTGCGAGCGCACTTGGTGAAAGTTAACACTCCGACGTAGTTGAAACTGATAGCTACTGGTGGACGAGCCTTAAGCTCCTCTCGCTTTTTATCGAGCTCGTTACAAAATTGTTAACCTGCTCTCAATTCAGGCCGCCGTGCTGCCTTCTCCTCCCACACAGAGGGCTCTATTTTGCATCTCTTCATGTGTATTGTTTTTGTCGTGTGGAACTCTCTCCCTCTTCATATAAGACAAGCTAAATCTATCGGCAACTTCAAATCTCTTCTAAAAGAACATTATTTGTCTTTCCCCTAACCCTGATTGTATCAATGTATATAAATTCTTTATTGCACCTGAAACAGAACACAACAACAAAACAATTATTACAGGAACAGAAGATACATGTACAAAGGCGAGCTTATCCCTGAGGGGGATTTCTTCCAGCTAACCTTTGAGCAAATGAGTGGAAATAACAAACAGGCAAACCGAGACACATGTACAAGACTATTGAAAAGATAAAAAAGAAATTATGAATAATAATAATAATAAATATTAGGGGACAATCTTACACAAATCGACCTAGTCCCAAACTAAGCAAAGCTTGTACTATGGGTACCAGACGACGATAAACATACTTATATAGATAAATAAATACTTAAATACATAGAAAACATCCACGACTCAGGAACAAATATTCGTGCTCATCACACAAATAAATGCCCTTACCGGGATTCGAACCCAGGACCTCTTGCTTCGTAGGCAGGGTCACTACCAACTAGGCTAAAGCGGTCGTCAATTGATCAATTGATTAATATATTATTTAAAATATATTATTAAATAGATAATATATATTAAATATAAAACGATAAACTAATATATATATCAGTAAAAGTCTTAAAATGCTAATAATATACAGTCAAGGAGTATTCGACAACCACAGTTTCTTCAACTACCCCTTCAGCGAGGCCACAGACTGACACTGGCCGAATGACGGAGGCAACGAGTTCCATAATTTGACCGAGTGTACCGTGAAGGATTTATCGAGGGAACGGGATTTATGAGGAGGTATGGCTAAAGTAAGATTACCACTAGATCGGAGCCCATGATCGCTTTCTTCCGGCATAAAATTGAATCTCTCCGAAAGGTAGAAGAAGAAGGAATAAACAGGACCTTGAAGAGGAGCGACAATGTATGCAAATCCCGACGACGACGGATGGGCAACCATTTGAGCTGGGAGCGGAAGGAAGACACGTGATCAAATTTACGCAAACAAAAATATACTTAATGCAGACGTTCTGCAATCGCTCAAGCTTGTCAAGCAGTTCCTTATTGAGGTCCAAGAACGCAATGTCCCCGTAGACCAAAAGTGGGAGTAAAAGGAAACAGGCAAGAATGATCTTAGTTTGGAAAGGAAGAAAATTTTGCAAACGTTTAAGGGAGTGCATAGAAGCAAAAAGTCTCCTACTGACCTCTGTCACATGTGCTGACCATAAAAGTGTCTGGTCCATGATACCTAAGTTTCTAACGGTGGAAGAAAAAGGAATATGAGAACCATCCAGAAAGAGGTCCGGTATCACCCGGCCAGACAACTTAGAGACGAAGTGAGGGCTGCCAATGACAATCGCCTGCGGCTTTCGAGCGATGGTCTTACTATTATTATTATTGGCTGACTGTTTATGTATTATATATTTTTATTTGTGTTATTTGTATATATGTATGATTGTGTATGTATGTTTATATATAGAGCTATTTATCTACGTGTATTCATATAATTATTTTGATTTTTGGCTTATTATAATCTCTGCACCACCTACTACATAATCTAGTTTTATCTCTTTCTCCGATACCCAAAAGGTTGTCTGGAAGAGATCGCTCTTCAGCGATAAGACCACCTGTTGTCTACCTCTACCTACATGTTATTGTATTGTTTCTCTTTTTAACTGCTTTGTTTGTGTGAGGTGTGCAATAAAGAGTATTTTTATTGTATTGTATTGTGTCTTTTCAGAAGGTACTGGCCACCACACTTACGTTTACTTATCATTCTTCAGTTCTGAAGAGACATTCACGACAGGTGTCCACACCAGCGTAGCTGTCGCCTCATCAGGTACACCTCGATGCCTCCGACATTTGCACGCCTCAGGACGGTCGTATTCCTGACGCGGTCCGTCCGTTAGCTATTCATGATATTTCGGAGACATTTGAGGTGGAATCGGTCGAGTACAAGAGATTTAGCAGCACGACCGCCATATACACGCTTGATTTTGTGGAAAGTTTAAGATCATGGGACCGACAAAACCTTGGCTCGTAGTTTGCCGTAGGCAGCAGCCGCAGCACCTATTCTGCTATTTATTTCCGATTCTAGGTCGCACTTGGTTGTTATTATGCTCCCAAGATACTTAAACTTTTCCACTTGTGTTAATACTAGGCATGTTGTAAGAGACATCCATGTGGGCCCTAATTTCCGTCTTTTCTGTCCATAATTCGTATTGAATTTATTTTACATTAGGTAAAGCTAGGTTTTCCGTAAGACATGGAGTAGGCAAACGAGAACATATAACAGGCACGTGACGGCATGCGAAGATTGCATTGCTAGGTTGGATCCCCACCGGGATGCTTAGTACGAGTATAAAACAAATGAGTAGAACTTATTCTAGAGTCACGTCGTCGTCGTCGTCGTGGGTCACGTACGGTGCTGTCTGAAAATCAGCGCTGTAGGTGTCTTTCTGACACCTTGGCATAATGCTGAGACAGCGACCGATTCACTGCCGCGAAGACACACACATTATGTGTCAATTGTATTGTATCTGTACTCCCTTTGTCTCTGTGTTTCTTTCTTTCTTTCTTTCTTTAGAGTTTAAGAAAAAGTTTATCCTTAATAAGTTTGTCCAGATCTCCGGTTGGTCTCCTCTAGAGGTCGCATTTTTTATCAAATTCTCGTGAAATTTTGTGAGCAAGTTCGAAAATTAAATAGCTTTTTTGTCTATAAAGTAAAAAAAATAAGATTTGAAAAAAACCATGCTCTAGCGTTCTACAGCTCACAGAGCCACTAGGTTTTATTTAGGTAGGTACTAACGAGAATGGCATATCCTATCTGTCTATAAATAAACTATCCCAACTCTATCTGACAATCAATAGAGATTAATATTTAAAGGTTTTAAATGTACCCATCGATTAAGCTACATAAGTTCATGGCGCAACCAAAACTATTCCACATTTCGACAAACGTAACGAACATATGGTAACGAGTTGGCAGTCGAAGCTGTAGACACCGTATTGTAAGTAATGTGAACTAAAACCCGTTAGAGATAAGACTACCCAAATAACTCGTCAGAAAACGATTTGTATTTGAATGCGGAAGATCCGTTTTTATACAGTAAAGAGCATAAGTAAGCAGGAAAGACGAGTCAAATCAGGTGTTTTTGGAATGACATATATTAACAAAAAATGTTATATAGTAACTGCCTTGTCGCGGAGCTTATGCCCTTTTTACTGTCTGATAAAATGACCCTGTTGGTTTTATGGCGGTTTGACGCTGATGTCGTAAATTACTCAAACCGTCAATGTAAATAACGTTGAGGGCCTGTTTATTTTTAAATATATTTTTTATAATTAGTCGCAAGGGCGTGGGGAAATCTATTTCTGTCAAAATATAAAATGCGATCATAAAAATTAAACGGTCATAGGAAATGATTTTGCGTCTATCTGACAATTTTTCAGTCGGATTGAATAATCTGAGAAACTACGATACTTAATACTAATTAGTAATTACTATTATTGGGCACGGATGGTTATTAGTTATTAGTTAAAAAACTGCAAATTATCTAATTATTAGTACCTATTAGATAATTTGCAGTTTTTTTACGAGGTAATGTTAGTTTGTAGCTTTGCAAGGTAGGGTTATCTTATCTCTGAAACTACTCAATCAAAATCAAAAATCTTTTACCACTATATTTATATTTTATATTACATAAAAATAATAATACCCCGTGTGGTGTCGGGTTAGAATTTCACCACCCCCTTCCTTCCCGTGGGTGTCGTAAAAGTCGACTAGGGAGCAGGGTTGGAGTGTGTTGTGGGCGATGGACTAGCAACCTATCACTGCAATATCACTTTTTGTCGATCTTTTATACCCACAGTTATGCTAAAAGTGGCGCTGGAACATAACTTTCATATTCTCTGCCTACCCCTTTTGGTAATAAAGGCGTGAATGTATGTATGTATTGTATGTAAAAATAATAATAATAATATAAACCATTTCTTTCAGGCATCTAAGGCCCATAGCAATAAATACCTTAAAGCTTACATACAATACTATAAAAAATATTTGTTTAGGCGACGAAACAGCGTGGCTCCGTGGTTGCGTCGTCAAGTCCGATGCAGAATTCGGTAGGTTGCCCCGTAACCGCCGAAACACGACCCCCTTCGTCGAAGAAGTCAGCACACGTGATGGTCTCATGCAGCAGCCGCGGCACGCGCACCAACAAACGAATAACACGAATAAGATAATAGAATGGATCCTTGGAATAGACTTGGACATAGGCTGTATTTTATCCCAGGACGTCGCTTGCGTTCTGTGTAGGTAATACGCAGGAGGAGTCACGCTAGTCACAAATAAAGTGAGAGAAGATTACTCTCCACGGTCAGCACAAGACGGCGCGCGAGATCTCTCAAGGTCTCGCACTATCCGTCTCCCTCTTATCAGAAGACCTAGAAAGAGACCAATAGTGCGAGAGAGCTCGAGAGAGCTCGCGCGCCGTCTTGTGCTAACCGTGCTGCAATATATTTACCTACTAGCTGTTACCAGCAGAACCAAGGTAGCCGATATAGCCTACCGAATCGCTAGACTTAAGTGGCAGTGGGAGGGGCACATAGCACGTAGAACCGATGGCCGTTGGGGCGGAAAGGTTCTCGAGTGGCGACCATGTACCGAAAGGCGCGGCGTGGGTAGGTCCCCCACAAGGTGGACTGAAAGGTTGCTGGAGTCCGCTGGATGCGGGTGGCGCAGGACCGGTCACTTTGGCACTCTTTGGGGGAGGCCTATGTCCAGCAGTGGACGTTTTTCGGCTGATATGATGATGATGATGGCTAGCTGTAGCTACGCTACGTCCGCGCGGAACTCGTTTACTCGGTTATATACAAACTTTCGCCCCCTATTTCACCCTTTAAGGGGATAATTTCCGGAGAAAAAACTACATTTTGTCCTTTCCCTGGATTCATACTCGTACTATATCTGTACCAAATTTAATCTCAATTGGTGTCGCGGTTAAAGCGTGAAAAGCAACAGACAGACAGAAGTATTTTCACATTTTATAATATTACTAGCTTTTCGCCCGCGACTTCGTCTGCGTAGAATTTGTAATTAGGGTAACTTATTTTTTATCCAAGCTGATTTTTTATCATTGCTTACTTTTGAATAATAAAAGAAAATTAATGATGGTTTTGATTTGTTATCATCAATAATGCGTACAACCAGAATTTAATGAATAGATAAATAAATGATTAGTAACTGCGACATATTATTTAGTTTAACACGTCTCTGTAAACTAAGTTTTTTGTTTTCCCGTCCTTTGCTTACACGTGAGATTCTGTGGACTTGAGACTCGTGAGCACGCCACGTAGTAAACTCTTAGTGTTAACTAAATGTGAGTAAAACTGCAACTTTCAGTGTTTGTCCATGTATGTGCCTTATCCTCTTCTGTGTAGTAGTAACCAGCATGAATAAAAATTACCCTGGTAGGTTTGATGGACGTTTATCATTTTTATCATTTATTTTTTTGGTTAAACATTTTAATAATAAGCTATTAATACAATATGGAAACTTAAATTCCGAAATAAATGATTATTTAATTTTAATTTATGAATAAGGGGGTACATATTTAAAATGTTGATTCCATCTTAAAAACTTCATATAAGGGATGAAAACGGCATTACGGATTAAAATATCTCCAGACCTTATTTGAATTTTATAGGGAATGATGATTTCCCGGATAAACACTTGCCCTATCATCTTCCATGGGCCACAAACTATCTTTATACCAAATTTCATGAAAGTAAATCGGAAAAACCGGCCAAGTGCGAGTCGGAATCGCGCACGAGGGGGTTCCGTACCATTATCTATAAAAAAACAGCAAAAAAAAAGAAATTTGTTGTATGGGAGCCCCCCCTTAAATATTTATTTTATTTTATTTTTAGTATTTTTTGTTATAGCGGCAATATAAATACATCATCTCTGAAAATTTCAACTGTCTAACTATCGCGGTTCTTGAGATACAACCTGGTGACAGACAGACGGACGGACGGAGAGACAGCGAAGTCTTAGTAATAGGGTCCCGTTTTTACCCTTTGGGTACGGAACCCTATAAGTGGACCATAAAAAGATGTTTAATTCAGCGGTTTAAGTATCTCCATACAAATTGTAACCCCCATTTCACCCCTTTAGGGGATGAGTTTCGGAAAAAAATAGTCCTTTATCCTTTCTCGGGATTCAAACTATCTCTGCACCAAAATTTCATCTAAATCGGTTCAGCGGTTTAAGTAGCTCCATACAAATTTTAACTCCCATTTCACCCCTTAGGGGATGAATTTCGGGAAAAAGACTATCCTATGTCCTTTCCTAGAATTCAAACTATTTTTGCACCAAATTTCATCTCAATCAGTTCATCGGTTTAAGTATCTCCATACAAATCTGAACCCCCCGTTTCACCCCCTTAGGGGATGAACTTCGGGAAAAAAACTACCCTATGTCCTTTTCCAGAATTCAAACTACCTCTGCACCAAATTTCATCTCAATCGGTTCAGCGGTTCAAGTATCTCCATACAAATTTTAACCCCCCATTTCACCCCTCAGGGGATGATTTCCGGGATCAAAACTATCCTATGTCCTTTCCCGGGATTCAAACTATCTTCATACCAAATTTCATCTCATTCGGTTGAGCGGTTTAAGCGTGAAGAGGTAACAGACAGACACACTTTCGCATCTAAAATATTAGTATGGATTGTATGGATTATAACATAATCCATACAATAATCCTAATCCTAATATTATTAGGATTATAGGAGGAGATATTTTAAAGTTTAATAAAAAATGCTGATTTGACTATCAATCAAATTCCATTCCTGGTTGCATATAACCAACCTGCATTAAAATCTATCGAATTGAATTGGCGATATATGCGTTTAGATACTTTTGACATGTAAGACGATTTGACTCACCAAATAAATAGTAGCGCCGTGCGAAAAATTACATCATTATAAAAAAAAAACAATTCATCATAGCAATTTGTTTTACAAAACGACGCGCGTCTGCCGGCTTTTAGCGTAATTAAGAAACCAGTTTAGTTTTTGCACGAAATATTTCGCAATCATTTCTTGTGTGAATAACCGTTGTGCATTCCAATGGACCAATAATGCAAATATAGTTTTGTTTTAATTTCAAAAAATGGTATGTATGCTAATTCAAACTCACTCAAAATGATCTTTATTCAAGTAGGCCCAGTAACAAGCACTTTCAAATCGTCAGGTAGAAACATAATCGTAAGCTTATTATTTAGAGTAATTTATTAAACATAAAAAGTAAAAATTATATGAAGTAAAAAATTTATAAAAAATACTAGTCTAGAATGTTTCTAGAAAAACAATCTAATGTCAATAAAATATATAAAGAGAATAATAAATTAAAAACACAATGTCATAAATTAAAAATTCAGTCAAAATTAGGCCCATGTAGTTTTATCATTCATGTAGTCTTGCGTGCTATAAAAAGCTTTCGAAATAAGTTTACGCTTCACATCGTACTTGAATTTATTAATAGAGAACTCAGTTACGTTTCCAGGAAGTTTGTTATAAAACCTTACACAATTACCCATGAATGTTTTTTTTATTTTTTGGAGCCGAGTGGTGGGCACTGCGAGCTAATCCTTATTTCTAGTATTAATATTATGTATCTCACAGTTTTCCTAAAATTGACAATGCTTTTATGTACATTTAAGATCGAAGTGGCATCTTTATTTTTAGTCAACTTCAAAAAGGAGGTTCTCAATTCATCGGAATCTTTTAATTTATATGTATGTTCACCTGTTTACTCGTAGACGTCTAGTAGAGGACTATTTGTTTTTTTTTATATAGGGTATCCTCCCAGATCCCGTATCATGGTCGGCCTTATCACGCGATAAGTGACAAGATAGAGCGTCCGTCACTGGCTGACACCGTTCGATGGAACTTGATGATGAATCTAGTCACTTATCGCGTGATACGGCTGACCATTATACGGGGCCAGGTGGCATCATGGTTATCAGGTTAGGACTCTGGAGATATCGAGGGAACTTCAAATCTTATAGGCAAACTTGCAATAGCAATTTGTTAAATGATATGGTGAGCATCAATACTTGTTAAGGTACCTAGATTATGTCCGAAAGCTGCCGTGAGCGAGATGGTTTTTAGTTTCCTTTCAACAAAATCGGTTCTACTGTTTTGAGATATTGAACTTTGAAGTGAAAATCTCGGGGGATTTTAGACTTTTCTAAGTTGTTAATTATATTGATAATAAGGAAGTATAAATATTCTTTTTGAATGGCCATGTCACTGGAGTGCAAAAAAAAGACTATAAGAACTCCCCACTGCCCCGCTCTCTCTCACTACTAAATGCGCTCTTGGCGTCAGCACCGGAGTGCGATCTGTCTGCATGGGGATGGGCAAGTGTGAGTCTTTTGTGTATACTGTTCTTTTTATAATGTGCTATAGTTAACATGTTTAATCTTAGCTGTGTGACGCATTGGATGTCTGTAATGTCATGTAACATATTATTAAATAAAATTAAAAATAAATGTCAAAGCAGACAGGCTTAATATCGTGATATAGTTCTGTTTTTCAGAAACATATTTAACACGTTCACGGACACAGCACCATTCTGAAAATTGTGAGATATGACACACATAAAATTCATAAAAAACGTTGTACTGCCATGGACGTACTGCCACATCAATGTTTTGCCAAATATTGTGCCTCCGCAGTTTCGTCCATGTAAATATGCATGTCATTTGTTACAAACTCAAACTTTCCTCTTGTGGCAGCACGGCCAAAGCCGTAACATCTATACAGACGTATTGTGTCACAGCACCGCTTTAGCCTAGTTAGTAGTGACCCTGCCTACGAAGCAAGAGGTCCTGTGTTCGAATCCCGGTAAGGGCATTTATTTGTGCGACGAGCACGAATATGTAGTTTGGGACAAGGTCGATTTGTGTAGGATTGTCCGGAAATATTTTATTTATTTATCATTAAGTATCAAGTATTGAAGACATTGATTGACACATAACATGTGTATGAATACATGAACCACTTTTGTACACATTCTTAACAATACAAACATGACATAAATCGACGTCACAAAGCCACCAGCCGCGAACAAAGATTACTGGAACAATTTTATCAAATGTCTGACTTGGCTATCCTATTTATTATCAGTGGCATCCGGCAGTCCACGTACGATGCTCGGGCGAGATGGCTGAGGGTAATAGTGTTGAGAGTTGGGGATATGTGGTGTGCTTCGGGACTATTATCACTTTTGTGAGTTTCCATTATTTATTCATTCAACTTTGATTAAGGCAAAGGGCGTTGCATGTACAGTAGACAAGGGAACATCGTCATAAACGTATGAATTAGATTCTCAGCTACAATATTAGATTGTAGAAGGCTCCCAGGTTCTAGCTGCCTTGACAGTCAGAGGCATGCTCCCTAAAGTCTAGTCAAACGCTGTTCCAGAAGTCTCTTTCTCGACTTTTTACCAATACCTACAGACATTGCTGCCAACAACTAGCGCATAAGTTATATTTAACCGTTGAAACAAGCAGGGTGTCTTCGCTATCTTTGCATTATGCTTTAGAAAGACAAATCTGGGGCGCAACTCTCCGCTCTCAAGAATGTTCCAGCTATATAACCATTTCCCGAACTCCTTGGGAGCGGACTTGTTTCATGACAGTCTAATAAGATTTAAAAGAAAGATTTTAAAGCATTTCGGCTCTCCGGATTTTTTCGAGAACGTAACTTGCTATGTGCCTGTTTCTCACGAACTGTTATTTTACTATTTTCTTGTCTTTTTGTGGATATTTTCTGCATGTTTTTCTTCAATGTTTTAGTTTAATTTTGCTCCCATTGCAGAACTTTTCGTTTGCCCTTGTTTTGTATTTACCCTTGTTTTGTATTTATTTTTTTCGCATGCTCTAAGATACTAAAATAAGCTGTGGTTATCTATAATTAGATGAACATCAACCAAGAATGTTACCTAAGCTACATATTGAATTGTACGATGTATTGTCTGTTGGTTATCCTAAATAAATAAATAAATTATCTGATCTGTGCGGGAGTTGCCCCGGAGTCACCAAATAAATTACATTAAACCTAAAAAATAAAATAATTTTACAAACCATGCAACTAAAATATACAACTACCAAAATTAGATGGTTAAGTAGGTTCTTTACGTTTTAGTCAAAGTTTAGTGAGGGTACCCACAAGACTTAAATAAAAATCCCCCAGGGAGTCCGAAAATGCTAAGATTCTTTGTTTTGTTTTTGATCCGTCCGCTGTCAGCTTCAGTCTTTCATATAAGGTTTGTATTTGCTCTCTAGTAACAATGATGTCGGCGTGTCAATGTCACTTTTGAATTTCTTAATTGGACGCTAAAAGTTTAAAAATGAATTCTTAAAATTATTTACAGTAAACGCAATGTTGAACCCAATAGACACAATCACGCGGCAACGCGTAAACCAACCCACACAGCCTGCGTGTGCAGTTGCATTGTAAAGTACGAAACCTTGTAAGACATCACACCCGTTAACGCGCGCATGCACGTCTACGCATAGGTATGCATTTGATGTGGCATGTCTTACGGGGATTCATACTTTACAACGCAGTGGCGCAAGTGCTGCACACGTATTTGGTGTGGCCAGGCCTTAAGTGTGAAATAATTGATTCTAGTGGGCTCAACGTGCGTTTGCCAGACCACAGCTCTCGGAAGGGCTCAGATACGGAATAAATGTAGGAAGTAGGCTGTTATTTGTTTTTAATTAATTACGTTTATAATCAAACCAGTATTTATAACCTTGTTTTTGTTTGTACTTTTCCTATGTTTAAATAAATATTACACAACAACGATATTTAATGTATTGCGCCAAGGGTCAGAATCGGAATCAGATGAAGTTGTTTCTGCTTTTAAATATACTAGTAATTGCTCCTGACATTGTCCGTGTAGAACTCGTTAATCACACTTCTCGTTAATCAAAAGCTTTTAACCCCCATTACACCACTAAGGGGTGACTTCTGCTACTTCATGAATCCTTTCTTGGGATTCAAACAATCTTCATATAAATTTTCATCGTTAACGGTTCAGCAATTCGCGTGTTTATAAAGTAAAAAACTAAATTCTGATTTTCTTAGGTACCTATATACAAGATCTACAACAACAAAACATGAAGAACAACATTAACTAAATTCAATTAAAAACAAATTTAATCTAAAAAAGGCCCTCGAGGCATTGTACCAAGGATGCTGGCGGCATTTCCTCGCAGAATTGCAATGCTGATGCGTTGCGGGAGAAAGCCGCCAGCTCTTCGGTCACAGGTTACGTTAACCAGACGTTTCGCGATTTCCGCAAATCTTTTAGCGCACTGGGACCCCACGGACCGAGGGTCTCGACGCCAAATGGTACAAAGTTGTACTCTATGCCGAGACCTCTATATTTAATACCGCAGCTGCACCCTCTTTAGAAGTAGTCGTTGGAAGTGGGACGGTGCCAGTGTGACTACAAAGGTAGCGGCGGCCCACACAAGCATCCGTCCCAAACTCCAAGGAACCAAAGACACACCATCAGGTCTTTTGCCATCATCTCTAACAATGCCAGGCGGCTCAAGAAGAGCAGGCACATCGAAGGTGGCAAGAGACCGGCGGATTTGATAAGATAAGATAAGATTTATTTGGAAGTTGCAACCAAGTACTTAAAACTAAGATACATGGACCATTAAGTGTCACATGTATTGAAAATAAATAATGAAATTCTGATTTATAATACTTAATCTTATAAGTAGCTATTTATCCAAATATATATAATTAATTAGGTAGACACGAGTATGTAAATAAAGATTTGTCCCAGAACCAGTAGAAACTAGATCAATAAGCTTTGTTGAAGGTCATCAATGATTAACGTGTACGTCTACTAAAAAAGTATAAATTTGCAAGAATTATAAAAAAATTACAATGACTGAACTATTCATCTTTTGAACTTTATTTCCATTAATTGTTTAAGAAAATAAAAGGTTCAAACTGCTACCAAAATTTAACCCTGAGTGGTAAATGAAAATACAAACATATCGCGTGAAAGCAAGACCTCATATCATACAATTATTCAGAGATTGGACTCGTGGAATCAGAACACATATAATCTCAATGATACCTATTATGTGGCCGAGTTTTCATAAACTGTCATTGGAATTGAAATCTTCTACCTTCGACGATAGAGTTGATATTTGAATGAACCACTTTGATGCAATCCGGCCAACTCAAACAATCTCAAGTATAAACATCATTTCACGCATCACACCTCTTCGTCTATTGCAGATGGCCGGCATTGGGCACGTCAACTCGTTCGGGCTCATCTACAATGACTTCATCAACGAGACGAAGTCAACAGCGAAGTCGCTGACTACGGCGCACGGCGTCTTCGCCGTCATGTTGGCTATTGGAGGTTAGAATAGTGTACCTACAGGGTGCTAAGGTACAGTAGATGGCAAACAACTTGCGCAAATGACCTTGGCTGCGCAGAAGCGAATTTTAGGTGTCCACGGGAGGGGGCGGTGAGGTACGACAGCGGGGGGCAGCGTGTCGGGCGCCTGATTCGTAGATCGGTTGACGGTTGAGTCATCAAGTGATTTTAATTTACATACCACATCAGTGGCAAACAAGCGTACCGCCCATCTAATGGTAAGCGGTTAGTTTGCTGTTATGATGATTCATTGACTTTTATGTCACAGTTATTTATTGAGGTATTGTAATCTGTTAAATTTGTAAATTATTTGTTGAGTTTTATTACGAAAAGTAAGACTAATGCCACCACAAACCACAAAGTAACGTAGTTGTAAAAATACAGACAAAAAATGGTCTACGTTTGTTTTTCTTTTTATTACATTACGAAAGAAGAAATGTAATTCCATACAAGCGGGGTCCTGTTTTTAATTGTAAGTGTAGGATGCGCGAACCTTCCCCCACCACGTCATTTGTTGCGCAAGAAGTTTGCTGGCTACTGTAAAGTATTACTCTGCTAACATTAGGTATTTACCAACAGCGAAGATTATTTACTCACACGCCAAAACAAAGTTATGTGCGCAATCTAGAGGTCTGAGCTGATGAACGTACATCAGGCTCGGGTCAAGAAACTGCATTATAATTATAACCTACAACGATTGTTCATTATCTCTGGACAAATATATACACATCCTGATAGGTACAAAAAATATAACGTAAGGGCATTGACCGTGAATGGGAATGAGTGATGTTGAGTAACAAACTGAAAATGAAAATTTCATTATTTTCGTTAAACAAAATAGGTAAAAATTCACAAATGTTGGGATATCCTACTAAATATATATGCAACTGCGACAGGAGATCCCGCTCTTCCATAAATTACTATAAGAACCTCACTTATGTAAGTAGGTACTCGTAGACATGAAAAGACATGAATTTCTTCATTATACCGACCTTGTACTATATAAATAATGTTACCCGTTATTCAATTAATTTTATTCAAATAATCTTACCATAACCACCGTAAGAAAGTCCTGTTATTACAAGGAAACATCATCTCTTTCCAGGTTTAATCCTCAACCTAGTGTCCAAGAAACACTCTTTAAGATTCGGAGGGTTTATAGGAGCCATAACGTTCACCGTCGGCTCTCTTACCACCATCTTCATATCCAGCACCACCCAACTTCCCCTCACCTTCGGCATCCTTTAAGGCATCGGCTTCGGCATCATGGTGCCTGTTTGCTACGCCAAAATGAATTATTACTTCGATAACAAGAGAAGAACAACTGTCATGAGTGTATGCAAGGCTATACAGGGGTTCATTCTAATGGGATACCCCCAGTTGCTTAGAAAGTTCATAACAAGTTATGGATTCAGAGGAACCTTGCTCATCATAAGTGGAATATCCATGCACACTATTCCTGGCATGGCTGTTATGAGGACTGAAGACAAGAAGCTTGTGAGAATTAAAGCAGCAAGTATTCTTCGTTTTGATGTTTATTTGTTTCTGTTTAAATACTGAAGCTAATAATGGAATGTTACAGATGCCAACGTAGAAGAAGGAAAGCCTAAAGAAAACGTGATGTTGTTAAATCTTGCGGACAATCAAATTGTTAAAGACGAGCGCAGCAATGCTAATAAATTCAGGTATTTAATATCCTCCTCCTCAATTGCTGAGGATCGTGACTCTACCGATTTAGCATAGCGAGTATTCTTCTCCATGACTTTCGGTCAACTGCCGGTTGGATTTCGCCGTGTTGCATTAACCGACAATTTAAGATGCTTCGATACCTGGTTGCATGACCTAACATTTCGGGCTTATTTAATACTTCCGCCCGCGACTTTCTCTGCGTGGACCCAGGATAAAAACTATCCTATATTTTAATCCAGGCTTTAAACTAACTTCGTGCAAAATTTTATTCACGTCGGTTGAGACGTTCAAGCGTGATTGAGTAACAAACATCCAAACATCTATACTTTCACATTTAAAATATTAGTAGGATCACAAAATTATACCAATATTTGCAGTTCTAACGATTTGCATCCATTATTTAGAATGTATTATCTGATTTGACTGTATTATAAAAATTTTACAAGTACTAAAAGTTCGACTGTGTTTGTTTTATCTTCACAGTACCTACGACTTAACGTTTCAGATCGCAAATTGCAGAGTTCTTCAATTTGAGAGCGCTGAGAGATCCAATTTTCTTCAACATTTGTCTGGGGCAAAGTTTCGTCAATTTCTCAGACATAACTTTCTTTGTGTTCCAGCCGATGCTTTTGTTCCAGTACGGGTATGATAAAGTAAGTGCTCCGCCACAAGTTAGGGCAATTTTTTTTTTAATTATACAGTTCACAGCGCTCAATTCCGATATGAATAACTAGAAAATTAAAGGACACATTTTAATACTAATGTTTCCTTACAAATTTGCAGGGCGCTTTTTATATCGATATTTATTTTATACGCAACCGTGAGTAGGTATTTTTCAGATTATAATTTTTGAAAATGCTTTTTAAAATTTTTTGACATTTATGAAACATAGAGGTTTGAACAGACGGAATTAAAGTATTCCGTCATGCACGATGGTAGGTTTGGATTGAATTTATTTATTTATTTATTTGCGAGGGTTGTGTTTTTAGTATAAAACAATGAACTGTTCTTTTGTTTCCAGAGTGAAGTAGCAACATGCATCTCACTATGCGCAGGCGCTGACGTAGCGGGACGCTGCGCGCTCGCTCTGCTCAGCAGTATTTTACCCCTGAACACACGGCTGCTGTTCTACACCGCCACACTGCTTACACTGCTAAGTAGGCTAGGTGAGGTCTATACCATCCCTTGTGCTCGTAAAAATAAAGAAAAGAAAGAAAGATTAAAAACAATTGCGGCCAACTTTACACAAACTGACCTAGCCAAAAACTAACGATATAAATAAATAACTTATTTGAAGGAACAAATATCCCACAAATAAAAGCGCTTCCCGGGATTCGTACCCAGGATCTCCAGTTTCGTAGGCAGGGCCACTACCAAGTAGGGTCGTCATTTTGCACAAATATCCGTGCACTTCTGTTTCATATTCATAAGGTATTCACGAAAAACGTGTAGTACTGAAACCTACATGCGTAATATGTCACATATTTTTTGTATAAGTACACAATCTAATACACGTGAAAGTACCATGATGATGAATTTTGTTTCCAGTGGTCCTCCAAATCCGCTCCTTTATCTGGATGTGCGTGATCACGGGAGCGCTGGGGATGCTGCGCGCGTGTCTCCACGTGGCCAGCCCGCTGGTCGTGGCCGACCACGTCAGCCACGCCGATTTCCCTGGCGCATACGCACTGTTTATGCTTTCTACTGGTGTAGTCAATGTGCTATGCGCGCCTCTTATAGGTAATTATACATTCTTAGAGCCGTATATTGAGCCACTGCGCTAGGCTATCATAAGCTGTGGACGAGTACTTTTTTTGCATAGCATCATCACATCACACTGAGCTTTTAGTGGCCGAGAACGAGCCACAAGTTGCAGGAGTGGCTGCGGTTAGTGGCGACCACTAGGAGCTGTAATCGACTTTCAACTTTCGTGAGACATGTCTAAAATACAACTAATAATCATACACCGGTTTGGCGGGGGCAAAAATGTACCAGTGCTAGTGATTAATTAAAAATCGACTAAGTTTATCGACATCGATAAAAATATTTTTTTAACCATCATTATCATAACTAAACTAATGGCTAAGTTTGAATACGTTTACCTATGTGCAAACCTCTTTCATTTATACTTATCGGAAAAGAAATAGAACTGAGTCATATAGCAGAAATTCATAAATACTATAAATTATTTGAATTTGCTCCAATTACTACAGCTGACCTAGAAAGGTCATTTAGTTGGCTAAAATGGATATTGTCACCCAGGCGACGAAGATTAAAGTCTGAAAATGTGGAGAAAATTTTGATTGTATATTATGAAAATTATATTAAATATTAAAAAAGTTAATTACGCAAAAAGTTTATTTTTGTGTATGTAGTTTTCTTCTTCATTCAAATTCTTGAAATTACCCAACGGTTGTACGTCATTTTTATCGATATCAACTAATAAAATTAGTTTAATGTGTCCTCGTACTATTAAACGTCAGTACAGATTTGCCCCCGCCAAACCGGTGTTTGCTAATAATACCACGGTTGAAACATATTCAAGAGAGATTCCCTCGAAAATCCATACCCTGTAGAAGAAACCCGAAGAGTTCGAAATATGTCGCCTGTAATGACATTTAATACGTGAGTTTGACGGTAGATTTATTATAAGTACAGTAGCTGTATGTGCGGGCGCTCTTAAGAACATTCTGTGTAATAGTATTTTACACATAAAATACACTTGCTTATGTATGCTTCTGCGGCAGATAAGTTTCTCACACAATGTTACAAAATGTCAATATCTATTTCTCAGCTTATAGTAAGTATACTCATAATAGGTACGTGAAATTGTCATTTTAAGTTAACACCCTTATCACTCAAGACTCTGCGGGTGGAGTTGCTATGTCCATCTTAATCTTCTGTCATCATCAGGTGAGCCTAATGGTGCCATAGTATTGCATTCTCAACAAATTCACATGAGTATGATAAATTTCAACTCAATATCGGATAACTGCAAGTAGTTTGCAAAAGCTGAAGGTAACTTACTTATGGGTGAGGACCAAATTGTCATGCAATTCTATGGTTAATTTTTGTGTCACAACGAAATTTCATTTCAATCGGTTCAGAGGGAGATGGACACATTTTCGCATATACTTATAAGATTTTCAATAATTTCAGGTGTTTTGAAAGACGTGTATTCTGATTACGTGCCTGCCTTCTACGCGCTGGCTGCCTGCTGCGGACCTTGTATACTGCTCTGGCCCATCGAGTTCTTTGTTAGGCAACGATCGAAATTCTAAAGCACAAGTATAGTCCACATAAGTAGCTGAACACCTTGTTGCCTTGTCACTTTCACCCGTTTGATAACTTCGTATGGCAGTTTAAACATGACGAAGCAACGCGGTACAAAGACTACAAAGTTGTTTAGTCCCTTTTTTTCTAGAGCTAATCCTAATAGTTTTAATTCTGTAGAGGATTTTTGAAAAAAAAACGGTGAAGATTTTTTTTAATTTTGAACTTCTTGTATTTTTTGTATGGGTGACTGACAATTTAGTCACAGAAATGAATTCTTCATCCTCGAATTATACGAAAAAGACAGATATAAAGCTTAGAGTGAGGCGCGCCGGAGGCATAATTTCCCCCCCCCCCCCCCCCACCCCTGCCCACCTGCTGGGGGGAACCTCGTGGCCACCGAGCTAAATCAGCTCAGATCATCCTCAGGAACACCTGTTCTAAGCGGTTTGCTTTGTCTCAAAAATGCTAGGTGGTCACCCTAAGATCTCCTACTAGTCGTGGGTGAAAAATGTATGCGTCTGATCAACTCTCAGATCACATACTGTTCAATCTCTGTTATTTAATTAAACGTACAAACGCCAACACTGTTTACTGACCATCCTGTATTTATAAAGAACCTTATTACAATGCACATAAAGTGCACGGATACGATGGTCAGTTAGCTGTGTTGTCGATAGTTCTGTAGTAGGGTGGTAGTAATTTTAGTGTAGTTTGTTTATTCAACATTTTAACCAGTCGGTCAATAGATGGCGTTGGCTGTCCTCATTTTGGCAAATTATCATGATTGTTTTTTTATGGGATCAACGCCACTATATTAGAAACAAATATTAGAAACTATGAATTTATTTATTTATTAGGCACACAAAACAGATGACATTCATTACTTACATAGATTGTGCAAGGTAAATCAGGGGTTCTGGTTAGGAATGCCATCCAAAACATGTATGCACAGCATGATTACAAGTAACAACGAGCGAAAACTATCCTAAAACTACACTAAAATTATACATAACAATATGCTAAAGCATGCTAGTTCGCATGCTTAAGCATATAGTAGTCATAAGTAGGTATTATTAATTTATGTTTTACATTTACATATGAGCAGAAAGGAAAAAAAATACGAACGAAAACCAAATAAAAGTAAATAAGTATTAATATAAAATAAAATAGAACACTAATTTCACCAATCTTAATTTATGTTAAGAGGTTAGGAGGTTAGGACTTTAAGAGGCACGATGACAGAGAACTCCGACTAACTGTCTCCTAAATGTCGTAAGTCGTGAGTTGAACATATCAATGTCACTGTGTTTCGATACCAGGTCATTATACTGACGACACATTCTCACAATCGGATTGTAAAAAGAAGTATTGTTGCTATATACCTGGAGAGCAAACGTTTTAGGAGCACGGGATCTAAATCGGGGTGTATTAAAAGTAACAAGGGACAGGATTTCCGGTGAGTCGATATTGGAATGGAGAAGTTTGTGAAAAAATAATAAATCCTGTAGTAACGACGAGATTTAAGGGAGCAAATGCCATATGAACACAGTGCCTGGTCATAGCTCTGATGTTTGAGGTCGTGTTTGTATCGATACGACATAATTTTAAGGCATCTCTTCTGAACTCGTTCAATATTGTTGGAGTGAACGGCGTAAAACGGAGACCAAACAGTGGAACCATACTCAAGAACACTACGCACGAGACTGTTAAAAAGACAAAGTAGGCTGTTAGGTCTATTAAAATCTTAGGTAATTCGAAGAATAAATCCAAGCAATTGGTTAGCTTTTTTTGTAATAACCTCGCAATGAAATTTAAATTGTTCATCAAACCAAATACCTCCTTAGCAACCGTTTTGCGAGCAAGAGCGAATTGAGGTGCCATTGCGCATAACAATAAATAAGTAATACAATGACCTACTCTTGTTTGTAATCATATCGTGTGATCAAACACGCTGATTTTATTTTTCTCAATAACAGGTCGGCTTTCGGCGGAACCAGTACCAAAGCAAAGCATCTAAATCCAATCCTACTAATATTATAAATCAGACAGTTTGGATGTTTAGATGTTTGTTACTTAATCACACTTAAACGGCTCAACCGATTTGGATCTAATTTTGCATAAAGATAAGATTGATTTGCAATATTTATAGCCCGGATAGTTTAATATAGGATAGTTTTTATCCTGGGTCCACGAAGTCGCGGACGGAAGCTAGTACCTAATAAAAGTGGAAGCAGAAGTAAAAGTGATGTGTAATTTTTGGACCTCAAACTCATACAACCAAAACAGCCATATACTAAATAATAAGCCGGAGTCATATTTTCCCATTCCAATTTATTCACAACAGGCCCATAGACCCTCGGGTCGTCCGGAACCGAGACGGCGTTCGGTATTGTGGAACGGAAACTGGCCGATTGCTAAGGAAATGAAATTCGTTTGCTATTCATATATTTGGTGGTTTTTCGGTTGATGGTTGTGCTGAACAACTTTTCCCATGAACGACTTAATCGCATAAAATAGGTACTCCATACATTTAATATTATAAATGCAAGTGTGTCTGCCTTGTCTTTCTGTCTGTCTGTATCCTCTTCACGTTTAAACCGCTGAACCGATTTGGATGGGTATAGAGATCCCGGGGAAGGACATCCTATGTCCCTTTTATCCCAGAAATCATCTCCTAAGGGGTGAAAGTTTCAATGGAGCTACGATATATAAACGAGTTCCGCGCGGATGGAGTCGCGGGCAGGGCTATTTATTTATATAAAATTACTTTAAGTATATGTGTTATGAATTTGATAATTACATATATTAACCTAAGTATTTACTAACAATAATGATCCAAGCTGGTCCCTGAATAAATGAATTGATTGATTAACTCTAGAGAATCTCATAGTTAACTCTTAACAAGGTCTGTTTACTTACAACATTTACAATATATTTCAAAGCAGACATTGGAGTTTTAAAATCTTCTTTCCTTCATCGGTTTCTATTTCTACCCTGTTGTACGATTTAGAATTTGACTATTTGAAACATATAAATCCTACAATATAACTGGATATTCATCACAACAACAAGAAATCGGAGGCCAGAGTTCCGCTGGTTGAACCATGGCGAGTTGTACGTAACCGTTGTGAATTACAAATCTTTGGGTCTCAATCTAGTATTTTTTCATAATACTTATTTGCATCCCATTTTAACACAACAGCCAGGCGCGCGTTAAAGCGAGTGCATTATATACATAGCAAGCCAATTAGGATCTGCAGCAGAAAGGAACCTCCTGTTCAATTAATACAAATTGGTATTCATTCATAAGAGAACTTGAATACGAATCGTTTAAAAAAATCATACTTTTGGCTGGAAATTCTCTATTGAAATTCGTGTAGAAAATACTTTTTTCTGGCGTGTTCAATTTATTTCACGTTTCAAACGCTTTCGGGATTCCATGGCAATTTTAATCTGTCCCTTTATGGCAGGATTTAATACCTTGTTGAGAATGCTTTAGTTGCGAACCAAAACCTTAATAAAATTAATGACATTGCCCGCTTACTTCATGACGATCGATTGTTTCAATCCGCCAGAACGAGTTATGGTTAGGTTATTAGAATTGGGACCTTCTAACTTGCATAGTAGAGTTGCTATTTGAATGGTCTACTCTCAAGCAAATCGGCCAACTCAAATAATACCAAGTATACATATACTCGTACATCTGTTAATATCCGTATATATGGGAAATGTAACAGCTATGGGGAGATGTCATCCCATATTTAAAGCCGGCGCCATATTTGACGTTTACCGTTCTTTAAAGTGTGATTCATGGAACAACAAGGTAAGACAGAAAATATGGATCAAAGAAATCAAAATCAAGAAATGAATGAAGTCGAACCAAATTGACGTTTTCATTCTGTGTCGTAAATACACCCAATTGCAAACTGTAGCATAAATTTTCTAGCGCCTGGCAATGTTAAAACAGCAATGTTAGCTTTAGAGCATCCGCATAGCAGAGTCATTATTCACCTTACGCGAACTAGCGTAAGTGTCCGGACTCATTCGACACGTGATTATACTATTATAAAAGCGTATTTTTTTATACCACGTCAGTGCATAAGCGTTTGGCCCGCTAATGGCAAGTAGTCACTGCTGCATATGGACGCTTGCAACTCCAGAGAGCCTACGTGCGTTGCCGACCCCTTAAAAATGTATACACTCCTTAATCCTCATCCCTTAGATAAAGATATAAATGACCTCGATTACATCCCTTATACCTTGCAGGACGATTGTAGTCTGCCGCACAGGACCAGTGGATGCGTCTACAGCACATAATAAATAATAGTACTACGCACAGAAGGTCCACTGTTAACAAATGCCTTGTTAAAAGTTGCATTGACAAGCGAATTGATAAGTGAATAACGTATGTAATTAAGGTAAATGTCCCAGTGCCTGGCGTTGCCCTATAGTGGACACTAAAGGGTCTGTCATTTATGTTGTTACTAGCTTCCGCCCGCGACTTCGTCTGCATGGGCTCGGGATAAAAACTATCCTATATTTTAATCCAGGCTATGTACTGTCTTCGTGCAAAGTTTAATTCAAATCGGTTCAGCCGTTTAAGCGTGATTGAGTAACAAACATCCGAACATCTAAACTATTGCATTTATAATATTAGTAGGATTGGGAGTTAAGATTGTAGTGCAATCTGTAGGTGCGGTGAAAGGCACGGGGACGTTTAACGTAAGTATAGATGTACAAATTTAGTTCTTAGTAATAGCATAGTTAGTTTAAAAAATATAAAAAGAGTGCTGTCTTCGCCAACAAACTGCTTTGCAGTTTGGCGAAATTAATTCATGTAGTTGTAGCAAATTAAAAAAATCTCTTGTGAAATAAATTAAAAAAAAAAAAAATAGCGCGAACGCATACGTGACATCCACTAACGTGCCTATCACCTAAGTTGGTTGCCGGCATGTACTTGACTACTAGTGGCGCGACGAAACCTCGGAGTGAGCCGCGCCTGCCTATAGTCGGGACAGTGAATCGCATAGCAGCAGGCGCGCGATCGATACAGCGCCCGGCTGGGACCTAGACGGACGCCGCGTGCCTAAAATCTACCCTACTTTACACGGGGCCTGTTTGAGTAAACGTATTATATTGGAATCAACATGATTTTTATTTTTCTTCAGAATTGGACAAAAGTTGGTAAAAAGGGATTATGTGCAATATAAATACAAAATCCTAATCAGTATACTGAAATTTACTAAATAAATATTCCACTGAGCTCGGAAAATCCCATTCATTGTGTTAGTCAATGGACTACAAAGACAATAAGTACCTACCTATACAAATACATGATAATAAATTAATAATAATAAGTATAAATGAATGTAGGAAATTGAGCGACTATCGTAAATCATCACAGGGTCTTCCAATGTATCCGATTCTAAAATACTGCCAATAAATCCACGGTTAAACTCACGTATTAAATGTCAGGACACGTCGATGTTAGCGACATTGCCGCGAAAACACATTCTGAAGAACTCCCGAAGAGTTCGAAACATGTCACATGTCGTGACATTTAACACGTTAGTTTAACCGTGGACTTTTATGTAGTAATTTAGGCATGGGTCACGAAGGTTTAAATTCGGGTATCCAATTCTGATTTCAAAATTTCCATGCGTGTATATAATCCCGCCCTAGTTCGGAATTAAATGACACTCAAGCGATAACTTCTATACTTGAAACGATTGCAGCTATAGCTTATTCGAAACGAACTTGCCCTTTCAAATATCGATTTTAAGTCAAAGGCAGAAAGTTGAAATCGTAACCTTATTTGAAATTGTCGAACACCTCAAATTCCAACTTTAGCTCGCAGCGCAAACTTCAGCCAATGAATAAATTCTGCTTTCCACTTAAGCCGATTTCACGTTTCACTAATGTACAGTCAACATCAAATATATGTATACTTACGATTTTAGCTTTATGTACAATGGAATAAGTTTGAAAATAGTAAATATTATATTGACGCCGTATATGTAAGTACCAGTATCATAAAGGTACATTTTAGTTTTTTGTCCGACTACGGTAGAGCCGAAAGGAAAGGATATGATTTCAGATGCCTTTGTTTGTATTTACAGAGGTGTCGTTGGATTCCTCATAATCGCGGGAGTGACATAGGCTATAAAACTTGAAAAATACAGTTGGGTTCTTTGAAAAATCTTTTAATTTCACTTGATCACCTACCTTTCTGAGGTTTCCCGATGTTTCGGATGTCTCACAACATCCATGGTCACGGGGCGAGCTTGCTGAAATTCTAAAATATTATGATAATGCCGCACGGCTCCTGAAATACCTGCCTGTACTAATTAAATCCATTGGTACTAGCAAATAAGCCCTCAAGATTTACGAACGCCGAGGGAAATACATTCTTGTTGCCATTAGCAGGGGGAGGCACAAGCAATCCAGTCTTGGCTAGGGATGATATGAATAGAATGGAATACTATTCATTCGGTACAATAACCATAAACGGACCAAGATCAGCATATACTAATCAGTAGATAAGGCACTGGTCCACCGCCGGCTAGTAAGCTAGAAAAGTTGGGCGAGTAACGGTTCATTGCGTGCTGACCAGGCACAGTGTGATCAATCGACCTTTACAGATCCGCAATGTAATGCTACTCGCCTAACTTTTCTAGCTCACTAGCCGGCCGTGGGACCAGTGCCTCTGTGCCACGAAACGGTTCCTTCTCAGCTTACTGCCAGCATAATAGCCTAACCCTCCGATGGTACCGTCTGATGATTCTACAATGTATAGGTAACATTTCAAACAGCAGAGGAAAAACATGGAAGAAAAAAACATTTTCACATTAAAACTACGTAAACCATTATCAGTATCATTTAATAAACACATTACAAAACTCCTGTGTGGGAACCTCCTGGTTATGAAGTGTTCAGGAGTACCGCCTTCTGTATCTTGTATTATTATCATGACTATTTAGACTGATACTGTTTCACGTAGTTTTAATAATATGAAGATCTTTTTTTTCTGTTATATTTTGGAATTTATTTTACTTTTTTAAGTTGTACCGTTAGATTGTAAACATCCTCACTTTATAATCTGACTCGCGATATCATAAACTGTCAAAACAATGCGGCGACGGAACCCCGCTGCACTCTGGGCGGTTTGCCCTTCGGACAACTGAAGCTCCCCAACTAACCTAACCTACCAAATGTTTGTATATTCGTTCCGTAGCATGCCAATGATCTCAGTTCACAATTGGACGTTGATCCATACTAATATTATAAATGCTAGAGTGTGTCTGTCTGTCTGTCTGTAACCTCTTCACGCTTAAACCGCTGAAACGATTTAGATACCATTTGGTATAGATATAGATTGAGTCCCGCGGAAGGACGTAGGATAGTTTTTATCTCGGAAATCATCCCCTAAAGGGGTAAAATGGGGGTGAAAGTTTGTATGGAGCTACGACATAAACGAGTTCCACGCAGGAGTCGCGGGCAGAAGCTGATTATAAATTAACGAAATAAATTTAATGCGTTGAGTTGAATTGTACCGATTTTGAAAGTTTACAAAGTTTCGACAGTTTATAATATCATGTTAGGTTAGGTTAGTTAGGTTAGTTAGGTTCTGAAATGACGGTAACATTTCTGAGCACGATATGTTACCGTCATTTCAGAACCTAACTACTAACAAAGAATGCAATCGAGTTTCACGTTAAGATGAGAGAGAATGCAAATCTTGATTAAAATGTCATGAATTCAATGAATAAATTGAGTTCCTCATATTGGAATGGAGAAGAAAAATTTCTTCCTAGAAATATGACAGCGCCTAATTCGATTCATTATTTAAATTGAAACGCAAATAAATGCATATCACAATGTGGGTACAGCAGTAAAGACGACATCAAAATAATGACATAATTGCGACATAATAATATAATTGCGATGTGCAATAAAAAGTAAACGCGTTTTATAAGATTAGACGCACGTTTAAATTTCACTCATTTATTAGCTAAGACAATTGTCAGTACCGACCATCAAAAAAGATACAATAAGTTAGTGTAATATAAAGATTTAGTGATTTATATACTGTTTTCGTATGTCATTTAACTGCCCCATGCACCATGGCAACCTGTTATCTATACTAATATTATATAGAGAAAAAGTCTGTATAACCCGTATATCTATTAGTTTACCAATGTGATGCCAAATGGCGCTGACCCCTCTTTTAGATGGCGCTGTAGAGATTTTTTCCTAATTTACCTAAGAAGGCCAACAATATTTTGTTAACCGCGATCAAAATACCAATAAACAACTTTGAATAAACGTTTATTCAGTTTGTAACAAAGTAGCTTTGAAAGTTCATAAGTTTCTATATAATAAATAATCTTCGGAACAGCTTACCTAATTTTTTTTCACCTGCGCGTAGAATGGATTACTTGAATGGTAATAGGACTTATATGCTATATTTTATTTCGCGAGTTTGCCTGCAATCTTTGCAACACGGGACAAAATGCGTGGGCAGAGCTAGTCTTTAATTAAGTAATAAACAACGAAAATTAGGTTATAAGCTTTTCTGTTTTGACAGCTACCCGTACGCAAGCTATGTGAAAAGCAAACGTGCTAGGTATCCTTTGTCGTTAGAGTAATTAAGTAATTATACAAAATAATCTAAACCTGCTCTAATTGATCTGATCTCTCCCAAATAAGATTTACATATAATCGCTTTATTATATTAAAACGTGATAAAATTAATTAAATTGACGATTTCTAATTGGCGACGGTGGATATTGCCAGCGGGGGATTCAGGTCGCATCATTGTTGTTAAACTGCCCCCTCCCTCGTTCGAACAATCCCCTTACTTCGCCCCCTAACTTTGCCCCCTCTTTGCCAACTTGCTAATTTGCTAATAAAGAGTACCTACAGTTTTACCAACTTTTTAAATTAAATCTATATTTTCTTATTGGGTGAATTGACTTTTGACTTTTTTCTGCCGCTAATGCCACAAATGTTTCTGTTGAATTTTTGGAAGAATTATATCGTGATTTGAGGGTTTATATTCTCCAAATGTAGGGTTTTGTTGACATTTTAATGGAATAACATGAATATTTGTATACACAACGGGATCCACCATATCTAGGTTGGAAACTAGTCTTAGTTGCTATAAATTATAAATTATAATTGAATAGATTTTCTAGGCATAATAACTAGTCAGTTTCCGACCATGATATAGCGGACCCTATTGTGTAATAATCCTACTATTAATATTAATATTATAAATGCGAAAGTTTAGATGTTTGGATGTTTGTTACTCAATCACGCTTAAATGGCTGAACCGATTTGAATGAAATTTTGCACGAAGATAGTTTATAGCTTGGATTAAAATATAGGATCGTTTTTATCCCGGGTCCACGCGGACGAAGTCGCGGGCGGAAGCTAGTAATATTATAAATGCGAAAGTTTAGATGTTTGGATGTTTGTTACTCAATCACGCTTTAACGGCTGAACCGATTTGAATGAAATTTTGCACAAAGATAGTTTATAGCTTGGATTAAAATATAAGACAGTTTTTATCCCGGGTCGACGCGGACGAAGCCGCGGGCGGAAGCTAGTAAATAAATAAATACAGCACATAACAGAATATTCCAAGGTTCCCTCTAAATGTTTAAATCTCAATTTTCGTTTTTTTTTAATACCGTCAAATATGATGTGTGCATAGTGTAACCGACTGTACACAAATGTCGGTTCAACTGGCCCTTAGTATGCATTCATTACAATGTTGCATTACTTGTACTAGTTGCTACCGTTTAGGCGCTTACCCTTTTTTGTTAGGATTCCGTAGTCAACAACACTTATAGTTTCGCCATGTCCGTCTGGCCGTCCGTCCGTCCGTCTTCGGCTTAGCTCAGTAACCATTACTACTAGAAAACTGTAATTCGGCATGGGTATATAAATCAATCACGCCGATAAAACAGAAGAATATAATCTTAAAAAAATGTTTTCTTCCCCTATACCTAAAATGGGGATGTAATTTTTTTTCTCGTTTAACCCATAATATGGAGTATCTTTGGATAGCTTGTTCAAAAATATTATGGGTTCTTAAAACGATTTTAAAATAATTAGTGATTCGTTTGCGAGATATTGGGCTTTAAAGCCAACATTTTTGTTCGAGTCATGTGTCCCGCACCTCTGCCGGCTAAATGGCTGCTACTGGGAATGTGAAAAAAATCGTGGCAGTCGTACATATAATTAATTTTAAAAGAAGATTGTCACGGCTAAATAGGCATAACTAGTTGCCGAGTAATAGTCGACCAACTTAAAATGTACTCAGAAAGGCCAACTTTCGTACAAATTCGGCCGACGCAACCATTTCGTTGGCGCGCGCATGTCGATGTAACTAAGAAAGACAAGCAACTACGGAAACCTACACTGCGCGTGGCCCGACACGCACTTGGCCGACTTTTGAGACTATGTTCGGCTACTTTGCATGTTACCCTCTCTTTATTAGATTTAATTCAATAATGTTTTCTCAGTGATTTTGTAAAATCTTTTGAGAAATAAATATCTGAAACCATAAACCACAAACAAAGTTTTATGTTATTCCAGCATGTCGTTTTAAAATGTGTACCAAGCTAGGTTTGTATGGAGAGTTGAGCGTCCTGGGGGCTCTAAGGGGGCCAGCCATGACTTCGGGTGGCGGCGGCAGCGGGAGCGGTGCTCTGTAAGTGTGAGCGAGAGACCAGTGCGGCATCTCGCTCATACTTTTTAAACACCGCTACCGCTTCTGTCACCGACCGCAGTCACGGCCGAGCCGTAATGACAGTTGGCTCCATACACTCGGATGCACTTTTCCTGAATATTTCCATACAAAGCAACCAGTTTTCATTGCCTCTTTGTGCATATAAGTGTTGCTAAGCTAATTTATTACTAGCGCGCGAATAATTAAACTAACTAATGACTGTGAAAGAGATAGACCTCATTCAAGCCATGTGGCTCGCCAGGCTTGTCCCACTGGCTTCGTCTAAACTCGGCTCTTGTTTACTCTCGGACAACTAACCCGTTGCTCATGACAGTGACACTCATCGTCACGTGACAGTGTGCTACGAAGATGACGCGAGTATCTACGTGCTCTTTTGTCGAATTAGGGTCTACACATATATTATGCACGTCTTCATATTGGTATCATGACGCTCTAGTCTAGTCATGCTGTTTTTAGCCATAAAAAAACGATAATTTTGTTAGACAGCGAATCTTCTGTAAGTAATTAAAGCGGTTATACACGGTGACTTTTTACAGTGAAACAAATGTGCGTCTGCCACTGTCGTGCGACAGTAGCTATAGAAATAGCTAGCGTAGCATGGCGACCCATTTTATCACTTATCGTAGTGGATAAAACATCCGTCACTCGCACTTGCATACCTGTTGACATGTTGGATATCTTATGGACAGTGATAAAATCTCATCCACGCTTCGCCCGCTGCACGATTATCACGGCGCGCGATCGCACGGCAAGATAGATTATCCGTCTCTTTCACATTAGAACACTTAGACAGATACGGATAGTCTATCTCGCGCACCGTCTTGTGATAACCGAACTATATCGATACTGTAGGTACCGCGAGTGTTGCGCTGAAAAAGTATTCGCGGGTAACCGCTCTAAGTAGTATTGTTTATTCTTGTCGTAGCACTTCACGAGTAAACAAAAGAGAACGACTAAAGCGAGAGTCAATAGCGTAGCGTAACGTTTACATTCCGCGTGAACCATGTTGGATTTCGTAGCAATTAAATTTGCCAGCGTAGCACAAAGGATCTACGAGCGCGGTTTTATTCTTGCGTAGGCCTCAATTTGACACGTGCCGCGATATGTGGTGATTTTATTGCTTGCGGATCCCTATATGATCCCTCTCGCGCGGGTTTATCACGGTTATGTCACCATATATTGCTTAAGAACGTCTCGAATATAAGTTGAACATGAAATTATTTATATACCAACTAAATAATTAACTTATACATATGACAAAAGTCTGAAGCTTGTATAACCCACTGCCAATCAACGCTACGTGCTATGCCACGCCGTAGTGCGTAGCAGCATTTTTCCACCTTGGAGCGGAAATCGCTCGTAGAGGCATTTAACTCGTGTGGGTCATGGCCCTTGAATGGGATATGTAAATTAATCTTGAAATTTTGCAAAATTTTCTTCTTCGTCCTAGTACTCCGAATACAACTCGTTGATTGAACTCTCATCATTTATTTATCTCAGGCAACGAGGCCCATATTTACAAATACCTAACAGACTAACATAAATATATCAATATATAAAACTTATGAGTAGTAAATACTCAGCACACAAAAGTATATTTGTAATACCTGACCTAAGTCAACAGGCAATTGAATTAACTAGTTAGACCACGAGCGGAAGCGGGAGGTCAGTCTTACTTGACTTTTCGGAGCCCCTATAATAAATTATAAGTTCAAGACCAATGAATCACATATGAGCCATAGCTCTACGAGCGTTTTTCGATACCAGGAATAACGTCGAACATGCACGTATACGCACAGTCACAAGGAGGGACTGTTGAGTCACTTGCCGCTGATCGTAATTTTGCATGTTCTATCATTTTGGTCGTAATCTGATTAATCGTATATTTTCGTGCAACTTGGGCACGATCGATGGTGATCCTTTACAAAAAGAAGTCAGACGTCAAAATAACCAGTTGCTTTGCTGGGCGCCACGCCACATGCACCTTGTTTGTTACCACCTAATATGATTTTAATAATATGTTTTGTCATATGGTTTGAGAAAAAATCGAAGTATTTATTGGTATCATACTTAAAGTAGGTAAAAGTACATTCGTGGCTGGTGTCTCGCGTTAAGTAGGTATAGCAATACTTGTGTTTGTGATATGCAACAAATAATTTTATATTTTGGATCAAGTTTGTATTGCTATCTGGTTTTAACTATATAGCTGTTTATTTAAACATTGTGTCGACAGTGATTGAGTTTTTTTGCTTACAACCTCCTTAGTACGGAATCGTTTTGATCAAAGAGATGAGGCGATATGATAGTGTCTTTAGCCTTTAATGCAGTTAAGTAGCCTTGCCTGGCTTAATGCAGTGCCGTAACTGGGGGAGGGGATCTCCCCTGACCCCCACTGACTGATTAGAGCAAGATGGTGTATCTCCATCTCGCTCTAATCAGTCAGTGTGAGTGGGTACGTGGGAACATGGCATTAGACATTAGCAGGGCGCGCGTCAACTGTGGACGTGTGACACATTGATATCATATTGGAACGCAATATGTCGGTTGAAATTGGTCTCCTGTATAGAGTACTTAGTCCCACTTGAGAGCATGTAATACACTTCGTTCTGCACTAGAAATATAATACGCTTTATTTGCACTCAACTCTTCTGAAACTGCTACATTTTCTTAATAGAAGCACATGCACGATAAAGCTTCGTAGGATTATGCTCGTAGTTTAGTTCGAGTCTCTTTTACTTTTAAACACTTTCGTTATGCATTCGCACCGCAAATAAAAAAACTAAAAAAATACAACTGCCGATTGTGTTTACGCTCGTCATGAATATCGTTGTTATGTAGGTATATCAATCATGTATAGTATATTTTTTTTCTAGATTAAATTAAATATTTATCATATGACTGTTTTGAATAGTTCATGTCATTTATATATAAATATTTACTTCGTCTTATTGTAGTATGAGGTAATTAGAAACGTGGACACGGAACGTCAATTTATAAACAAGCTTAAAATGTATTGCTCTATGAAGGCTTATTACACAGTAAACGAGTTCTTTGATGAATGAAAATATCTGAAAAAAAAACTTATGAATGTTCTTAACTGCAATTTATTGTAATTTTTAATTGCACTGGTTAATCATTCCTGACTCGATAATTGTAAAGTTATATACCTATTGACTTTATTATAATTCATTTAGAGCATAATTGTAATTATTAACAAATGTTGACAGTGTAGGTATGATCAGTACCAATAAATAAATACATCTATCTATACGTGTCACTTGAGAAATAGATGTATTTTTTCAATCATATAAGAGGCAAAATAGATTTTTCATTATTTAATTCTATTTTATTGCATTTATTGTGCGTCGCTGATTTTGTTATTTAATAAGAGTTCCAACGAAAGGCCCGATCAAGAAATGGTAATAAACGTTTTAGTTATATTTTTTGTTTAGTTTACTTTTAGTTTATCAGAAATTAAAGTTTTATTTCTTGGAGATTTTTAAATTACTTAATTGCATGTTTGAGAAAAGCACTATACATACCTCAGCGTGAAAAAGGGTTGCCAGCCTCATAACACAGTACTCGGCCGGCAACCCCTTACTTCCCGGCTTCTATAGTAATGTACTATTATTGCACACCTCGCACAGATATAGCAGTTACAAAAGAAAACACAGAGATACAGGGAGACAGTGTAGATGTAAGACAACAAGCGGACTTATCGCTAAAAGGCGATCTCTTCCAGAGAACCTTTGGGTAGTGGAGAAAAGAGTAGAGCAAGTGGTGCAAAACCTAATGCTAACTTATATTTTCGTTATTTTTTACATTCAAAACTTAACTGGTAAATGAAATTGTCAGGAAACGGCCTATTTATGTCGCGAATCACATTGGAAATTCGGCGTCCACACGACAGCTAACGACATCAAAGCATCGCATCAACCTAATTGTACCACGTCATGACGAATTTACTAACAGATTGGAGGGAAGAGAAAAAATAAGTCGTAAAAGAACGCACCCGTGACCCAAATTGCCAAATCCATTCCTTTGTTTCGTAAAACGGTGGGCACGCAAAGCCGAACGTCCAGAGAAGTACTAAGCTAAAGCAGAGGCGTTTAGGAAAATGATAATGAAAAATAAGGTCACATTATAAAGAAGATATGGTCAATATTTTATTGGCTTTTTGAGAAAAAAAAACTACGATAGGACTATTTCTTCCCGTCTAAGACCCGAAAAAAAATTACTGGCTAATCAAGTAAATACACCATATTCAATGTTACCTACGAGTTGCATAAGAAAAGCCCATTTCTTAACGATGATCTTATACTATTTGCCACACAATAGCAAAAACACCCAAAAGATCAGTTACACCAAATGTCAGATCAAAATATTCATAGTAATTCAGTAGCTCGTAGAATTAAGCGCTCGTTGCTAATATACCGCATTCCCTAAATACCAGATTTTGCAAAATACCACATTCTTGATTTATCACATTACCAATATACCAAATTTTCTGTATAGGACATTCTAAAAAACGATTTAGTTCCATGAGTACCTTACGATTTTATAAACTGGTGTAACGGGAATGTGGTAAGCTAAAAGTGTGATATATTGATAATCCGATATATTAGCAACGAGCGGAATTAAGTTCATATATTGTTTTCAAGTACGCATAACACAAGTCTCATTGACCTTATTATAGGGGCTCGTACGATTTGTGTAAGATTGTCCTCTAAGTAATATTATAAATGCGAAAGTTTAGATGTTTGGACGTTTGTTAATAAATCATGCAAAAACGGCAGAACGGATTAAGAGATATACAAATTGAATAAGTATAGCCTGGATTAACATATAGAATAGGTAGGTACTTTTTATCCCAGTGTAAGCCCAACAAAAGGAAGTCAACGCGAACGATAAGAGATAATAATATAATACAATAAGATAAGATAAGATAAGATTTATTTGCAACCAAGTACTTAAAACTAACATACATGGACCCTGGAAGGGTGTAGCAACAATCAGGTAACTTATACTATGTACATATTACTAATTTTTAACTAATTAATATCGATAGGTATTTGCTATTGATATTAATAAAAAAATTGCGGCAAACATTATAAACATGTATCTTCCATAACATGCCATCGCCATGTTACGCAAATCTATCTCAAATATGGTAAGTATGATCCAAAATCAAAGGATTAAAACATGAACTCTGTATATTTAAACTATTTACTTTACACGGAAGCGATATAAAAAAAGTACTCGTTTAAATATGTGTAGGCAAAGCGCAGAAGAGTAACATGAAGTATGGCAGATAATAATTATGTTGCCTGCGTCAATGGACAGCCGGCCTATTCCCATTGGTTAGGCCACTCGTAAATTTTACGCATCTATTACTATAAAAAAGATCGTAAAGAAATGTTGATAAGCGGAAGAGGCATTGATTATGATTTGATTTACAAATAACGACCCCAATATTATGTTCTGAAGACTTTGTGGAATATACCTTTGTATCAAAATCTTGGTTCTCCTGTTTTGCAGTGTCGAGACACAACATCCAAGTGGTTTAGCAACTTTCAGGAACAGAAACAGGAAAGCGTGAGCTCCAATGTTTGTACAATGTTTTTTACTTATAGTAATTTATTGTATAAGTAGATACCAGTGTAGTATTACTAGAGCGTTTCTCAAAAAAAATGCCTCTACATTTTTTCGGAGATTTTCTGCAACTTTTACGTTATTTCTACTCAAAATCACGATGTCTTTCCATCCCAATAGGAGAAAAAAAGTGTCCCAAAATGTTCATACATTTTTGAACTTTCCTATTGTGTTACCACCATACAAAGTGTATGGTAAATGGTAACACAATAGGAAAAATATCTTTGGGACAGTTTTTTGGTCCTACCAGGGTCGAAAGAGCTCCTGATTCTGAGTGGAAATAGTTAACATAAAATTCCTAGAAGTACAATTAATAATAGTGGCATTTTTTTTGAGAAACACTCACTAGTTACAGTATTACATTATTAGCAGTCGAACTTATAAGACTCCTTGGTGCCGTGTCACTAGTAAAGTGTACGTTAATTATACGCGGTTAAGTCCCGTAGGTATAGTAAATATTATAATGTCAAAGCCATTTTCTTTAATTGTTAAGTGTAACGAAAATAGTTGTATTGTACGCTGTAAGTTGTAAGTTGTATTGTACGCTGCAACCACTTATGAAAAGTTGTTTATACCAATACGAAAGGTATGTCTCATTTTAATTTGATTCTTGCAACTTTAACATGAGAGTCACTATTCGAGTGAAGTATTTATAAACATGGACTTTTCATTTCGAAGCGTTTGTTGCACGTAGCTAAAAACAATGGTTTTGTTGGACCGATGGGTCTTAAGATAAGATCCGTTCCAAAAAAACTTACTAATTTTTATTCTGTGTCTATCAATAGACGCCCCCCATGGAATGAAATACCCATTTGTTCCATCCACCGCAAACTTAAACACCTGTCCCACAAATAGCATCATTTGTTTGTAGCAACAACCATTTTCAGTTCCATTTGCAACTTTGAAAGATCGTGCTGTTCAAAAATCGCTTCGTTCCCTTATTCCTATCGCGATTCGCTGCGAGAGGAAAATTTGATGATCCGACTCGACGGATGGCACGGAGCCAAAGTGTCGCCCACATTTGTTTATGTAGGTAGGCATTGGTTGGTAAAATCGAAGAAATTGTTATTTGTTATTTTGGGTCTTTTAAGGTCATTAAGGCTGAGGGAAAGGAAGAGAGGTAGGGCCCAACGCAACGTAATCAGGATAATTATATCTAATAGACACATAGTCAAAACCAGAGACCAAAATTGCTTAACCCATTCATCGCCAATGACACTGCTACGTGCGATTTCCGCTACAGAGCGGAAAAATGCTGCTACGCGCTACGTAGCGTTGCGTGGCCTCAAATGGGTTAACATATTTACTGCCAAGAATCGCTAAGCGCTACGCTCGGAGACAATCCCGTGGTTTATCCTACTAATATTATAAATGCGAAAGTTTAGATGTTTGGATGTTTGGATGTTTGTTACTCAATCACGCTTAAACGGCTGAACCGATTTGAATGAAATTTTGCACTAAGATAGTTTATAGCCTGGATTAAAATATAGGATAGTTTTTATCCCGGGTCCACGCGGACGAAGTCGCGGGCGGAAGCTAGTCTCATATAAAGCGGAAAAGTATGATAATTTAAAGTTGAATATACAGAATACTCAGAACTTAAGTGGCAGTGCGCGGGGCACATAGCACGTAGAACCGATGGCCATTGGGGCGGTAAGGTTCTCGAGTGGCGACCACGTACCGGACGACGCGGGGTGGGTAGGCCCCCCACAAGGTGGACTGATGACCTGGTAAAGGTTGCAGGAGTCCGCTGGATGCGGGCGACGCAGGACCGGTCACTTTGGCACTCTTTGGGGGAGGCCTATGTCCAGCAGTGGACGTCTTTCGGCTGATATGATGATGATGATACAGAATACAGTTCTTTATTGGTAAAAAATACTAGTACATTTTACAAGTCAATAGGTTAGGTACAGTGGAAATGACGTACTTTGATTCGGGGGGTGACTTGGATCAAATAGGTTTTTCTCCAAAATCATTGTGTTTACTTGTGGGTGAACTGTGGCAGTGAATATATAAGTATTCTATCTCGATGTTTACTCGATTCTATCTTCTTAATTTCAAATAGTTCTGCTTTTATACTAAATTTAAAACGATCAAACTAGCCCCATTTTTTCTCTAAGTCCCCCCATTCCAAGGTAGTTACATAATCATCAATTACATACATAATTTGTTAATATGATAGGGTTATGTAACGTATGGTGTAGAAGATGGGGTAAATTGCCTTTATTGCTTTTCATGGCTGTACATACACACTCTTTTTTCAAAATTTTCCATGGCTACAGCACGGCTATCACGCGACGGCGCGCGAGCTCTCTCGATTTTTCTCGCACTATCCATCTCTCTCTTATTAGAACACTTAGAACAAGAGGTATAGTGCGTGAAAAATCGAGAGTATGTCGCGGCCGTCCCATGATGATAGTCGTACTAGCAGCATTTTGTTGAAACATCGTTCAATGCCCAAGTGTTTGTGGAAATTTTGTCATACACCTGTGACTTCAATAAACCCACGCAAAAATCCAGTAGGGTTAACATGTTAAAGCTTTCACTGCCAGGAACCCGCCTAGCGGGCGCGCTGTTCGTAGGAGCTTCCCGCTACTAGCGGGATACCCACAGCATCGGCTAACGAGCGACATCATATCAGACGAAAGCCGTCCACTGCTGGATATAGGCCTCCCCCAAAGAGTTCCAAAGTGATCGATCTTGCGCGACCTTTCAGATTCAGATTAATTTATTACTTACATGATAAAAATTACAATATTTTTTTGCATAAATGTAAAGAATCGCTACCATGATCGTCAATTATAATAATAAAAACTTAATGAGTCAACTTCCACAACTACACTGAGATTCAATAACAAAAAAAGCAAATCCTCCACGACTTTTAGGATTTCCTATATTATACCCTCAAAAACCAAATGGACCGCCATGTTGGAAAGTAAATCAATGGTCCGAAATTCTTTAAAAAAACTTTAAGTTTCGGTTAAGAAGAACTTCAGTTTCAGTTTAAACCGTATTTTTTAAATTACCCCCGAAGGCAACTTCGATTCAATCTTTGCCTTGCCTCACCAGTGGAAAAGCATCTACTAGCGTGTATGTATAGTTTGGTACCTAAATTTGCGACAACGGCGACATCTAGGGAACTTTGAGCTAACAAAATAGTCCTGCCATCTAGCGATCTTTGGGGAAAACAAAACGAAGCTCACAACAGCTCGTAACAGAGTTCGTTTCAGTCAGTGGTAGCGTTTAGCGCGCCTCAAAGTTTTAACGCTGTAACCATAGATGGCGCTATGGACTATGAGGAAACTATCTTTTTTAACCGACTTCAGAAAAGGAGGATTTTCTTTTTATGTATGTTCATTGATTTCTCTGTCAATTGTGAACCGATTTTCAAAATTCACCCCTTTCTCACCAAGTCAGGATATAATGATGGGATCCTAGGAAAACTGAGGGCAACCCTCAAATTTGATAGGCAAGCGTGTAGTGATTTCGATATTCTATTATAACTCGTGTATCGTAATTTTGGTGAAATGGGACTGATGATGAAGACCACAGATGACTGACTTATGGAACTCCTCAAGGATGAAAATACCTTAGTCAAAGATTTTGACATGATTCCGTTGTCCAACTAATGAAGTGTCAATTCTGTGATCCTTGAGGAATCGACGGGACTCCTTCAATATTATCAGGCTACATATAGCGACTTGGATTTTTTTTGTAATTTAAAATCAACGCATACGGTAAACAGTTAATGTGGTAAATTGGAAAGTAAATGTGGAAAATGTCACGTAGGTACCTATTTTGCTCAGCGAAGTACCTACTGAATTGAAATCGGTTTAAACTTTGCTTTTAAATTGAATACTTATTTAAATGTCTGCGACAGGATTCTGTGCGGGTTATTGAGACAGTTCATTATATACCTACCTTGGCGCGTCCGGGTAATTTACGTCATGATAATGCACGACCACAATAATCTGGAGCCAACTTTTTTGGACGCGGAATATTGGGCCGTGCATTGTCAGCCCGGACAAAAGTCGCTTCCAATTATAGCCCCGGGCAAAATTTGCTCACAGTGATAATGCACGACCCAATAATCCGCACGTCCACTTTTTAGGACGCGGTTTGAAAACAATTGAAGGTAGGTAAAATAAATATTAAAAGTAGGTTAGGTTAGGGTCCCTTGTGCGGAAGGATCAAAACGTAAGAAGACATGTACATTATTTGGGCGTGCATAGTGACCACTTTTAGAAAAATGGTAACTGTGAAGTAAATTATATAATTTACTACATACATACGTACATGTTATGTATATGTGTCTCTTAAATTATTTTATAGTTAATTAGCATTTACTTCTAATGAAAAGAATTAGTTAAAATATAACATAAATATATGTCAAATTTAAATTATTACCAATAGTAATATTCTTTTATACCCCGAATAATACCAATTAACTGAACAATTTCTTTCTTTTTTTATCTGTGCTTTCATTTTATTTAATATTATAAATTATTATATTTTTAATTTAAAATTAAGTAATTCAAAAAATAATAACTTTAATTTTTTTAATTGAAAATGATAAATAACTTATATTAAGTTTAAAAATAATAACATAAACAAGTTTACAATATTAAAACCTCAAATTACCTAATTATAACTAATCGCCCCCAGCCGTTCCCGGTGCAAAAGTCCCCATAATACTGGCGGCATTCTCACGCTGGATAGCCATGGAAAGCCTTTGCACCAGAAACGACTCAGAGCGGGGGTCCTCCCCTTTTTGTCTGAGTCGACGGCCTATGTCGCGAACAAACTGTTTCGCATCCGCCCCCCAACACCCCGCTGTTTCCACCGCCAAAAGGACAAAAATATAGCCCGGTCCCAAAGGAGCATACTTTTGCCGCTTCACCGCCGCCTGGGTCTCGGCAGCAGCTCCGGCAGCGCGAGTAGTGCGACTGATATGGGTGGCGACGAATGTGCTGACACATGTAGCATCTCACACCAAATACCGCCCCCTCTCCCACGGCACTAAAGTGAGGCCATCTGGCCGCTTCCCATCAGTGCGGCTAAGCCCCAGTGGCTCCAGCACGGACGGAACACCCGCCGACCTGAGAGCTCTCTGGACGATATCGTTGAGGGCATGCTGACGCGGATGCCTACCGGTACATCGGCGGCAACTCAATGCGTGATGGCCGTCAGCACCCACCACGGTACCGCAGATGCAGACATGTTGATGACACACAGGCGGAGAGCAACGGATGTCGGATAGTCGGACTGCTCCCCTCAAATCGCCCTCATACACCTTGGCCTCGATCGTCCTAGTAAGTGACGTCGACCGAAAAACTGCCTCACAATCATCGGAAGATAAATATGAAAAAGCATCCACGTTGGCCTTGACCTTCGACGTAAGAGAACCCTTACCAGACGTTTCAGGAGTCCTCAGGGCCCTATATGAAAAGGACAAGAGAGAGTACCACTGATTCACCCCATTATCTATAATGCATCTATCAATAATATCGCACAACTTATTGGCCGCCACACTCCTCGCACCTTTTGGAATGTGACGGAGAACTCGTACTGACTCCTTAAATGTAACGAGTTCGTCCAGGGTACAGCCGTCTGGGTGTGTTGGGTTTGTTGCCGGTCGTAGTTGCACGGTACCATCAGACGCTGCGGCGGGGCGAGCGGACTGCGGAAGGGGCGAACGAGGAACATCTTTATGCATACGCGTAATAAGCACTTTAAGGCCACGCGACTTAAACACTCGCGAGGAGTCTAGGCAATAGGGGCACGTCGATTCAAACGGGGAACTCATTGTCCACGAGACTACTAATACTCATTACTCATTACAGATACAGATACTTAAGTCAGGTATAATTACTTAAATTACGACAACGTCAATTGATAAATATTAAAACACTAAAATTAAATATATCGTCACGAATACATGTAGCATATGCCAATAGAATAATCTAACTTCCAAATACAATATTCATTTAAAATTCATCAATTTAAACCAAATTAAAATACGTACCTAAATACATCAACAGAAATAAAACAAAGTCAAATGATAAATAATTACAAAAATCCGCTATTAAAGCCCTTACACATCTAACTAATGCATATAACTTTATATATTTTCATATGCACAAAAAAAAACAATCTATACTACTATTTTGTATGAATAATGAGTAGACCCCAGCGCCACTCAAACAATAATAACAAATCATTAATATTATATTTTTAATGTCACACGTATAATTATATTATATGTATGTAATATAAAAAAAGCACAAAAACATAATAAGTACTTAAATAAACAATTTCGTTGGCACTATACACTAAAATTACAATAATTTCTTTTGTAAGATGCTGGCGCCCTCTTCTTGGAAACCGCGTTACTATAGAACAGACACGACTCCACTATGAACCCCTCTAGCTCGAAACAGAAGTGTGCTTGATAGTAACAACTTATTCTCAATTTTTGATCCAACAACTAATTTATTTAATTTATCAATTAATTGAATAAGAACTTTAATTGGGTTAATGTTATATATATATTGCCAGGGGATTATACAACTGTGACTGTATAGAAAGTGTAAATTTAAATTACCACTGCCTATATGGAGTCACAGTTCCAAGCATTTTGTGTGGCTATATTGGTCAACTCTTGTAAGGAAGTCAACTTGCTGATTAAGTTTAGTCGTAACAAAACAAGAATAGGGTTTATTTATTGCACTCATTAACTCGTTACAACTAGCTAGTTATGAGGAAATAAGTGCACGCTTAGTGTCCATGTGTTAGCTTTTACTTAAGTTATCTTGTACAACCGCCAACACAGTTAACTGACCATCCTGTATTTATATCGAACCTTATTACAATGCATATAAAGTGCACGGATGGTCAGTTAACTGTGTTGGCGATGGTACACTTGTTTGTGGTTGTTCTCCAATGAATACGAGTATAATAATGAAATACATTTTGACTTTTAAGTACAAATCAATCCAACCAGAGCGAAAAAATAACGTGTTTAATTTTTTTTTACACTACGAGTATGTATGAATATTAACTTGAACAAAGCGCAATGAAGACGGCTATGCTGAGAATTTATCTGCGTGATCGCATCTGAAATGAGGCTATCCGTGTAGCAGAACCAAGGTAACCGATATGGCCCTCCGAATCGCAAAACTTAAGTGGCAGTGGGCGGGGCACATTGCACGTGGAACCGATGGCCGTTAGGGCGGAAAGGTTCTTAAGTGGTGACCACGTACCGGAAGGCGCGGCGTGGGTATTAGGCCCCCCACAACGTGGACTGATGACCTGGGAGGTCGCGGGACCAGTCACATTAGCACTCTTTTGGGGAGGCCTATGTCCAGCAATGGACGTCTTTCGGCTGATATGATGATGATAATGACGATGAAAAATGGTATGAGATTTTAGCTTTGTATGTGACTTTATAGGACACCTTTCACCAGGATATAGAATGCACCTTCCTAATGGACATAGGTACCATCTAGATCATCTGTAGATAATATGCGGGCAAAGCCACGGGAAAGCTTAGTCGTCGATAAATCAACATGAGCGCCCTAGTAACTAGTCCACTAGGTGACTCAATCAGGCAATATCCGGAGAATGATTTCCTTCGGTCCAGGCAGGCCTTGTTGCAGCAGCATCGAAGCTACGGTCTGACGGGCCTTATTTTGCAGCTGTCAACATGAACTATCCTCAAATGTTGGTTTAGTTTAAGTTGGTAATTATACAGTTTGTTTTATTATATACATTTGTGTTTTCTTATCAAGAAGGAAGTTGTGATGCGGTGTTATTTTGCCTTGCTATAAATTCATTTCTATTCGGTTCTATTCTGAATTAATCAAGAATAAGCAACACGCTGACGACTCTTTGGTACCTATATACTTTAATATTTTAAAGAGGAAAAGTCTGTGAGGTTATAATTTTGTATGTAAAGGGTATCCGATTTCGACAAAACTTTCAGCGGTATATATGTAGAACACTTTCATAATAGACATCCATACTCTACACTAATAATGCGAATTCAACAGTGTAACTCTGTCTGTCTGTCTGTCTCGCTTTGCGACCCTGGGATATAAGTTTTTATCCCTGAAATTATCCCGTAAAGGGGAGAGTGGGGGGCCAAAGTTTGTATGAACATACTTATACTATATTAATGATTAATTGAATTTTATAACTTCTACGCGTACGAAGTCGCGGGCAGAAGCTAATAGGCTATGGCTAATGGGCTATAGACTATGTAAATTTATTTTATTTAAAAATGACATGTAATATTTATACTATTATCAATAAAGGACTTATGATTTATAGAAGAAGATTGATTGTCGCAAAAAAACACAAAAGCACAATCTCAAAAACACATTTAAAAATAAAGTAAGCAGGTAAAAATATTAGGTTAGGTGCGACAATAGGTTCGGGGCTCAGCGTTTGCTGCTAGCCTGTCGACTGTACAGCGCTGTTTTTCAGCCCGCACCTACCTCACGGGATACAAAAAAGATAAGTAGCTAGCTTGTTGCAAGGGGAACATTCGCATCTTAATGAACTTATCATCCCGCGACACCCCCTGTGCTCTGTAAAACGTGAGCGAAACGTCAAACAAAAGCCCATATCAAAAATCGTGCACCGTTATCCGAGATCGCGTATGCGGCCATGCCGACCCCATGACCAGTGACCAAGCATCACCCTCCTGGTTGTGCTTCAAAGGAGCCCGGAGTCCTCTTCGACACCTAATCCCAAGATTTAGCGTACGCACCAGTTCTACTAAAGCGACTGCCATCTGACCTTCCAACCAATACGAAAAACTAGACCTTATTGGGATTAGAACGGTTTACTCATCATGTTTTCCTTCACTGAAAAGACACTGTTAAACCACTACTAGGTACTAAACCTTGTTTGACGACTTCTGTAGCCTAGAGGTGGTAGTGACCCTGCCTACGAAGCCGGAGATCCCGGGTTCGATACCCGGTGTGGGCAAATATTTGTGTTATGAGCATGAATATTTGTTTCAGATTCTTGGATGTTTTCTATGAATTTAAGTATTTATATCTATTCAATGTATCGTCGTCTAATACTTTCGGCAACACAGCTAACTGACCATCCGTGCACTCTATGTTCATTGTAACAAGGTTCTATATAAATACAGGATGGTCAGTTAACTGTGTTGTCGTTTGTACCCATAACACCAGCCTTATTGAGCTTACTGGGGGGCTAGTTCGATTTGTGTTTAGTTTGTCCCCTAATATTCATTTATATTTATTTATTTATATTTCGTACTTTTTTTATCCCTGTGGTGCGAGCCGGGGTTTGAACCCACGACCACCGAATTTGAATTGAATGTCGCGTGCTTTGCCGCTAGATTACAGTGGCTTCATAACCAGGCAATCGAGTAGAAATCCAATCAGCTTCCAGTGAAAACGGCATAAATTGACAATCTATTCCTACCGCCCTTGGGCCGGCGGCAACCTTGACCTGAGTATTTTTGTCCCACCTGCCCGATTTCAATTATTAATCAAACCTAGAACAACGGCGCTTAATGAGTTAGGCTTTAACTAGCTGTCCACGCGACTTCGCCTGCGTATTGCGAAGAAATCGGACAAGCCCGCGTGATAAAATCTAGCGTATATATAACCATCCAGAAAGTCCATTCTACACGCATGAAATATTTTTTGAAATTGGATACGTGGTTCCGGAGGTAACCCAAAATATACAAACTTACATTTTCCAAAGTTACAATCTTGCAGAATTTTCCTCTTTATAATATTAGTAAAGAAAGAGTAGCTTTTGCCCGCGACTTCATCCGCACTAACCCGTTAATCGCATTAAGGACTAATATTGCGTCTATATATGTATAAAGTCGAACAGCAAATACTTAGTGTTTATTAGACTTCTTTTACTTAAGCACATTATCAGTTATCGCAATCCCATGGAAACCACTCACTTTAAGAAACAGCTTCGTATATATATGTCATGTGACCCATATGTGTGTGTGTCTTTAAGACAAGTGGAATCACGGCCCTGGCATCGCATCTCCTACACATGCACTGCCAAGAATCGCTACTCCCTGCGCTCGTAGCCGATCCCGTGGTTTTCCCCGTATGTAGCGGAAAGCACCTTCGGCGTAGGCGCCCGCCGCGGTTTCATAGCAGTGAATGTGTTAAGAACACGATGAAAAGGCCTTTTTCCCAGTTTTCCCTAACCCGGCCGGCCAGTATTGGATAGCTCAGTAATTCAATTGTATGAGAATAATGAGATTCAGCTAGACCTGATTGCACTTTTAAATGCTTTGGTAACCTTTTTTTTTAAGGAACACTTTTGCGATATTAGTTAATAGTATTTTTTGACTTTTCTTTTTTATTGGTACGTTACTTTAGAGAACGGAAATTCAGAAAATATCTTCCAACTGGTTTATTATTCAATTTGATACGATTCGGCAGTTAAATACAGTAACGTAACGTAAATAATTATTCACTTCATACTTAAAAGAGGTTTTTTCTCGCTTCGATTAAGTTGCTGATTCAACTATGAGTCGACACTTCTATTGTTAGGGCTCGATCAGAGAAAGATAAGATAAGTACAGAGGTCACGTTTTGTCACTCATGTGTGTGTATGAGTCACACACACATACACACATGAGTGACAAAGATGTAGGCATGGACGACAAAATAAGTGGGGATGAGGTACGATGTCGTTGCCCAGCTACGAGAGTTTGGTCATCAGAAATATCAAAACAGAATTGACACTGACGTCGTATAAAACACTACTAAATTATATAAGGACATGAGATGCCAAGGATATTTTAGTCTTGCACTTCTTCTTAATTAAGTCTGGTTAATTTACCTCCATCCCTATTGGGGACTCACCAGGACTCCTATGGAATCCTCTATCTACGATCAGAGATGTTTCCGTGTGCATCAGCGGCACACCGTTACCACGAAAATCGAAACTACGTTAGTGTTTTCATCTATGTCAAACGAGTAATATGAGTGCGATAGAGATGGAGATACCTGAACTTCGAATTTCGATGTGCGTGGTTATAGCTCAGTGGTTACCGCGAAAAAAAAACGAACTTCGTTCGTGTATCTCCGTCTTTGTCGCTCGAACTAGCAAGTAGGTATATACCTATAATTCAAATTAAATTAATATAAAATAAAACGTAATTTTAAATACAATTCGTATACAAAAAATCTGTCATGTTATTTCTGTGTATAATCAAATCACAATGTCAAAGAAGTATATGTCAATCGATATAGTACCAATCAAATAATAATAGAAAAATATAAACCAATGTCAAAATCCTAATACTAATTAATAACTTATGCAAAAAATAAAATAATAATTCAAAATAGTCTATTGTTGTACAATTTCATTATATTCATTGACTGAGTAAAATGACCTTTTCAATAAAAGGTTCTTCAAATTACGCTTAAACGTTTCCTCGCTTGTCTCATTTTTTATTTCGGCGGGAAGGCGCTCATAGTACGTCGGCCCTATAACTCTCGCGTTTTTAGCGTGCAGTACCATGCGACGCGGCACCGTACGGAGTCTTCCTGTGCTACGAAGGCACTTTCCTGTCACCTCCACCCGCTTAAACTGTGATAGGTGTCTCCGTGTATACATGATGACCTCGAAGAGGTAATGCGAATAGTGAGTCATAATCCGGTGCTGTACAAATAACTCTTTGCAGGACTGCCTCTGGTTTAGACCTAGCATAGTTCGAAGCGCCCGTTTTTGTATTCGCATTACCCTTCCAGCGTCAGTCGAGTTGCCCCTTAGGATTGCACCGTAAGTCATAAGCGAGTGGAAAAGTGAAAAGTAAGCCTGCCTAAGCGCGTCCACAGGAAACCAACGGTTTAAGTTTGCGAAGGGCAAACACCACTCCGGCCAGCCTATTACACAGCGAGTCGACATGTTTCTTCCAATTCAATGTGGGGTCCAGCGTGAATCCTAAAAACTTACAAGTATTACCCATTTGTATGGGACACTGGATGCTCACGTTCGAGTTCGGAGCGCACCTTCCAGAGAAGAGCATAACACTGGTTTTGTTTGCGTTGAGGACTCGGCCATTTGCCGAGAACCAGTTCTTCAGTTGCAAGTATACAGTTGTAATTTTGTCACTTAGTTCCTCGTATGTACGTGCATTCACTACTATTGTCGTGTCATCGGCAAACAGCGTAATTTGACCGTCCGTTATGGCAGATAGTAAGTCATTTATAACTATAAGGAACAGGATATTCCCAACGCAGATCCTTGTGAAATCCCGATGGTCACACTGCCCGGCCCCGAACTCATCCTTTTACCTCCGGATGTTATTTGAACTGTTTGTGTTCGGCTTTCTAAGAACGATTTTATTAGTTCACAACTGCGTCCTTGTAAGCCGTAGCGTATGAGCTTATTTATTAGTAGATTATGGTTAATGTCGTCGAAAGCTTTGGACAAATCGCAGAATATGCCAGCTATTTTGTATTTATCATCAATACCAGTGGTAATACTGACGATTGTGTTATATGCTGCTATTGTAGTGGATTTGTTTTTCCTGTTTGCAAATTGTCTGTCAGTCAGTAGGTCGGTTTCGAGGTGGTTCATGAGATGTTGCGATAGAAGGGATTCAATAATTTTTGAAATGTTGGGCACAATTGATATCGGCCTATAATTATCAACTGATGTTCTGTCTCCCTTTTTGTATACTGGGCACACCCTTGTGCATTTCAGTATATCAGGGTAGACACCAGCTGCGAACATATCGTTTATCATGACAACTAGTATTTCCGATATCAACGGCCAAATTGACATGAGTATATTGACCGATATGTCAAACAGAGATTTTAGGACACGATCAAGGTCGGCCCGTGCGACGCGACGAAGTTCCACGGTCGGAACATCAACAGTTTGTAAGTGGGCAGTCAGGTGTTGCATAGCAAGTTGCTCGTTCATCCCTATATTTAAATTTGATGCAACACTCAAGAAATGCGAGTTAATATGGTCGGGTATGTCATTTTTGGAAATAGGCATCAAATTTTTATCTTTCAGCGCGATGTCCTTCTTTCCTTGTGATGTCGAAATTTCTTCCTTAATGACTTTCCAAATTTCTTTAGAAGGGTAACCGCTATCTGCCAACCTTTTTTTTGTGTAGTCCTGCCGGGCTTTCATGACTGCATTTGATTAAGTCTGAGTAGTATTTGATACTATTGGAAATACTCATAAAAATGTGGGTAGGCGGAATCTTGAGAAAATAATGATAACAGGCACCCGCCATTTTTTGCCCGCCAGAATACCCATTCTGGCGGGCAAAAAAAGAAAGAGAGGAAGGAACTTTGTAACGGGCTGAACCCGAGTGAAAATGGTTGTAAAAATAATCAATATACGGAATACTACAAACTGAAGTTCCTCTTTATTGTGAAGATCCTTGGCCTATCACAGTAGGTAGGATTAATCAAAACCGAAAGAGGAAAGAGTTAACGGATGAATATTTAAATATGGATACAGTTTCACAAATAGTCTGCCCAACTAGCACGATAGGTTTTATCGTCACGTTTTATGGCCTTAATATATCATACGTAAAATATAACGATAAAACGTATCGTGCTATTAGGCCTGGTGGATTTATACAAAAAATACATAATATTTAAACGTGGAGTTCTTGGATACTCGTCTTATTTCCCGAAATAAGCATAGATTAATTTTGGTTTCTCACCTACAAAAAAAGTTAAATTATAAGGAGCATTATTTGAGTCTGCTTGTCCTTAACTTCTCAAGATAAAATGAAATTATAAAAAAAACTGTTGACAATAAGATTTAAAAGTGGTGCCATTGTTTTAGGTGCTATTGTGGAGTCATCACTGAGGTTCTTTGTCTTTAGATAAAAGCTAGAAGTCTCGTAATAAGACTTCAATTAAACGAGGCATTCATTGGTTTTTCAATTTATTTGAAGCATTTTTATTGTACCCATTTTTTCTGATTACAATTTCGTTGTATTGTAAAATAAGGACCAGCAAAGTTGATTTGGGTTGTTTATGTGATGATAGCGAAAGGCCAGACAGGGTAGTCAATGCCATTTTTTTATGTATAATGCAAAGAAAATGTACTTACCTTAAGGCCCTGCCAAGCATCAACATTAGGTATTTTAAGCCACGCCCTAACACCCGCCCGCGGCCTGCACCCCGCATTAAAAGTTTTGTTTTTATACATGTTACACACACAAACACACGCGTTCCGCTCACGTCACGTCACCTAGCGTGACAGGAAAGAAATTTGACGCTCATCGAGAAGAGATCAGTTATGTCATGCGATACATTCGTCCCTTTCATTTCGGTCCCGACGTCATGGAGTCTTCATCTGTTACTTTGAAAATCGCTTATTACACATTTCTATATATTTAAACTTTACTAGACTAAGTGTAGAGTAAGTTGTGGCAGATAGTTCATTGTATGTACCAAAATAATGAAATATTCGCTGAATGTGATGTGACATTATGAGCATGAAATGAGCGTCGTAGCCACGACGTAGTTCAGTTCCTTTGCTCATATGAAAAAAAAACTAGAGGGTAAAAGTAAGTATGTGTTTACCAAAAGTTGCCATAGAACCACGGAAATTGAAGCAAGTCCCACTTTTAAGATGGACTTGTTTAAATTATTTTTGTGTATTGAAATTTCCAAAGAAAAATACTAAGTCACTCGCACAATCTACAATTTATCACTTGTAGGTAAATGAAAATATTTCTTATTTATCTGACTGCTCTGTTATAAGCTGTGATATTCTGTAGAATAAATTTGACACTTAAATTTAGGTATTAATACGGCCAGTATTTTTTAATCACAACACCCGATAGAAACATTTTCAGTAAACAGTTTTAATGTGAAGTAACTGGCACAAATTATAAATTTATTGCGCATGTGTGAGTGCGATTCTAGGAGCGCCCAAGCCCATTACAAAAAGATCCCCGGCACGTTTCGGGTTGAATGGCGCCGTAGGCCTACATATACTGATGTATAATTATAATTCGTAAGTAGTTTTGCGGCGCTGAATAACATAGATCCTGCCTCGAAGACGGCCGGTCGCCGAATGAGCTCAATGGGCGGTCCGCGCGTCAGAGACAAACTTACGCCAATAACGTTTGACAGACAAGGAAACAACATCCTCAGCGTTTTTGAAAGCAAACGCCCCTTGCGTTTGCTTTCAAAAACGCGAAATCAGTAATGATGGGATTATTCTAAATATTATTATGAAGGGAATATATTTTATAAAATCAGATTCAAGGCGAGTAATAGATTATCATTTCAACGAAGTTTCGCCGCTTGATCTCATGTTGCTTACGTACACTGGTTAAAAATCTAAAAGTTAGGACGCAACTTTGGATTTTTTTTCTATCGAGGAAATTTTAAGCAATCGTGTATCGATCTGGTTGGATCAACAAACATATAATCAAGAATTATATATCTGAAAATCAGGCCTCATTGTCTGCTAGTATGGTCAGAATGGCGTTTCAAACAACTCGATATTTTTCAATACAGCCCCTTAACTCTCTATCTAAGGTAGACGTGGGACCCCAAGAGAGTTGATAATAAGCCTACCAGCCTAAGCGCGCTCGCCTGACGCTCCTGTTATTAACCGCCTTCAAAAAAAGAAGGATGATCTCAAATCGGGGTATTATAACAAGCCTAATATTATGTTGCCTGTAATTAATCTTGAGGATCGATTTTCGCCCACTTCGATTGGTAGTCGTATTTTTGATCTAGGTAAGAAAAATAGAGTACCATCAAGTTGATCTGATGATGGAGCTAGAAGGTGGATAGTTGATCTTCAATGTCAACTCATTCGTCGCCAATGACTTACATATGAATCATTCCTTCAAAAGCGATGCCCATTACAAAGACAAAAAAATACCGCTACGCGCTACGGCGTAGCACACGAAGTGATGGTTGGCCGCGAATGGTTTAAGTAATAACTACAACTTAGAAAAGTTGAAAAACCCCCGACATTTTCATTTCAGTCCAAATGGCTGAACAGATTTTCATGAAACACTCGTGATAAAATTATCTATGACACATTAAAACCGCATATTTGAATCACGGTCCATCCGTTTGGGAGCTACGATACCACAGACAGATACACAAATACACAGATACAAAGATACACAGATACACAGAAACACATACAGACACATTAAACTTATAACACCCCTCTCTTTGCGTCGGGGGTTAAAAACCGGCCAAGAGCGTAACGGACCATGCACAATTAATGGTAGCTACCGTAACATACAATAATTTAGCTTAATAAAAACCTTACCATCATCCTCCTAGCGTTACTCCCGGTTGTGCCCTAAACGAGCCCGGGATCCGCTTTGACATCTAATCCCAAGATTTGGCATAGGCACTAGTTTAACGAAAGCGACTGCCATCTGACCTTCCAACCCAGAGGGAAAAACTAATAAAAACCTTATATCTAATCTAATCTCATACATCAGGTGGAATTACAGAATAAGTATAGACACATGTGACGCCCTGCAAGGGCACAGCACTTTGAGAGGGCTAATATTTGAACATAATATTTTTATAGGTATACATTTTATTGCACATGAATACAGAACAAAACGAGATGGCGATAAATAGATTTTAAAACGTTATGTATATCATCATACAAGAATTATATATTTATTAACTTATTATTGGTATTCTCTTCAAAGTAGTCGCTTAAGATATAAAAACGTTTATTGATGAGAAATATTTATAGATGTCTGGTAAATAACGTTGTTTTCTCTAGGTTTTTAATTGAGGAAGGTAGCTGGTTATATATTTTGAGAAGGGTAATAGTTTAAGTTTATTAAGACTTCTATCATTTCTTCGGATGTCTGTTTTAGGGGTATAAAGTTCAAAGTATTTTTTTTACGAATTTACTGGATTCAAGAATGTTTAAAGAAGCTAGTTAACGCGTGCATTTTAAATTTAACAAAGTAAGGCCGACAGGATACCATTTGGTCGATATTGGCTATAATGCTGACTCTACTTTTAAAGACCTACACAACTAACATAGAAACATCTCGTTCGCACTCAAACCGGTTCATCCGTTTGGATGCCACGATGCCATAGACAAACACAAGACCGAGCAGATAGGTACACATGTTAAACTATAACTCCCCTTGTTTTCGTCGGGGGTTAATCATTTATTATATCTTTTTTTTGTACCACGTCTGTGGCAAACACCCTTATGCCAGCCTGAAGACAAGCGGTCACCATCGCCTATGGACGCTTGCAACTCCAGGGGTATCACGTGGGCGTTGCCAACCATTTAAGAAATTATACACACCTTAGTTCCTCGGGTAAACCTCGGCATGAAGCTCATTCCATAACCGGGGCGTTCAAGGGAGGAGGAATCGCAATACGCTACTGAACATACCCTTGATCGGTTCACACCCCATTAAAGAAGTAGGATTTATCGTGTCGGTCGTCAAAAAAGCCAATTTGCAACTTACTTTCAGCGGGTAGTGCAGGATACGACATTAAACATCATAATTCGGGTTACATCAATGCCCATTTCTGTCATCGGGCGCCCATCCATCTTACTGTCAGCTGCGGGCCAATCTGACATGTCCGTTTCGCATTCACACACACACATTTTTTCTGGGCTGCAAACGCGATACTATCTATACTGCACGGCTATCACGCGACGGCGCGCGAGCTCTCTCGATTTTTCTCGCACTATCCGTCTCTCTCTTATTAGAACACTTAGAACAGGAGGTACCTATAGTGCGAGAATAATCGAGAGTATGTCGCGGCCGTCCCATGATAGACGTGCAGGTGACCTAAGGCTAGTATGGCGCGCCTGTCGCGCGTTGATATCACTGCAAAAAATCGCCATGTTTAACCGCTCTAATTTAACCGTAACTTTAGAAAAACTTGATGTGCTACCATCATCATCCTCTTAGCGTTTTTCCCGGTTGTGCTCAAATGAGTCCGGGGTCCAATCCGACACCTAATCCCAAGATTTGGCGTAGGCACTACTTTTACGAAAGCGACTGCCATCTTACCTTCCAACCCAGTGGGGAAACTAGACCTTATTGAGATTGGACTGGTTTCCTCACGATTTTTTCAGTCACCATAAACCCCTTTTAAAATATCAAATGATACTTTCGACCATAAGTTTTTTAGCCGGACTCGAAGCCGTGACCTCCGGATTGCAAGTCGCGTGTCTTACCGCTCGGCTACAGTGGCTTCCTAAAAAAACTTGATGTGCATATGCGATTTTTTTTTGTTTTCTATAGTGAAATAATCCACTTCCTTCGTGTCAGTCTTGCGACTTTGGGTAAACTTTACTTTCATGCACCTACAAGGTGTAATTCACCCGAATGCGGTTGACACTCACCGTACCGCAGCTTTACAGTACAGTCGACGTCAAAGATAGTTTGTAATAAGGTGCAAAATTGTAAGAAGCACATCTTTGAAGTCGACTGTACCTATTCAAGTGATTAGCTGCCCGCGCGACTCCGTATTGCGAAGAACGCAGGTGGAGCGTCCCGCCGACTACCCCGACTTGCACTTAAGTTTCATGAAACGATGCGTCTGTGTCAGTGCGTCGCATCGGACGTCAGTGCGGGTTTTCTTTACTGGTTGAAGCCTTATATCTACTGTGCTCCAATGAAGGAAACTTTGCCCATTGTTCCGACATAACCTCACTGTTTTTGCGACGGGCCAGGTGTTCCTTTTATTTACCTGTAACAAAAACGTTGGGGTCATAAATCAAGTCTGAAGAATGATTCTCGTCCATTCACGAACTTTTCTGTGGGATGGCGATGGGAAAAATTGGCTAGTGCGAGATGGACTCGCCCAGGAAGGGTTCCGTACTATTGTACTTATAGTTTAAATATGCATATTCACTGGGAACCATTTCGTAGTGCTACTCTGCCAGTGCTGTAGCCAATGCTGAGGTTTTCCCGCTAAGTAGAGGGAAATGACTATGAACAAACCGCCTGCTATGCGTTTAACTGGCAGTGAATATGGTAAACTTATGTGGATCGACATCAGACAACCATGACTCACGAACAAATATTGTTGTTAATCACAAAAATAAATGCTCTTACCGGGATTCGAACCCGGTACTTCCGACTTCGTAGGCAGGGTTACTACCAACTAGGCACACAGACAGAGGTCGTCAAATAATACAACAACGGCGAAAGGCTAAATGGTTCGCCACCAGCGATGAGTATTCCGATTGAATACTATTATAATTATCCAACTAATATTATAAATGCGAAAGTCTGTCTTTATGTCTGTCTGTTACCAAACTAAATGCAATGTATATAGTTGCTGTACGATACCGTACATAGAGATATGCACATTTGCATTACATGTAGGTAGATTAAGACTCAATGTATGTGGGTAGATATATATGAGAAGGGGAGTTGGGCGTTAACCTCGCCACGCAACGCATCCTTTGTAAAGAGCTAGAGATAGGAAAGTGGAAATACAGTTTTTATTTAAATTTTATGAAAGGCGTTTTCCTTATACCAACACCCGCGCACTTTCATATGGTCCTTCGAGGAAAACAAAGGATTTTGCGCGGGCGGGTTTTAATGCAGTGCACTACCACGGATAACGGACTCAGTGAGACTCGTGGCCGGCAAGTTGTCGGCGTTACCGTGAACGTTCATCTCCATCAAGTGGCACGCTCACGCAGTGCGTGCAGCCAGTGCAGTGTCTATTTTTTCCGCGGCACCCGGTACCACGCATCGTTAGGGGGCTGTTTGCAGCCCATGCAACGTCACCGGGTGACAAAGTTTCGGTGTGCAGTGCACCCGATTTTCTCCACGGCGTCCAGGAAAAAGTCAGGCGAGCCTAGTTATAAGTTATTTTCTGCAGTGCGGGGACCTTAATAGGCTGGTGTGCAGTGCTCACATTTTTCGTCTGGCGGCATAATTTCGGCGTTCGTACACCTCTTTTCCAGTGTACGGTACAGTGTACATGACTTTTTCCGAGCTAAACATTGTTTCGGAAGAACTTTTATTACGCCTAAGCGGTAAAGTTATACCTACGTGCAGTGCTCGTAATTTCTTAGGCAATCATTGATAAACATTTTACATCAACTTATGTTCGAACTTAGTGCGTTTGCGTACATTATTACATTATTAGCATTTCATGCCAAAGAATTTATCAAAGTGAACTTTGTAACATTTTTTCCGTAGTGCAATTATAAAGTGATTTGCTTGCATTTGCATTCTAGAATTTCCAGAACATTCCTCGTATGTGTCCATACATAAAAAACAATCGAATACATAGCGTATAATTTTCGCTGTGCACGAACGAAACGCAGTACGGTGCGACGTCGGACGGCTGTGATTGGTGATTGTATCGCGCGGTGCGCTGACGGAGCGCAGCGATTCGCGTGTTTTCGTAGTGTTAAAAGTGTGCGATTGGTTCCTAGCGTCACCCTGGATTGTGTTATATTGGCAATACTGGCAAAAACAAGTCCGTCCGTGTCCATTTTGTGTGGATTTTGTATGCTAATCGATTTGTTATTGATTGTTATAGCGACAAAATAGTGTTTAAGTTACGCTACTGTGGAATAAGTAATAAAAGCGCAGCAAAAATGACTGAGGATATAAAGCGTCTCATAGCAGCCAGGGGACAGTGTAAAGGGTTCATGACAAGGCTGAAGGCCTACATAAGCAACGTTGACCCAGGTAATTATAATTTGGCTCTATTCCGTGAAAAAAGGGATCGCTTAGAAAAGGTTTACGCTGAGTACATGGAATTAAATCTGGAAATTTCTTTGATAGATTCCAGCGACAAAGAGGTCGTTGACCCTGTCGAGGAGGCATATTTCGAAATGGCTGCGTACTTTAACGCAATCATAACTCCGATTCCTGAGTCGGTTGCGGCTGCTCCAGGACCCGCGCCATCAGCGCCAGGGTCGAGCGCGAGCTTACAACGCTTGCCGAGGATTGAAATTGAGAAGTTTACTGGCGAGGTAGGTAAATACCACGACTTCATTACATTATACAGCAGTGTCATTAATAAAGACACTAATCTGTCGCAGTGCGACAAGTTTTATTATTTAAGATCACTTTTGAGAGGCGGAGCGTTAAATGTAATTAAGCATTTGCCTTTAAACAACGATAATTACGAAATAGCGCTTAAGTTGCTTTCGGAGCGCTATGATAATAAGCAGCAAGTGATAAATTATCACATTGCATCTATACTTGACCTGCCGTGCATAAATAAAATGTCAGCAGCCGTTATTCGCGACTTGGTTACCAACACTAAGCAACATTTGGGTGCCCTCAAAAATATGAATGTGCCAGTGCAGCATTGGGACTTGCTCATTTTGACGGTGCTGCAGCGCAAGCTTGATCAATACACTCTGAGAGCGTTTCACTTAGAGAAGCAGGGCTTGGATTTGCCGCAATTGCATGACTTGTTTCAATTTCTAGAGGATCGGGCTGCCGCACTTGAAACATTCGGTCATTCTCAAAGTACTAGCCGGCAGAGCAGCTTAGTAGCTGCCACTGCTAGCAGCCCTACAAAAGCCTCCACAAAACCTACAAGATGTAAGTACTGCAGTTCCCAGTTACATAAGCTGCATCAGTGTCCAGGTTTTAAGCTGATAGAAATAGCACAGCGTCAGGACTTTGTAAGTGCAAACAAATTATGCAGTGTTTGCTTAAATGAACATCATGGAAAAAAGTGTCTTTTCGGCTTTAGATGTTCAGTTTGTAAAGAGAAACATAACTCTTTATTGCATGAGGACAGTGTCCCCGGTACAAGCTCAGGCCATGTGAGCTTATTATCAAAGGCCAGTGACAACGTACTCTTGCCTACTGTTAAGGTTAGGTTAATTAACAAGGAAGGCAATTCTATTTACGCCAGGGCAATTTTAGATTCCGGCAGTCAGGTTTCTTTCGTAAGGGCTGACTTGGCAAAGGAGATTGGCTGTACATTACAGCAATCCGACACTATTGTTAGCGGGGTATGTGATGGTCGCACTAAAATAACGCAACAAGCCGCTTTCAGCTTGTACTCCACTGCAAATGATTTCAGCATGGCAGTGACCTGCCACATAGTTGGCAATATTACAAGCAAAATGCCACAGTTTGTGGTAGATAAAAGGGAACTTAGTTTGCCTCCAAATGTAAGACTAGCTGATAAGGATTTCCATATTTGTGACAAAATCAGTATCCTCTTAGGTTGCGATATATTTTTCCAGGTGTTGCTGCGGGATCAGCTTCCGGTGCCACCCGGTGAGCTGTATCTCCACAGCACACGCTTTGGCTACATTATAGCAGGGAAAGTGAAGAGCAACACTACCAGTGCTGCTTCCCACCTTACCTCAGCCTTTTGCTGCAAGCCTGTCGGTAACAATTTAAACTTTAATAAATTAGAGGACTCAATTTCACGATTCTGGCAAACGGAGAAGGTGCCTGAAGTTTATATTGAAGCCAATTCCGAACATGAGTTAGCAGAAAAAATATTTAAAGAATCGGTTGTGCTTGAAAATAATAGATTTCAGGTAGCTTTGCCCTTAAAACAGGATATTAAACAATTGAAATTGGGTGACTCACTCACTTGTGCCTTAAAATGGTTTAAAAATTTAGAACTTAGACTTTCTAAAGATCCTTCTTTGTTTCAAAGTTACAAGGCCTTCATCGATGAGTATATAGAACTGGGCCATGCAAACAGCATCCCTATTGCTCAATATAACCTAGACACCCAGGCGGCATTCTTTCTACCGCATTTTCCAGTTTTTAATCCGAACAGTGCAACCACTAGGATGCGGGTCGTATTTCATGCTAGTGTACCAAGTTTAAGTAAGGTTTCTTTAAATGATGCCTTAGTAAATGGCCCTGTTGTGCAAAATGATCTATTCAGCATCCTAATTCTATTTAGGTTATTTAAATATGTTTTAAATTGTGACATACAAAAGATGTACAGACAAGTTCTAGTGCAACCATCACACCGCCCATTACAAAATATTCTGTGGAGAGATTCTCCTCATAAGGATATACAATGCCTGCAGCTTCAAAGAATAACCTATGGTTTGAAGAATAGCGCGTTTCTCGCTACTCGATGTTTGCTCGAGTTAGTCAATAGGTATAGGGACCACTTTCCCCTGGCTGCAGACGTATTGCTTCATAATACATATGTTGATGACGCTAGTATAGCTTGTAATGACAAAGAGCTTGTAATAAAAACTCGCGATGAGTTGATAAATTTGTTAAAATTAGGCGGTTTTAGCCTGCACAAATGGTGTGCTAATGATAATTCGCTTTTGAGCGATATCCCATCCGAATGTAAAAAGAAGGGACAAGAAGTTCACTTCTCTGAGAACAAAGATACAGATTTTGTAAGAACATTAGGTCTTAAGTGTAACCTAACTGATGATACTTTGATAATAAGTTGCCCTAAGCAGGCTGTGCTCGATAATTATACAAAGCGAACAGCTTTAAGCTTTGTTAGCAAAATCTTTGATCCGCTTGGTTTGGCAGGCCCAATTGTAGTTAAAGCTAAATTACTAATGCAGGCGATTTGGCTTGCAGATGTTCAGTGGGATTCGACTTTGCCTGAAAAATTAAACGGAGAATTTAAGGCCTTTGCAAACAGCTTACTTACAATGTCAGACATTTTCGTGCCACGGAATATAGATACACAAAATGCACACTCCATAGATATTTTCGGATTTGCCGATGCTTCAAATGTCGCTTATGGATGTTGCCTGTATTTGAGAGTTGTTGACAAGGATTGCAAGGTTAGCGTGGCTTTGCTATGTTCAAAGTCACGTATAAACCCGATTAAGAAGCTTTCCACGCCTCGCGCAGAGCTTAATAGCGCTTTGTTATTAGCAATGCTGGCGCACAAGGTGTATGAGATAATAAAGTTAAAATTTGATATAAACGTGTATCTATATCTCGATTCGCAAGTAGTTCTTGCCTGGTTAAAAATAGAGCCTGTCAAACTGACTGTTTATATAGCAAATAGAGTTAAGGCTATTCATGACTTGACTAGGAATTTCTCCTGGCATTACATAAACACGGCATTAAATCCTAGTGATTGCCTCTCTCGTGGAGTAGAGCCGCACCTTCTGCAGCAGAATTCGTTGTGGTTCCATGGGCCCACTGTTTTAAGCAACCCCGATTTTAAGCCAATTGCCGATGAAAAAATAATGCCAGGGAAAATACCCGAGTTAAAAACTGCTCTAATAAGCGCTACTCCGAATGATGAAATACCATTGTTCAATGATTGTTCTAGTATTAAAAAAATGAAACGAACCGTAGCGTGGTGCTATAGGTTCATGAATAATTGTAAAGCCTGCGTCACACAGGACAATAATAACAGAAATATGGAATGTTTAACGCCTCGCGAATTAAAACACTCATTAAATGTAATTATTAGATATGAGCAACGCAAATGTTTTAGTGATGAAATTAAGGCTCTAAAAATTAATAAGCTTGTTAAAGGTAAGCTTGATGGGTTAAACCCATTCCTGTGTTCGATGAACCTTCTTCGCGTAGGTGGAAGGCTCCAGCATGCGGATCTTCCATACTCACAAAAACACCCTATTATTTTACCTAAGGGTTCAAAAATCACGCACTACATTATCGAGAACGAGCATCGAACATTACTGCACGCTGGAGCGAAACTTGTATTAAACAGCTTGCGTTTAACATACCATGTAATGAATGGGATTAGAGAAGTAACACACGTACTCTACAAATGTATTGTTTGTTTCAAGTTGAAAGCGAAGCAAGCCCAGCAACTCATGGGTTCGCTCCCTTATGACAGAGTTAACGCCTGTAGAGCATTTAAGAAGGTAGGGATTGACTATGGGGGTCCATATACTGTTAAAATGTATCGTGTTAGGAAACCTATCCTGTATAAAGCGTACATCGCATTGTTCGTATGTTTCACGACAAAGGCTGTTCATATTGAGGTGGTATCGGACTTGACAACAGAGTGTTTCTTGAATGCTTTCAAGAGGTTCATTTCGCGTAGAAATAAGCCATCGGTCGTATTTTGCGACAATGCGAGTACGTTTAGGGGCGCTAATAATCAATTAGTCGAATTATACCGATTACAGTCTGCGGCAAGCCACCAGCAGTCAGTCATAAATCATGCAGCTGACATGGGAATTGATTTCAAATTCATACCAAGCTACAGCCCTGTATTTGGAGGCTTGTGGGAGGCTGGCATCAAAAGCGTCAAGCATCATTTAAAACGAGTTGTTGGCACAGCAGTTTTGACATACGAGGAGCTGAACACTGTTGTTATACAAATTGAAGGAATATTAAACTCGCGTCCTCTAACGGCTTTGCCTACATCTGACCCCACCGAAATGCCTTACTTGACCCCAGCACATTTTTTGACGGGTGATTCTATAATTTCATACCCAGAGAATGATTGTACTCATGTACCAACTAATCGTTTAAAATTCTGGCAACAATGTACCCAGATGGTTCAAAACTTTTGGAAGCAATGGCACAAACAATATCTCATTCACTTGCAGAATCGGCCGAAATGGCGCTTAGAAAAGAATAATATTAAAGTTGGCACATTAGTACTATTCCGAGAGGATAATGTGAGTCCTCTAAGGTGGCCGTTGGCCAGGGTAGTGGAAGTGTTTCCAGGCCCGGATGGCAAAGTGCGAGCACTTTCCATCAGAACCGGTAAAGGTTCTATAGTTAGAACTAGTATTCATAAGATATCTGTGCTCCCAATTGAGGCTGATTAGAACTTACTCATCATTAGTTTAAATAAAATTTATCTGATCAGACCTCGGTTGTGTGTGCAGCTTCACTTGCTGAACAATTACCCTTTTTTAAATTAGAATTTTATGATGTTTGTTGCCATAACTTCTTAGCTCATGTTAATCCGTTAGCTAATGTTAGGAAGTTGGTAGGGTTGTCAAAAAGGCAACACATAGTTATAACAAGTTTTTTTATTGTCATATTTTGCCCGCTGGGGAGTATGTACGATACCGTACATAGAGATATGCACATTTGCATTACATGTAGGTAGATTAAGACTCAATGTATGTGGGTAGATATATATGAGAAGGGGAGTTGGGCGTTAACCTCGCCACGCAACGCATCCTTTGTAAAGAGCTAGAGATAGGAAAGTGGAAATACAGTTTTTATTTAAATTTTATGAAAGGCGTTTTCCTTATACCAACACCCGCGCACTTTCAGTTGCTGTGTACTATATACAGGATGTTATTTAATTGGTGTTATCCAACTTTTACTTTTAGACTGTGTTATACAAAAAAAAACACCTGTTCATACATTTTCTTCAGTCTGAACTGGAGCAAAGTCAATGAAATGTGTTTTTTTTTTGGCATAACACAAAGTTGGTCCCAGTAAAATTTGTTCAGAATCATAGATAGATTCACATTTTGCTATTATGTACCACCAATTAAATAACATCCTGTAAACAATTTTACTTTATATACTACCTAGAGCCATACTATAATATTTTAAATATACATATTATATATATATATATATATAAACGTAAAAGTCCTGACTGACTGACTCACTCACTTAAATCAACGCCCAGCCTAAACCGTTGAACCTAAAATGCTGTTTTTAGGGTTCCGTAGACAACAAGGAACCCTTATAGTTACGCCATGTCCATCTGTCCGTCCTCGGGATAATAAGTTAAATTAGGCTAAATTATAAGTAGTTACCGACTAATAATCGACCGACTTAATGTGTACTATCGACAAAATTGAATCCTGACCCACCATGGAACCTTGTCACAATTTACTGACATATTAACGTCATATGATCGTACGTATGTTCGTTAATTGTAACAAGGTTCTATGGTGGGTCATGATTCAGTTGGTTCGATAGTACTTGGAAAGGCCAATTTTCGTACAAATTCGGCCGCCGCAACCGCACCGCACGTCGATGTAACTAAAACAGACAGGCAACTAAGGAACCCTACACTGCGCGTGGCTCGACACGCACTTGGCCGGTTTTTATTCACAATAGGTAGTTTATATAACGCAAATACCCGATAAGAAGGGGTTTTTGAAAATTCCACCCTCAAGGGTGTAAAAAGGGGGGTGAAAGTTTGGTATTTCATTTGATTCAGTTAATGTTTTCAGTTTGGGTTGTTATGGGCAAAACGTAAGTTGTTTTGGACTGAGATCACGTTCATTAACCGTAGATACTCAATATTAAACGTATGATTGAAGAGTTAAGGTGGTTTACTATTTTCCTTGTGGTTAAGTTTTTTTTTATATCCTAATAGCGAGTAAAGTAATTTTAGTTTTAAGTCGCCGATGTTTACGCAATCACTTGCCTACGCATACCTTTTCAGCTACCTATTAACTGCCGATACATTACGGCAGTATAAAAGTTTTGTTTTGTTATGTTATAGTTTTAAACTACTACACTACACATAACTACGAGCGATTTTCGCTAAGTACCTACATAAAGATTGGGCCACTGAGGACTACGGCGTAGCGCTACTAGCGTTACTTGGCAGTGAAATAAAAGAAAAAAACCATTGCCAATAGTTAAATTTTCTTATATATATTTTTTTATAACAGGGGGAGGTGTGGATGAAATAGGGGTAGAATAATAATTATCTTTTTGTGGGTAAGCGCAAAATAAATCAGTTGTGGTGGTACAGTATTAAGATAAGATTTCACATATATGCACGCCAAGGATGGCTGGTCCAAGGGAGCCGATTGGTCTTAGTAGGGTTTTATTAAGGATTCTGACTCACTTGCTAAAGATAGGCACCAACAGCGCTCGCGTAGTAAGGTTTTATTAAGGATTCTGGCTCACTTGCTAAATGTAAGTTCCGACAACGCTTGCGTAGTAGGGTTTTGTTAAGGATTCTGGCTCACTTGCTAAAGGTAAGCTCCAACAGCGCTCCCGTCCGCTTCAACGCAGTGTTTGCCATGTGTCTAAGCGCGGTGTGGTCGTCGAATGATTCTAGTAGGGTTTTATTAAGGATTCTGGCTCACTTGATGTCGTGAATGATCATGATTCACGATAGTATTTACATTGATGTTAATAATCATGTCTCAAACAGCCGATTTATTTCATGTAGCAACACCTACAAGCAATCAATTCATAACAATGTTGACGGGTAGGCGGATAGTCAGAGTTCCTAACGGCTATATTGCGTACGAACAGTTAAGTGCAGATTTGTAGCGTTAGATTTGGAGGAAAGCCAGGGTGAGCCCTTTCCATAATCACTTTCAATGCATCCTATGATATTGTAACGGTTCATTTATACGTGTTCATGTGCTTACACAGCTCGGACGATGATTGTTTTCCTACATGTCACGTACATGCCATAACACAGTTCTTAGTCGTGGAGTTCTTTAGTGTGATAGGATTAGTAACAAGTGTAACAACAGGGTCTCAGGTTCGGTAGTCTCAGCCTCAGGCCATATCGTCATCAATCAAGGGTGCACTCGTGTAATTATAACTGGAACAATACGCGTGTGAATTGGTACAGCATCAGTTGTATAGTAAGGGTTGTCTGTAAGGGGAGGTGGAGGACATTCTCGGGGACGAAGGTCCTACACCTCATATGGAGCTGGTACGCACAAGGCGGCCGCTCATATGTCAGATATATAAAGGATTCCGCAAGCTGTAAGTGTAGGTTCATAGTTGCATATATGCTAATACAGATACCTAAGCTAGAGTGCTAAAGATACTCATTCGCGGCCATGAGATTGACTAGAAGTGGCTTCGCGACACTTGGTAAAGGTTAAGCTCGCAGTGCTTGCCGTGTGTCCAAGCACGGCATGGTCGTGGGACGATTCTCGCGACACCACGTGGAACCGGGCCTGTGGTGAAGACACGCGGTGTTGCGGGGCCCGTGCGGTTTCTAGTGGCAACATCGGGTCGGGTGCAGCATACTCGCGGAACGCTGTCTGATAAATTGACAAGCTAGAGAACGAGAAACATTATTTAAACCACCTGGTTTCTCCCGAGATCCTATAATTGGCTTTTTGTGTCCTATGTAAACGTCTATATCCTTTTGAAGCTGTTGGTTCTCCTTACAATAAATAAATAAATAAGTAGTACATCATTCGCAATTTGTCTGCTTAACATTGAGAGAATAGAGAGAAGAGAATATTATAAGCTCTCCTTGAAACATAGCAAAGGAAGAATCAAAAAAAGAATGAATATTATATTTTGGATCAAATAGTCTGATAATAAAGATTAATAATAATAATAAGCCCGCGGGGCAGCTTGTCGCCACAAGCTGACGGTGAGTGGCGACACCGCGGACACCTAACCTCCAGAGGGCCCGAGTGATCTGGTATATCTATGTCTGTAACCGGTAATGGCTATTGCTGAACTGACTAAAGAGAAATACATTCAACTTATTTCAAAAACATTCAACTGTTCAAAAGAAAACGTTAAGTTTTCTAAGCTTTTTAGGAAGGATAAAAATCAATACAATGATGTGGTCTTCCAACTACAGCATCTAAGTGCACGATACAACTTGGGAGACATCAAAACGAAGCGTATATTTTTTGACTCGTTTCTATGTTGGCCATATTATGGTTTGACCGACCGCGGTGACAATGATGGTCAAACCTTCGAGTCTATTAATTTCGGTGATCAATCATTTTTTGCGGCTTGGGATGAAGGTCTTTGCGATGTTAGTTTTTTTTTATCTTTTATTTTAAAGAGGTTTTTGAACACTCGTGGTGACAATGCCAGCCTCATGGAGAACACACCTTCTATACCTTTCAGTTAGGACTTATTTCTAGGCATTTAATATAGAACATATAGGTTTTCATGGCATCATCAGACATAGGTTCAGCAAGTATCAAATTTATACATGAAGCATTAGCCAGTAAATTTCCTAACATTCTCTGCCTTTCATAACTAAACTGTTCAGGGAATATTATTTGGCAAATGATGCATTTTGTATGAATTTTAAATGGCAGAATAACAAATAGCGAATTTCTTTTGTTCGAAATTTGATTACAACATTACAAAAACAAACAACAACTGATTACAGAGGTTAACCTAGATAAGGGCAGCCAGAAAGGGGGGCTCGGGGGAAGAGGCCCCCCGCAGTAAAAAAAATAAACAACCGTAACAATTGTATTATAACTTATAAGTAGGTTAGGTTAGGGTTCACTTGTGTCCCTCAGAGCGGACATAGACACCGTCGACACGCTGGCGGTTAGGTTAGGTTTAGGTTAGGTTCCCCCCCGAGGGTGCCCGCCTTGTTGGGGCGGGGGGGCTTAGTAACCGTGGACTGGTCACCCACGGCGAAGCTAAGAGGCACCCAGGGCCGGCCTGTTTGGGCCGCCGGCTGGCCCGAGGAGGGCGCTCCTAGCGGGCTTAGCGAAGCCCGCTTAGGATGCGTAAGGGAGGGGCCGTAGAAGAAGAGGAGTGCCGGTATTGCGGTTCGCCGTTCTCCCTATCTTCTGCGGCCGAGGCGGGATCGCAGGGGGAGAGGCGTGTTGGTATTACGGTGCGCCACTCTCCCTACCCCCTGCGAACTTGGCGGGGCCGTTCCGCCGAAACGGCATTGGTGGGACCGCAGAGGAGGAGGAATGTCGGTATTACGGTGCGCCGCTTTCCCTATCCTCTGCGGCCGAGACGTGGTCGGTGGCGGAACCACAGACCTGATCCGCCACCGGGTGCTGGATATTCCGCACCCATGATCTCCTCGTAGCGGACTCAGGGGGGTCCGCTACTGTACAGGTGGAGATCAAGGAGGCAGGCGCGTCACAACATCTGGCGCGCCTCACGTGGAGGGCCTCTGGGCATCCGCGAGGAGCCGCTTGTGAGCGGCTGCCGCCGGCGGGGTCGCGGATGTATGCGCAAGCGTTCCCGTAACCTCGCCACAATGGCGGCGAGGCGGCAAGTGGGGGGGTTTTTAGTGGGTACACCGTGGGCCTCATTAGCTCGAACGGGAGTCCCACATAACCACTCGGGTCACCCCCTGCGCCCGGGTGGTATGCGTAACGCATTTTCCCCCCTAAACAAAAAAAAAAAAAAAGGTTTAGGTTAGGTTAAAATAATTGCCATAGATAACTAAGTATGCCAACCATTTTAATTTTAAATAATAATCCTTGTGATAATTTGTATGTTAATTACAAAAGTAACCGCTTAGCAAAATATGTAATCTCACTCAAATACATTTCGTATGCACTACACAATTAGGATATAAATCGTATGCCATGCAATAATTTGGAAAACGAATGTTATGCCAAATAATACGTTTGACCAAAAGAAAAGTTGAAAAAGTTGTGGCTCTTGAATGAATTGTGATTTAATACGATACTGTTTCTATTGTGTTCGGGTATTTATAATTTGTGTATAAAGTACTATATATATTTATAGCACGTGTATATTATTTTTATTTTATTTGTACTTGCTGCTTGTAGGACATGTATTCAGATTAATTTACTGTAACGTAAAGGTAAATACTAAAGATGCAATGGATATCCGGCCACTATCCGGCCTATCTGGCCGAATTCCGAATAGTGCCAAGGTATCCGGCTCGGAATCTCGTTAAGGGACAAAGTCCGGAACGAGGTTATCCGACAAAAAACCAAAGTCACTGACGTAGTTCAGAAGTGTAGCAAACTGAAGTGGCAGTGGGCTGGTCACATCTGTCGCAGAACCGATGATCGGTGGAGTAGACGGGTTCTCGAGTGGAGACCACGACTCGGCAAGCGTAGTGTAGGACGCCCTCCGGCCAGATGGACCGACGACCTGAAAAAAGTGGCTGGTGGTGACTGGATGGCGAGAACGGGAGATCGGGCCATGTGGCGAACCCTGGGGGAGGCTTACGTCCAGCAGTGGACTGCAATAGGCTGAAATGAATGAATGAATGATCCGGCCGGATGCCGGATAATATTATTTTAACACAGATGAACATAGGTAAGGAAACAACAAGAGTAAGAAGGGTGAATAAATAACAAACTACAAAGCAATCAATTATTTAAGGTTAGTTCAATCTTCGTATGAAAAGTTAAAATAAAAATTGAATGGCAAAATTATGTTAAAAACTAAAATTAGCGCATGTTTTGTTTCTACCAAAACCTGCCTACAGCGAGTCACAAGTTGCAACTTGCACAGCTGACGAAGCATAATTGCCTACCGTTGTTGATAACTGATAAGACACCCGTCACTATCGCCATAAATAAAGTGTTTCCTCTATAAGTACTAACGCACTCGCCTACTTGACGGAACGTGACGGACGCCTTTTTTGGCGATTACTGATAAAATGACAACCATGCTATGGCTACGCGCGCCGAGCATCGCGCAAGCATTTTAAGTATGTTCCTTTGCGAAAGAGGATATGATATGGATACATTAGGTATCTACTATCCGTTGCATCTCTAAACTAAATACGTATCTGTACAGTATGTGTTAGTTTTTCTGTCTTTTTGTTCCTGATATCCACTCAATTTCTCAATGGATAACTGGAAGAGATCCCTAACAGTGATAAGTTTGCCTTTGTGCCCATTTAACCTATTTTGTCTGTATTTTACCTGTGTATTGTGTAACATAAAGTATTGACAAACGAACATACCTATTGCTTTATTGTCAAATACTCCTTAATAGGTACTATAAAAACTGTTAATGCAGCCATTTGGTCAACTTAGTTTTGAAAGAGGTCACGTTTTCTAAATTAATAATGTCGGTAACTTATTATACCTACAGGAATATATACGTATTGTAACAAATCTTTTTGTGTCATGGCAGTTCTGCAGGGAGGCTGATCTAAAAGGTTCATATATTGAGCTGTCACATGTATTTTACTGGTTTCGCTGCGTTGAATAAAATATTGCTGGTTTGGCAAAACGCGTCCATCCCAAATGTACTAACATGGACGTGGTGTGACGTTGTGCATATGATAAAACTGAGAACAATTACCGACTCGACTGAATCGTGTCAGTGCTAAACGCAAACCCAAGCGAGGTGGTCATGTCATTTTTGAACGGGAGCAAATTACACGATCGGAAAACAGTTAACTAACCATTCATACACCTTATTGCAACGGGATAAGGTATATTATTGGATACTTCAGCGTGCCTTCGTTTAAAATATTCACCCGATAAGGGACTCGGTCAGTATGCGTCAACAAGCCCGCCATTGGCGAACGCGGCACTGCTGCTGGCGTGACTCATTGATGTTTTCTGCATCAAGTTTAACCCGATATAGGTAATTGAACTTACATTAAAGTCTCACAAAGCAAATCCAGCGCAAGTTATTTTAGCGCGCGCTCTGTGGACGCGTGCAGTTTTCCGCTAACAGCAGCCGTGAATAAGTATCCTGCTGAAAACACAATGAGTTCGAAAGCGTGCCAAAAGTGACACTTGGGAAATCAGCTGCAACTGTACGTTTATCAAGATAAGACAGCTTCATTGAATCATAATGATGTCCTCGCATCACTGCAACTTCTGTAACGTAGGTGTGTTACCAGACGATTTCATAGCCCATTCAGAGAGTATCCGCCACAAGCTGCTATGTACAACAAGAGATTGCTACATTGTCGATAGCGCATTCAAATGTAGAATTATCAGTTATCGGATTAATTGTACTGAAGATGTATTAGACCCTAAAAATTTTTTACTCAAGATTGGAGAAAAGCTTGAAAAGCTTATAAACATGGAATTAGAAATACATAAGTCCTTAAAGGTGAATGTAGTATTATCTTGTACCTTTTTGAAAACCAACAGCGAAGGTGAAGTGACTCGTGACTCATCAATACGAAGAAATACATCAATCATTCAATACGAAGAACGTGCCTCTGCAAAGTCTGCTTGAATGGGAATGTGAGTTCCCAGATTATTTTTCAAACATCATCTCGTCCATTGCCCAGAAATGTGAAGAGTTCCAAGAGCGTGACAGCGGGTGGGCCCTCGAGAAAGTTGAATTCTTCGATATCAACATTAACAAGTATCAACCGCTGCATGGATCTAAATACATACCCCTTCCAAAATCTGTGCAAGTGAAAAAAGCGTGCGTCAACGTTAAAAACAATGACAACGCGTGTTTTTTCTGGGCAATCACTAGTTCCCTACATCCACCGAAGAAAAATAACGATCGTGTATCTTCTTACCCACAACTACACTGACATTTTTAATTTGAAAGGCATAGTGTGTCCCGTCAGTCCATCACACATTACAAAGTTTGAAAAACTAAATAGAATCAGTGTTAATGTCTATGGCATAGGTTCTAAGAAGATAAAAAACAAGAACAAGAGTGCAGAAGATTTGACTATTGAACCTCTACGCATTTCCAAGATCAGTGGTAGACATCATGTGAATTTGCTGTATTATGAGCAAGCAGATGAATCACATTATTGTTGGATTAAAAACTTATCTAGGTTGGTGCGCTCGCAAATTACTAAGTGTAAGGCGGAAGTGTTCTTATGTGCATCATGCCTACAACACTTCCCCGCTGATGAAAATCTAAAACGTCACCAGAAGAATGGGTGCGGAAATAAACTAATATTATGTATTTCCTAAAAATAAATTCTTAAATTTTAAAAATGTTTCGCATCCAATGAAAGTGCCGTTTGTCATTTACGCGGATTTTGAGACTATCCTAGCTCCAATCAACTCTAATTCAACTTATAACACTCACAAACATATACCATGTAGTTATTCTTATTACTTTTATTGTGAATACAACGAAAACCTTTAAAAATTTAGGATATATCGAGGAGAGGACTGTGTGGAGAAATTTGTTCAAAGCATTAATCAAGACGCGAAAAACATTGCAAAAATCTTAAGTATAGTCCTACCACCCAAGATCGGCGAAGATTATACGAGTATTATCAACTCCTCCGTCATTTGCCATATTTGTAAAAAACTAAATGGCGAACGTAGCGTTGTTAATCATTGTCATCTTACAGGTGAAATCAGAGGTAAAGTGAAATTTAGCCTACAAAATACCCAAGTTTATACCTGTCATTTTTCACAATTTAAGCGGTTATATTATGATAGTTTGCTTATAGAAAAACAGACAAAAAAACAGTTTGCTTATAGAAAAAACAGATCCACCACGACAGCTGCATACGAGATATATGATTGCATAACAACGTCGTTGGATGCCAGAGATAAGGCAGCAGGGGTATTCTGCGACTTATCGAAAGCATTCGATGTAATAAATCATGAATTACTTCTGGAAAAAATTAAACAGTACGGAATTACGAATAATGCACACAATTTTTTTACATCGTTTTTAGAAAACCGACACCAAACTGTTGAGGTCAAAATTAAGGGTAAAACCATCAGATCTGAGGCTGGGAAATACCCTATTTCTTGCCTTTATAAATGACCTCCCTACCTCTGTTACTGAAGGTATGATGGTCCTGTTCGCTGATGATACCACCGTGGTAGTAAAAGCTGATACGTACTCACAGCTTGAACAAAGAGTAAGTAATACGTGCGACCAACTTCACGAGTGGTTCTCGGCAAACGGCCTCATCCTCAACGTCACGAAGTCAAATGTTTTATTGTTTTCAGCTGGAAAAACCATGAACATCCCATCCCGCAAACACAAAGTCCAATACCGCGCTGTGACTCGTGCAAGTTTCTCGGGTTTACCATTGACACCACGCTTAAATGGAAGGAGCACGTAAAAAACGTATGGTTGCCTATCTTATGGGGAAACTCAACAGAGTCGGACCGAGTATTTAAATTGCAGAAACGAGCCTTGCGTATACTGGCAGGTGTAACTCCGAGGCACTCATGCAAGCAGCTTTTTAAAAAATATAATATGTTGACCCATTATTCACTTTACGTATATGAAGTAATAATGTTCACACGTAAAAATATACACTTATTTAAAAAAGTGAATATGCCCGGCAGAATCACTCGTCAGACGGGGCGATTACAGCTCGTGCCGCGGCGCCTCGCGCTCCTCGACATGTCACCGCGCGTAATAGGCCCCGCTTTTTAAAGACTACCCGCCAGTCTCAGAAATGAATCAACGGACGATGGTTTTGGACACCGATTGAAAGACTTTTTACTGTCAAGGTCGCTATATTCAGTAAAGGAATTTACCGAACAGAAAAAATATTAGACAATTTATTTTTGATGTTATTTAAAATTAATTAATATATTATTACTTTTTTGGTTTTTTAACTTTAAGTATCATAATCTAGGATGATATTTAAAGTCAGAGTCAGATTATTACTGTAATTTACCGTTTTTATATTTCTTGCACGTTTGACATATATGTATTTTTATTCATTTATTTGACATGAAATTGATATGTTTTGACATCCCGACATTATGCTAGGAGACGTATATTTTTATTTTTCTAGTTTCTGATATTTTATTATTTATATTTTTTTGACATTACTTCGATCAATATTGTTTTAAATTGGTATTTATGTCTGTCCTTGTTAATTATTATTATTATTAGAAATTATTGTAACTTTATTGTATGGACCTGACGAGCTTTCTGTGAATGCATTTTATTTATATACAAAGAAAATTTGTAAAATATAATGTCAATTTTCAATCAGCAATAAATGAATCTGAATCTGAATCTAGCCATTTATTCATAAAGGAATTAGCCAAAACTGAGGGAAGATTAAACTGTATTCCTCATAACAAGAAAATATATATATCCTTCCATCCTATAAGAGACTCGGTGTTGGTAAGATGACTCTGAAGTTCATTGATTCTTACAAATTTATGCCTCAAACCTTGGAAAAACTAGCCAAAAATCTATCTCGCGAGCAATTCAAGATTTTACCGAAGTTTTTACCGTCACTCGCACCATCAATGTATCACAATCAACATGATGTTGACGAAAAAATGTTTATGGAACTCTTAACCCGCAAAGGTGTTTATCCTTACGAATATGTGAGCGATTGGAATAAACTTGAAGAAACCTCCCTACCCAGTCAGGATACTTTCTTCAACAAACTTACCGATTCCCATATCTCTGATGACGACTATCACCATGCAAAACGTGTGTGGCGCACGTTCGATGTAAATAACTTGGGAGAATATTGTGAATTGTATCTGAAGACAGACGTCTTACTCCTTGCGGAATTTTTTAAAAAAATTCGCAAAATCTGCATGAATACGTATGAACTAGATCCGTGTCAATACGTTACAGCACCTGGCTTGAGTTGGGATGCAATGTTGAAATATACTGGCGTGAAGATTGAACTTTTTACCGATTACGATATGATTGAGTTCATAAAGAAAGGTATTAGGGGTGGTATTAGTCAAGCGTCGAAACGCTACGCCAAAGCCAATAATCGGTTCATGAAAGACTATGATGCAGAAAAAGAAAGCAGTTTTATTGTTTATTTAGATATAAACAACCTTTACGGTGATGCTATGCGGCGCAAACTTCCTCAATCACTAATTTCAAGTAGATGAATGAAGACGAAGTTAAAAAAATGATGTCACAAAACAGCAGGCAGATTCTGATGTAGGATACAAATATTGGAAGTGGATTTAGACTATCCACACACCTTGCACGACTCTCACAATGATTACCCATTCTGTGCGGAGACTAAAAAATCACCAGGTGGTAAACACGAAGAGTTATCACTCACATTCGATTACAAAACGAACTATGTCACGCATTACATGAACCTCAAACAATGCATCGAAAAAGATGTGGTGTGCACAAAAATTCACAGAATCCTGACCTTTCACCAATCATCATGGTTAAAATATTACATTGATCTAAATACAAAATGGAGAACTACGGCAAAAAATTCTTTCGAAAAAGATTTTTATAAACTTATGAATAATGCTATCTTTGGCAAAACCATTGAAAATGTAGAAAAAAGGATTGACGTTAAGCTGTGCCAACATTGGAACCCAATGAAAACAAAAACGAAATGCAAATATGGTCTTGGACGCTATGTTTCAAAACCCAATTTCCACAGCCGTACAATTTTCTCTGAAGAGTTAACCGCGGTGCAGTTAAATAGAACAAACATCTTGTACAACAAACCTATTTATGCCGGTTTCACTGTGCTAGAATTAAGTAAAATTGCAATGTACTCGTTTCACTATGATTATATGCTCCCTAAGTATGGCGAGAATGTGAGTTTGTTGTATACCGACACTGATTCATTTGTTTACAATATAAAAACAGAAAATTTTACGAAGATATTAAAGAAGACTTAAAAAGTAGATTTGACACCTCCGATTTTTCTAAGAATAATGCTTACGGTTTACCTCAAATTAATAAAAAAGTGGTGGGTCTGATGAAAGATGAGAACACCGGGAGAATTGTACGTGAATTCGTAGCACTAAGGTCTAAAATGTACGCTTACGTGCTAGATGTTGATAACCACGGAGAAGGTACTCAAAACACACAGGTTCTTAAAAAGAACAAAGGCGTAAACGCAGCTGCTACCAGGAGACTCAATTTTGATAAATATTACCAATGTTTAGATTTAAAAAGTAGTTTCTACGATGATTTAACCAATATAACGAGCGATAAGCATAATGTATATACTCAGTTAAAAAGGAAGAAAATTTTATGTGGCAAGGATGACAAGAGATTTCTATTACCAAATGGCACTGAAACACTGGCATGGGGTCATTGCAGAATATCTAAATGATTATCAAATTAAACTAGACTCAATTTGAATTTGTTTTTTTTCATAAGCTTCGCGAACACAAACTTCGTCTACGTTTTTGTTTATTTATTGTATTGTATGGCGTATTAGGCACTGGATGTAACATAAGTACATTTGAGACTTCAGTTTTTCCTAACCATTATGTTTATTTTTGTTGCTGTATGCTCAAAGTAGTAAACAATAAGTACAAGCAATAACAAATGTGGCCACTCGCAAAACGCAAAACGCTGTGTTGGGAGTGTGGAACCTGCATGTCTCGCCGTCGACACAACTCGTTATTTGAGTTTCGGGTCACATTGAAAAGGACATAAAACTCAAGACTTTAAACAGCACTAATACACTACCAATACCGGGCTGGGCTGTTCATTTTACAAAAAAAAACTCATTCGGATCCTAGCTAGTGTCAAACAGGCTCACAGTTGTAAAACTTATTTTTCAACACAATTGCTCCTAACGTACCTCTTATTGTGTCGCTTTTAGGCTCATAATCCTGGATATTAAACACGCGTGTTTTATAACATTACGACACGTGTATTATGGTTATATCCCGATTAAGTCACGTTGGCACCTTGCAGCAAGATGTATGCATGCACACGGTGCACTCTTAAATTAACCGGGTTGTACAGAATGTACAGCTTTTTTTAATTCTCGGCAAATGGATTTCTTACTCGACTAAACAAATTCAATCCTTTTTGTTAATTAATTGACTATTTCTTTTTGAATATGATATAGAAACGTTTAATTTAGTAAAATGATTCACTTTTGATGTTGATGAAATCTCTAAACAGCCAATACAACTGTTTAGAGATTTCATCTAATGCGCGCGCACTGCGCACACTTCACGAAAAAAACTGTTGCGCGCCATTATAGGTTATTTCACAGATATTTGTACACATTGTTAATGTGTGTTTGGTTATTAACAAAAATGTTGAATCGTGGTACTGGAAAAGTGATAATAAGAATGGACGCCATTGGAAATTCATACAACGAAATGTATACAACATGTGAGTAAAAACCTGTTGCCATAAATAAGTAAAGAAAATAACTTGGCAGGCCTATAAAATTTTCATCGTATGAAAAGGATTTTTCCTCGCAAAATGTGTTGAAAAACGTCGTATGAAACGCGTGACCTTTGATAGTTACATCCTCGGCTCTCTTATCACGCTCACCTGCGGCCCGCGTGATAATTCCGCCTCTGATGTAGTTATCAACATACCTCACTTGTATCACAATGTACTATTACACAATAAACCAAACTTACACTTCCATGTATCTACGTTCTCGAAATTTGTCCGCAAATATCCAGATTTTTGTACCAAACGGGAAGAGGTGTGCTCAAAACCCGTACGATGCGATGCGATATAGAGGCAAATTATTATCTAATCTAAAGCTACATTCGTCAGGACCTTGTTATGTCGATAAAAATATATATTGCCGGATGAATTGAACAATGAACAAAAAGAGACGGCGTTCATGCACAAATGAAAACAGTTGTTAATTTCGAAAACCTACTAGGTATATAATCTCTAAATGAATATCTAGACGATAAGTTTGTTGATACTGTTGATAGAATTAAGTAAAACCAAGATTGTTAATTATTAAGTACTCCTTTTTGTATGCTAGTATGTATAGGCAAGTGCCCACCTTCTTATTTGCGGCGCACAACAGGGTACATGATGTAATATAAGTAAGTACCTTAGATTATTTTAATACTGACTGTATTGTTTAACCATTATGTGCAATAAATGATTAAATATTGAGTATAATTTGTATTGAGTATCATAAGTATCATTTGCACCTGAAGCGATAACGCGATAGCGGTTTGACTAGACTGACTGGCTTATAGTAGTCATGTAATCATTTTTTCTCAAACATGCTCGGAAATGTAAGTACGCGTTATTATCACGCAATGAAGACATGAAGTTTCTTGTTTAAGGCTCCCTACATTTCTTCTTGGCCTTACGCCAAGAAGTAATGCCATTATTGTCCGCTACTCTAACTTTTTATATTTGCTTACTAATATGAAACTGACAAAGGAAAAATTACATAGGTACTGCTAACCACCACTAGACTCTGTAAGCATACTTGCGACGTAAAAAGAAAAAAAAAACTATGGTACTATCCTTACGTGCGGTGCTCGAACGGCTTGTTCAAATAGCATGTTTAAAAAATAAAAAAGGCGGCAAATTACCTATTATTTAATTGTTACTTGTATTTATTTCAATTTAAATATTTCCTCACATTGTTTGAGAAAAGCACTATACAATCCTCGGCCTCGGCCGGAACAGGGATTGCTGGACTCGTTGTATCCGGCCTCGTCTACGACTCGGCCGTCTACTCCAAACTCGTCCAGGAATCCCTTAATTCACGACCTCTGCAGTAATGTACTATAATTATTGGCCTTAAGTATGTTTGTATACTGCATTTATATTATTGGACATAAACTAATTGAATAAATAAATATTTGAAAAACGTAATATATATAAAGTATATGATTTTAAAGCTTGTAATACTTTGTCTTCTCGACGAGATGACGTCATGCCGATAACCCAGCGGCTATAAATGCACGTTGCAACCTTCAAGGTTAAGGTATTGGAATTAGAATCCTCTACCTCGGGCAGTAGAGTTGTTTTTTGAATGGACTACAACTCAAATGATTTCAAGTATACTTAGTAAACCTACCTAAATTGCTGGCTATCTAACTTACCATAAAATTTATTCTGAACTGATGATCCATAGCCTAAACATAGGTACATGTAATCTAAGAAAAAATATAACTTACCGCATATTATGTAAATAGATTACTGAAGTACTTACCTATTGATGTTGACTGACAAATTCAATCTTAGGTACTTCACCGTGATACAGTTTACAACTATAACTATAGTACGGGGAGTAAAGGACTTCATTATACACCGATAATGTAATTATCGTGTGATTATTAACATGCGCTTATTTGAGTTGGCCGAATTGCATTAAAGTATCCATTCAAAAAGCAACTGTATCGTCCGAAGATTCCAATTACAATGAGAGTTTTATAAAAACTCGGCCACGTTAAATAATCTCAACCATAGATTCAAGAGGAATCTTGCCCAACGCTACCGACCTTACCGCATAATATGGTCGGCATTTTGAGACTGTCCCGCATTCGAATTAGGGGTGTTATCGACCATTGAGAACAGTTGGCTGAATATGAGCCATATATGACATGAATATTGGTCATTTTCCGCACCCCGGGCGCGGTTTGTATAGTCGGCCAAAGAAAATGCGCTCTTTCAATTATGGAGTGACCCTGCAAAATAAGTCCTTTGTAATGTTGTTTCTCAATAAATTTCTATCAAAAATTTAGTTTTTGTTACAAGTTTTTTTTGCAAACTGTACTTTTCTGTATACCGTCATCAACTACTCGTTCAGACGATTCTAACGAGTCCAAACTCAACGGGGTTACGTCGATTAAGTACTGAATTCCCATGGCCACCTTCTGTCTCCATCATCAGAGCAGTTAGAAAATACCTACCATAATATTGAATTCTCATCCAAACTATACTCGGACTCAATCGGTTGAAGATATCTGCTTAAAATTGAGTTGCAAGATTCCACCCGAACAAAAAACATAGTTACATGTAAATATGTAAATAAAAAGCTTGTTGAAAGGATATTCGTATCAGCATGCCAAAGTTAAGTTAGATTGTATTTCTGTCATGCTCCATAATTTTTAACCGACTTCAAAGAAAAGGAGGAGGTTCTCAATTCGGTTGTATTTTTTAATTATACATATACAATGTTTCCGTGCAAAGAAGAGGCTCAAAGTTCAGCTGACTGAAATAGGACACGATTTAAAGCCACTAAATTCTTAAAACTCGGCAGTTTTCTCATGAGATTATGAAACAATAAAGTTTGTTCTGCGCTCAGAAACCTAGATAAATTTCATACCATTTTTACGGTGTCTATATTGAAAAAACAAATAAAAATAAATCGGCATAATTATGTCCTAATAGCGCAAATATAGCCTTTACATATTGAATTACAAATTCCAATTGACTGATTATGAAATCACCCATAATAATACATTAAAGAATACAAATTAACAAACCTAAATGCAGCATACCTGCATGCGTTGCAGTGTGTCGTACCATACGGAATTTATATACAAACTGAGGTACTTGCATACAACGAGCTCCGCGTCCCGCAACGCAACGAGACACGGCGGCAGTGTGACAAACACCGAACACGACAAAACCTGCGCCGGCGTTAAAGAAAAATGTACAATTTCCACGGCCGTGTTTTGTTTTCTCCTGTCAGAAATGTTCACTAGTACACATTCGTTTGAGAAAACCTATTTATAACATAAAACTTAATGATTTATATAATGTACAGTTCTCGAGATTCTGCTCGTAAGACCTCTGCTCGTAAATAGTGTTACAATTATAGTTCATGCACACAAGGGCTGCCACTTATGCAGGTATGTCATAAGTTCTGTGTTCCGTGCATATTTTTTGTTAAACCCAATCCAAGCCTCATTTAGCCGTCACTGGTCTAAACCTCATGAGGCTCGGATGGGTTTGAACCTTAAGTAACAATAAGGATCGCTTCCAGCCCTTTATGCCTAGTTAATCTACAAACCGCTACTACTGACCGCTGTATACTTTCGCCTGCGCCGCTGCCTCCAAGCGACCTGAAGGTGTGCTCTAGACCTGCCCAGCCCAGCGGGATCTCCGAGGTTATCTAAAACCTGCGGCTATCACCTTCCAGACTACGAACGTCTCTGCTATTCAGGCCAGTGACTTTTAGCTAGTACATGCTCCGTACTGACTAATTTACCCATTTTGTACATACTGCTACTTCATTTATTATTATATTTTACTGTATTTAAACTAACTATTCGTTTTATTTCTTACTAGCTTCCGCCCGCGACTTCGTCCGCGTGGACTCGGGATAAAAACTATCCTATATTTTAATCCAGGCTATAAACTATCTTCGTGCAAAATTTCATTCAAATCGGTCCAGCCGTTTAAGCGTGATTGAGTAACAAACATCCAAACATCCAAACATCCAAACATCTAAACTTTCGCATTTATAATATTATAGTAGGATCCGCCGGCTAGCCAGGCTACACTGTGTACTTTGTATACTATAATATTTTAATTTATTTTACTATATTTACTCCAAAAGTGTGTCTGTCTGTCTGTTACCTCTTTACGCTTAAACCGCTGAACTGATTGAGATGAACTTTGTTATAGAGATAGTTTGAGTCTCGGGGAAAGACATAGGATAGCTTTTATTTTCGAAATCATCCTCTAAGATGAAGAAATGAGGGCGTGAAAGTTTGTATGGAGCTAACGATTTAAACGAGTTCCACGCGGACGTAAACGCCGGCAGAAGCTATATAGTGAGTTATAAATTCCAAATAAAAGGAAAATTTTAAAAATGTGATAGTCCGCGCCGGATCAAACCGGTGACCACAGGCATTACATTCATGGCCCGTCGCTACTAACCGAGCTATCGGAACAAGCGTTTCGGTCACCAAATCTTTCAATCAAACTTACGCATTTTATAATAGATTTAGATTCGATTTAGGTTTCTCTATTTCATAAAATAAATTTACATAAAAGGAAATATTAGTATATATAGTATAATAGTTACTAGTATAGAATAGATTATTTATTTTCACTCGGTTTCACACGTTAATTCGAAGCACAAAGGGAGCGCGAAACAATCTTTGATTGAAATAGAAAGCGACAAATAAAAATAGGTTTTCAAGGAATGACGATTATTCTAATGTGAAACAGCGTCGCATTCTACGCTACGTAGTGTAATTAAAACCACACTCAGACAATCAGGCTCCAATCTTGGGTCATTACACAGCAATCTACAGCAGTGGAGCCTCAATGAGAAATCTATCGGAAATTCAATCGAGTCCAAGTCCAGGCGAAGATTAGATTCAAGGTCTTCTTAAACACCGTTGAGTAGTCTGGATTATCCCTGGCTACGAAGCTGGCGGTCGTGTGTTCGGATCGGTAGATGGTTTTTTTGTATTGTACCTTGTTATCTTTTCAAGCGAGTTTCTATGATTCAGCTTGGCCCGGAAATCGTTGGTATGTCCGGTGTCCGTTCCTCTGTCCCGCTGTCCAGCTGGTTCTCCTCTACGGGTCGCATTTCTCAACCTCTAGTTCAACATTGCAGATTAGCGAGCGTCAAACGATTAACAATTTGGTTATTCATCGAAAATTCCATTATCTCATGTGCGGATAACATAAGCATGTCTCTTACTCGGGGGTGTGGTTTACAGGAATCGAGACATCCCCTTAAACGATCCGAAATCATCACCATCATCAGCCTAATAAACCTTCCTCGCATTAATAATTCCTATATTACGTCCCACAGCTGGGCACACACCTCTCATGAATCAAAATGCGACTACTACCAATTGGATTCAATACAATATTGTTACGTCCACGGGGTGGGTAACGTGATAGAAAATACACTAATTGATCACTAATTAAAAGGAATGCAAACTTTATTACAAAATTACAAATTAACAAGGTTTACTTAATAAATCAATTCACTATGACGCACTTTTCACTCGCTTCGCTTTGAGATTCGCACTGTTCGCAGTTTAATTCCAAACTCTCCTCCGCTGCGTTGGCGCGCGGCTTATATATCCGGAGCCCTTCGCACTAGAACATTCCGGAGAAATCTTGAATAAACGGTCCAAGGTCCAATTCTAGGAACGGCGACCCCTCGGTTCATGAATGTTCCAGAGCGTCTAGATTGTTCGATGCTCGTTCGACCCGACGACTGGAACATTCCCAAATATGCTGTCCCTTTCTAGTTGTCTCTTTCACACACTTCTCGAACCTTCTCAATCTAGATGTCTCTAGAGAATAGTGCTGTCTCTTTCTAGTTGTCTCTTTCACACACTTCTCGAACCTTCTCAATCTAGATCTCTCTCTAATAGTGCTGCCTCTTTCATTCCTTCGAGAAATTTCGCCATATAATGAAGTGTACTTCAAAGGCCCATAAGGGGTCCTGAAAACGCCTGAAAACAGGTTTTCAGGTTATCGCGCCATCTGATAGAGGCTGTCCTGAAACGGACTGAAAACATGTTTCAGGCGCCTGAAAACAACGGCAACTAGGGTGAATTTTCAATTTTCTATTATGTGGAAGAGCCACCTCTGAAACGGCCTGAAATCACTTTTCAGCCTGCTGAAAACGCTTCTAAAGCATGAAAAATCAAGTTTGAAGTTTATACCACCGGCGCAACACTACCCCCTCCTAAGACATGCTCGTCCCGAGCATCATTGTTTCCGTGGTACTTCGCCAGTCGGTCAACATGAACAACCTTGCAGGGACCACGTGGATTTCGCTGTATCCGATATGTGACGTCATTGATTTTTGTGACTACCCTATATGGCCCTTCCCAATTTGGGGACAGTTTTGGAGATTTTCCCTTTTTCCGCATCGGGTTATGTAGCCACACCCAAGAACCTTCCTCGAATCCAATTTGGTTAGCCTTCCTATCGTATCGGGTCTTCATTCTCGTGCCAGCTTGAAGCCCGTGTTCACGAACAAGACTGTGAACGTCAGCAATCCGATCCCCTAAATCACTTGCATACTCTGTGATAGATCTTGGAGCATCAGGAGGACGTCCAGTTAAAAGATCTGCCGGTAAACGAAGCTCTCTTCCAAAATTCGCATATGCTGGAGTAACTGCCGTACTTTCATGGATTGCTGACCTATATGACATCAAAAAGAGTGGAATATGCCGGTCCCAATCCTTTTGGTGACTCTCAACAACCTTGGCCAGATGTCTCTCCAGAGTCTGATTGAATCTCTCCACCATTCCATCCGATTGTGGGTGATATGCCGTAGTCCTCGTCTTATGCATCCCCATGATTCGACAAGTCTCTTGAAAAACCGCAGATTCAAAGTTCCTGCCTTGATCGCTGTGAATTTCCAGAGGTACTCCAAATCTACAACAAACTTCATTTACTAACTTCTCTGCTATAGTGACTGCTTCCTGATTAGGGATGGCAAACGCTTCAGGCCATTTGGTGAAGTAATCCATCACGACAAGAATGTACTTGTTTCCGGAGTCAGATGTCGGGAACGGGCCTGCGACGTCTAGCGCAATTCTTTCCCAAGGTGCTCCAACATTGTACAGTTTGAGCGTTCCTCTACTACGGGTGTGCGGACCTTTAACTGCTGAACAGTTAACGCACTTCTTGCACCAGTTTTCGACATCTTCACGGCAGTGAATCCAATAAAACCGTTGTCGGATTTTCATCAAGGTTCTTTTCACTCCTAGGTGTCCACCAGAAGTACCGCCTCGGAAACTTCCCAAAACATCTTTCACTCTTTTCCTTGGAACGACTACTTGTAGATGAGCATCCTTCCCATTCGCCGATTCCCATTTCCTGCATAGTACGCCATTATGCATAACCAAGCTGTCCCATTGTGCCCAATAGCTTTTCGTTACCGAACTCATCGGAGCTACTTCACACCATCTTGGTTTGGGTATTCCTGCATTAATCCAGTCAAAAATCGGCTTTACGTCAGGATCCTCTTGCTGAGCTAGTTGCATGACTTCATCACTCCACTCTTCGCTGACTGTGTCAGTTCTCAGCCTCCTTAAGCATTCCTTGGCCTCTTGTCTAAGACAATGCTTACAGTCGTCGGGCCTGATAACCGTCCGAGAAGCTCCGGTGTCGATGGTAAGGTGACATGGTACTCCACCAATTCCTCGTTTGACAACCAGACTATTCCCGTCATTAGCCTGTGAGATCATAACTGGGACATCCCGACCACCAGCCAGCACTCGTCCCTTAGTCCTGGCTTTTACTCGTTTTCCCTGTTGCGGCCCGGATGCCACAGTACCTGTTGCCCTTGCCAATGGAGTCAGATCTCGTTCTCTCCTGCCCCTTTTCGGGCAACTGGTCTGAATGTGGCCACGTTCTCCACAATGGTAACATCGTGGCCCAAACTCACGATGTGGAGTAATCGGTTCCCTAAGAGATAGTTTACGTACCCTATAAGGCCTTGACGGGTCCTGGCGCACAGCTTCTACTTCCAGGGCATGAGCCACCGCATCCTTCAGGCTCCCATGGTGCCCTAATCGCACTGCAGCCCGTACCTCCAAATCCCGTATTCCGTCAACGAAGGCCTGCACTAACGTGGTGTCCACAAAGGAGGCGGATGTACGTTGGTACGCCTTTCTGACCAACTTCTCAATTTCTAGGGCCCACTGCTGCAAGGTCTCGCTACGCCCCTGCGTCCTGTCCTTTAACTGAGCTCGGTACACGTGCTCCAGGTGCTTGTCACCGTAACGGGCCTCCAACGCCTCTAGAAGCCGGTCGTAAGTCTCCTCTTCTCCCAAGGCTTCTAATATGGTGAGAGCCTCGTCACGTAGCGCTAAGGTTAGGGCTGTCCTGGCCTGCTCTTTACTCCAACCGTTAGCTTTGGAGACTGACTCGAATTGCCGCTTATAAGCTGTCCACGACGATGTACCATCGAAAGGAGGTACCTTGAATCGTCCACCTCCCGATACAGGCACCTCGACTGCACAGGTACTCGTACCACTGGCCACTTTTATTTCGAGCTTCTGGAGGCGATTCTTGTAGGTGTCGACTTCCTCCTTAACTGTCCCAATGGTTTCTCTAACACCATGAAGTCCAGTTTCAAATTCAATCAGTTTCTCCTGGACCTCACACATCTCGCGCTTCCATTCAGTCGCGGTCTCATGTACCTCTCGAAGCAGTCTCGATTGTTCTTCTTGCTTTTCTTCCTGTTTTCGGACCTGTTCCTGTTGTTGACGAGCTTGCTCTTGTTGTTGACGAGCTTGTTCTTCTTGCTTTTCTTCCTGTTTGCGCAGCCCCTCTATGATTTTTCGGACCTGTTCCTGTTGTTGACGAGCTTGTTCTTGTTGTTGACGAGCTTGCTCTTGTTGTTGACGAGCTTGCTCTTTTAAGAGAATTAAGATGGCATTGACGTCCAACTCTTGCTTATATGGGGTCGGTGAGTCTGATGGGCCAGCGCGCGACGCAGAGTCCTCACCTGCTGCAACTCGGCTCCGGGTCTGCACTCCCTTCTGCTCGTTCTCACGTGATGTAGTCGACATTTTCTATCCCACTTCTGACACCAAATGTTACGTCCACGGGGTGGGTAACGTGATAGAAAATACACTAATTGATCACTAATTAAAAGGAATGCAAACTTTATTACAAAATTACAAATTAGCAAGGTTTACTTAATAAATCAATTCACTATGACGCACTTTTCACTCGCTTCGCTTTGAGATTCGCACTGTTCGCAGTTTAATTCCAAACTCTCCTCCGCTGCGTTGGCGCGCGGCTTATATATCCGGAGCCCTTCGCACTAGAACATTCCGGAGAAATCTTGAATAAACGGTCCAAGGTCCAATTCTAGGAACGGCGACCCCTCGGTTCATGAATGTTCCAGAGCGTCTAGATTGTTCGATGCTCGTTCGACCCGACGACTGGAACATTCCCAAATATGCTGTCCCTTTCTAGTTGTCTCTTTCACACACTTCTCGAACCTTCTCAATCTAGATGTCTCTAGAGAATAGTGCTGTCTCTTTCTAGTTGTCTCTTTCACACACTTCTCGAACCTTCTCAATCTAGATCTCTCTCTAATAGTGCTGCCTCTTTCATTCCTTCGAGAAATTTCGCCATATAATGAAGTGTACTTCAAAGGCCCATAAGGGGTCCTGAAAACGCCTGAAAACGGGTTTTCAGGTTATCGCGCCATCTGATAGAGGCTGTCCTGAAACGGACTGAAAACATGTTTCAGGCGCCTGAAAACAACGGCAACTAGGGTGAATTTTCAATTGTCTAGTATGTGGAAGAGCCACCTCAAACGGCCTGAAATCACTTTTCAGCCTGCTGAAAACGCTTCTAAAGCATGAAAAATCAAGTTTGAAGTTTATACCACCGGCGCAACAATATGTTTTGTTAAATATATCCCCCGTTCCTCGTTGATTGCGGTGTGGACCAGCCTTGTGGAAAATGCCCACTTTATTGTCGTTTTGTGCCAAATGGGCTCTTTGACGTCTGCCCTTTATAACGAAACCGGCCCAATTCGGTCCAAATGTTTAGATAGTTTTAGCCAATCGAAAAGAACAGGCTGTGCAGCTCTTAGACAAGTTTTCAGATTCGGGTCAAATCGTTTATTTTAGCAATTGAACGTGTTAAGAGTAAGCGAGACAGAAATAAAAACCCGAATACCATTCTAAATAGTGGAACTGTGAACTCTTTTCTGAAAAAAATAATCGCCAAAAAGTAAGTATAAGTATTGAACCTGCTCAAGAACAGCCGGACAGACATACGAAATAATGTTTGTCCGAACTGAAACAATTTTTCAATTATGATCTAGTTTGGTAAATGTGATATGATATGAGAGCGTTTCTCAAAGAAAATGCCACTATTATTAATTGGAGGCCACTATTACTTATAGGAATTTTATGTTAACTATTTCCACTCAGAATCAGGAGCTCTTTCGACCCTGGTAGGACAAAAAACTGTCCCAAAGATATTTTTCCTATTGTGTTACCATTTACCATACACTTTGTATGGTGGTAACACAATAGGAAAGTTCAAAAATGTATGAACATTTTGGGACACTTTTTTTCTACTATTGGGATGGAAAGACATCGTGATTTTGAGTAGAAATAACATAAAAGTTGCAGAAAATCTCCGAAAAAATGTAGTGGCATTTTTTTTGAGAAACGCTCATGAAGGTGCTTTCTTATTTCTCGTGAACGACGTCGCCGTGTGAATTATTATATTCCACGACGGTGGTAAACGAGCACAGGTCTTGTTGGTGTAAATGTTGTTCTGACTACGGTCTCCTGGGTTTCTTGTGCATGTAATGTCATATTCTGTAATCTATGCCAAAAGTTTAGTTGTCTACCTCTACCTACGCGTTATTGTTTTGTTTCTCTTTGTAACTGTTTCGTTTGTGTGCGGTGTGCATTAAAGAGTATATGTACTGTATTGTACCTAGGGAATGCAACCGAGTAATGAAAAAACCGAGTAGCGAGTTTAACCGACGGTTTTTAACCGAATCCAAATCGGTTTCGAATTCGGTTAAAAACCGCGGTTTCGAGTTTAAAATCGGAGAGGAAAATATACAGTTTTTTTTTTACTTTACTAAATAAGTACCTAATTTAAAATGTGTATGTCACGTCACGTCAACGCGCAGATCCGAAGTTAGTCTGGTGGAACTGGCGGAAGGCCCTAGAGCTGAGCTAGACTAATCCGTTACTATACCGACGACATCCCGGACATCAGCCTGTACGACATTGTAATGCCTCTTAAACAGCTCAAAAACAACAAGGCACCCGGTGAAGACGGAACAGCCGAACTCCTGAAGGCGGGTGCAAAACCGATCCTTACGGCCCCAGAAGAAGTTGTTCGATTCCGTCTTACTGGAAGGGAGAACGCCAAAGGCATGAAACAGCGGGGTGGTGGTGCTGTTCTTTAAAAAGGGTGACAACACCCAGCTGAAGAACTACCGATCCCTCTCACTTCTGAGCCATGTCTATGAGCCGTTTTCGAAAGTCATCCAAATCGTCTCGTACGCAGGCTAGATAACTTCCAGCCTCCCGAACAAGCCGGTTTCTGAAGAAACTTTAGTAGCGTAGACCACACGCTCCGTTAGGTTTATACGGAAGATTGAGGAGTGTAACCTGCCCCTCTACTTAGCGTTTGTGGACTACGAGAAAGCCTTCGATTTGATTGAAATCTAGGCTGTACTACAGTCCTTCCAGCGGTGCCAAGTTGACTATCGCTATATCGAAGTACTGAAGTGTTTGTATTACGAGAACGCCACTATGTCAGTCCGATTCCAGGACCGGAACTCGAAACCTATTCCGCTGCAGCGGGGAGTCAGGCAAGGAGATGTTATTTCTCCAAAACTGTCCACCGCTGCACCGGAGGATGTTTCAGGACTCTGGACTGGAGAAGGCTAGGCATCAACATCAACGGCGAGTACATCACTCAGCTTCGGTTTGCTGATGATATCGTAGTCTTGGCTGAGACCATGGGTGACTTAAGTACGATGCTCGATGACCTCAGTAAAGCTTCCGAGCGAGTTGGTCTAAGAATGAACATAGATACGACGAAGATCATGGCAAATGCCCATGTAGTACCAATCCCATTACAATCGGATAAGCCGATCGTCTACATGTTTCGAGCGTAAAGACGCTCGAAGTTGTAGAAGATTATGTGTACCTAGAACAGACTGTCCAGTAAGGTAGGTCCGCAACTTTGAGAAAGAGGTCAATCGTCGAATCCGACTCGGCTGGGCAGCGTTCGAGAAGCTACGGCACATATTTTCGTCCAATATTCCGCAGTATCTCAAGACGAGAGTCTTTGACCAGTGTGTGTTGCCAGTGATGACATATGGCACTAAAACGCGGTCGCTTAACTATGGGTCTCATAAGAAGGCTCAAAGTCACCCAAAGGGCAATAGAGAGGGCTATCTTGGTAGTTTCTCTGCGTGATCGCGTTAGAAATGAGGCAATGGGTGGGCACATAGCACGTAGAACCGACGGCCGTTGGGGCGGAAAGGTTCTCGAGTGGCGACCACGTACCAGAAGGCTCGCCGTGGGTAGACCCCCACAAGGTGGACTGATGACCTGGTAAAGGTCGCGGGAGTGGGCTGAATGCGGGTGGCGCAGAACCGGTCACTTTGGCACTCTTTGGGGGAGGCCTATGTCCAGCAGTGTACGTCTTTTGGCTAATATGATGATGATGATGATGATGATGATGATGATGAAGTATCCTCCTGCTGCTCTTTTGCTTCCACGTGGAAGTTTTCTATAGTAAAGAAAAACTCGGTTATTAACCGATATACGGTTCGAGTTTAACCGAATAAAAACCGATATTCGTCTTTCGGTCATAGTTGCAATCCCGAATTGTACCGCTTATCTTGTTACAAAGAAGGTGAAGGTGGTGGTGGTATAACCAACCAAACTAACGCATGTGATGAGACCTAACTTATACAACCAACTACCCAAGTACTACCGACGACACAGCTAACTGACCATCGGTGCACCTTAAGTGCATTGTAATAAGGTTCTATATAAACACAGGATGGTCAGTTAACAGTGTTGTCGTTTGTACATAGCGGTTGCGTCGCCTATACAGTTTTAAGTATCGCCTATACAGTTTTAAGTGTTAAATATACAGTTTTAAGTGTCGCCTATAAATTGTTTAGTGTCGCCTATACAGAATTTAAGTGTCATCTTATACAGTTTTAGATGTCACCTATACAGCTTTAAGTGTCACCTAGCTATACAGTTTTAAGTGTCGCCTATACACTTTTAAGTGTCGCCTATGGAGTTTTAAGTGTCGTCTGTACAGTTTTAAGGGTCACCTATACAGTTTTAAGTGTCGCCTAAAAGGTTGGCATGTTGAGCGCCCGTTCTTCAAATACGACGAATTTCTAACAGTACCTTATTGTACAGTAGACTTCAAAAAGATCGATACGACCAAAGTTACAAAAACATGTATACTTACACGACCTTTAATGTAAAACGCACTAAAGTCGTGTAGGTATACAGTCATATTTATGCAACCTTGACCGTGTCGATCTCTTTGTAGTCGACTGTAATATTTAAATTGTGCTATGATAATGTACGAGTATTTATTGATTTTATTTAAATGTGTAACATAATCCATACTTAATATTATAAATGGGAAAGTGTATGTGTGTGTTTGTTTGTCCGTCTTTCTCGGCAAAACGGAGCGACGAATTGACGTGTTTTTTAATGTGGAGATACTCGTAGTTGAAGGGATGGAGAGTGACATAGGCTACTTTTTGTGTCTTTCTAACCCCCCACTTCCCTAAAATGGGGGGTGAAAGTTTGTATGGAGCTACGATATAAACGACTTGCACGCGGACGGAGTCGCGGGCAGAAGCTAGTAGAATACAAATTCCAGCAAGTATGAGTATAGTTCCAGCTCGTCAAGTAATTATATCCCCGATATTACACATGTACTTAAATTTGCCGATTCGTACGAATATGAAGTGACTCGCCGCTACTAATTGGTCCGTGAAATTGGATATCGATCAAGCCTCGTATCATACTAATGGCGTACACAAAAGTACACCTATAGTATGGTTATTATACAGCTCTCTATTTATTTATTTAATCATGACAATATTGCGGCAAAGCAGATGATACATTGTGAGTTGCAGCTTAAGTAGTACAGTCAAAAATAACTTTAATTTTGTCTAACATCAGGTACTCGTCGTTTCTACTCTAATCTGATCAGGCTGATTAGAAAAAAACCCTCAAAAGAATAAAAGCTTCTCCTCTTGTTGATGATATGCTATGTATATTTTGTACAGAGTTAAACTACCCACTACAACTACCTAAACAACTTGAAAAGGTCTAAAGACATGAACAGGAAATATATATACTGCTCAAAACAAAATAAGGGCCCCTTACATTTTTCTATTTTATTGTTAATTATTGAACTTAACTAATTGATGATTCTTCAAAATCCAACCTCTTTCATGCTGATGTTCAAGTCTAGTAGCTGGAAAAAATATGTATCACTATTTAATAAAATTTTCACGTTACGATCACCATACTTGTCGCCCTTATTTTTTTTGAGCAGTATGGTTGTGGCACTGTGAGCTGCGGAACTCAAGAGCCCGTTATTTTTATTTTATTTTGAAAAACTGAACGACATATAAAAATTCACCGCTCTCCTCGATTCTGTGCTAACCTCATTCGGCGTACAGATTTTTTGACACTTCCGAACTTTGATTATAAACGGAATAAACACTTTCAATGTCAGAAACCCGCTAGGTGGGGCTGTGCCGGTAGCTCACATTTTACAATAGTTCTACCGGTAGATGCTTTCAGATTCAGATTCAGATTCAGATTCATTTATTTCTCAATTAGTGTTACATTATTTTCAATTACAAAAACTTATAATAAAAACATGAGCACATACTGAGATCGTCAATAACTAAACTAGATTACAATAAGGTTCATTAAATAGAGTCAATACAATTATAATTTCGCTATCCATAATAATTATTCAAATATTCTTTAATATGGTACAATGTCTTACTGAGTAATAGAGTTTTGACTTTATTACGAAAAGTATAAATGTTATGTTCAGATTTGATTTCTGCTGGCAGCTTATTGTACAGTTTTTCTGCCATTATCTTAGGACATTTAGGGCTTTTCTTTACTATTACGTTTTTAAATTGTTGGCAGTACCGTAAAACAGGGTACGGGTATACGTTATTCTTTCTAAACGGGACTTAATCGCGTATAATTAACTTTGCGTTAGTCCCCTGACCAAGGGTATTGAGACACATCCGAAACGTCGGGAAGCCTCTAAAAAGTAAACAAATAAGATAATTATACGCGATTAAGTCCCGTTTAGTAAGAATAATGTGTAGGAATCGTGAGTTTAATTGAAATTATACGCTGTCTAAAAGCATCCTTTGGTTTTTTTTTACGGTCGATTGGCAGCATTTTAACGTCACTGTCAGAGTGCGATCGCATGGGATTGAGCACGTCGATCAATATAAAAATCAGTGTAAGTAAATATGTAAGTATTCATTTTATGTACTTCTAGTATAATATCTAAGATACAACTTGCACCCTTTACCACTTAAACCCATTCTGCGGTAAATATGTTAGAAGTACAAAAATATATGTATATCTCTAGTACTCACGCTCTGTTTTCAGAGGCTCTAGTATAAGTTTTACCGAAACAAAACTTAAGATCGCGTTTGCGTTTTACCCTCAATTTGTATGGGATTCGACAGCTAAACGCAAACGCGGTCGTAACGTTTTGTTTCGGTAAAACTTATACTAGTCTCAGGTAGGGCAAGCTGACACTTGCTTGGATCCGTTATTACCTGCAACAAAAATATAATGAATAACGTGTCCCAAAAGTCAACTTCAAGCCGAAAACGGGTGATATGCCATGCCATGGCACAACAGTAAAAAAAAAGACAAGTAGGTATTCTTTAAAAAAAATTACAGGTATTGAACAAATAAAAAATGGACTGCACGGCTATCCAAAAACAAAGGAATTCTCGGTAGGTACTCCCGCTGAGCTACGTCATCTGGTTTATAGAAATGATGGAGTGAGCTTGAGAGTTACGCATAGATAGATAAATAATAACTGTATTCAGCCACAACAAGCAAGTATAGTGGTAAAAACATTTAGAAAAAACATATCAAACAATTTTTTAACCTAAGGCATTCAGAAAAGTAAATGTTAGAGTTACCCAGCGACCGCCGTTCGGTTCACGCGTATTATCACACATCGATAGACGCGCTGGCTCGCCGCGAGTAATTACCCCTTTTAATATCATACAAGTGAACTTCTACTAGTACCTACTGGAGGGTGCTCCTGGCAACAGGAGCCCCTCAAACCAAAATGGATGACCCGAACACAACTGTAAGTTACGCCAATGTTGCTTCTAAAAGTACCCACCCTAAAAAAGATCAAGCTATTATAATAGATTCTATAGAAGGAATTATGATACGAGACTACCTACTATCGCTGTCAAATGTCACTAAATCATCGTCAATACGTTTTATTTCAGGTATATCGAACTCCAGAATATGTGTTTACTTGGATTCTAAGCAATCAGCTGACGAACTTGTTGATGTGGTCAAAAGAGTCAAAGTCAAAGTTCATTTACTGGAAATCCGACCACTAATTACAAGAAATAAACGAATTGTTCTATCTAATGTCTGCCCAGTTATTCCGCATGAAGTAATAGAGGAAAAATTCAAGGAAATAAATGTCAAAATCATGTCTCCTATTACCTTTATGAAAGTCGGAATCCCAGACCCTGGCTTCTCCCATATTATGAGTTTCCGACGACAAGTGTACGTTACCCCGGAGGATGAAAAAAAAATACCAGAATCGATGCAAATCAATTATGACGATACTAACTACTGGATCTACATCACAAATGAGTCGATGAAATGTTTTACATGTAATGGTATGGGTCATATAGCAAAACACTGTCCACAAAATAACCAACTCCCCATGTCTATGCAGTCTCCCAACAACCACGCACAAGAAAGTAAAGAAACCTCCAGCTACCCTCCAATAAAGTTTATTAAACCCCAGATTCAAACCGCCAATCATCCATCCAGTACACCAGACGGCAACAAAGGTGCTAAACGTATCCACTCAACTACCACATCGGAACCATCAGAACCAGATCGTATACAAACTGATATTATACAAGAGGAGAACGTACCATTGAGTGACAATACAGACGACACCGACAGCAACTATTCCCTCGAAGAAGAATCACCTAATAACAAGTGCCTTAAAAAGAAGAAGAAAACCTTAGAAAAAAGAACAGAAGAACAAGTTTGGAACGATATTCAAATGGAATTAAATGTATCGGAAAACACATCCCGCTTCCCCCTAACATTGGACCAATTTAGAAGTCTTTTAGACAGATCACGTAATAAACAAAATATTCAAGAAATAATCAAGGACTACACCGAAAGCATTCCTGAATTAACTGCCATGTGCCTATTCCTCCATCCCAAAATGAACAAGAATCTGAAAAACAGGTGCTCAAGATTATCCAGAAAACTACAAGATATTAACTCAGGAAAATCTCAGTAACTTACATATATATATTTATTTATTTTTTCTATTTATATATCTATATTTAGTCACATTAATGAAAATTTTGCAGTGGAATGTTAATGGCTTCCACATCAGATTTGAAAATATAAAACTTATCTTAAATGAGATTGACCCTTTATGCTTTTGTATACAAGAAACTAACTTTAAAAAAAATTATTGTGCCAAGTTAAAAAATTATGACAGTTTTCATAAAAATCGTACGCACAGCAGTATAGCCAGCGGCGGTGTGGCTACATTTGTAAAACCTCACACACTTCCTGAACGAGTAAACATTAATAGTAACCTAGAAGTGATAGCAATAAGAATTAAATTTCCGTTGGCTATAACTATTTGTAACATATATTTACCTAACAGCTGTTCCTTCACAGAAAATGACTTAAATAACTTAATTAAACAGCTCCCAACCCCTTTCGTTTTATTAGGAGACTTTAATAGCCACCATTTCCACTGGGGTTCAAATCATTGTGACCAGAGAGGTAAAATGATAGCGGATTGGTTAGATGTAAATGAAAATATTATTCTTCTGAATTCTTATCAGCCTACGCACTTTAATAGCAGTAACGGTCATACTAGTAGTATTGATTTAACTTTTGCTTCTCGAAGTATATCAACTTATTTCGACTGGAATGCATTGGACGATCTTTATGACAGTGACCACTTCCCTATTACGATTTCATCACCAATAGAAATGAGCCAAACTGTAAAAAAAATCCCTCAACGTTGGTTATATCAGAGAGCAGATTGGCCCAACTTCCGTGCTGAAGTAGAATCTAAGATTAAACAATTAGATAAATTAAATCTGTCTGCCTGTGTTTGTATTAATGATGTAGTGAATGAATTTAATCAAATAATAATCAGTTCAGCTGAAAAACATATACCAAAAACTTCCGGAAAACTAAAAAAGAATCAAGTTCCATGGTGGAACGAAGAATGTTCTAAGTCACTAAAGGAAACTAAAAAAGCTTATAGGAAATACGTAAAGGAAGCAAATAAGAATCAAGACAACCAAGACGATGAACATTGTAATCAAGAACACCAACATAATCAAGAGTTACTAAAAATAGACTATCGTAAAAAAAGATCCAGAACTAGAAGATTATTTAAATAAAGCAGTAGGACTGATTGGGAAAAATTTATAACGTCGATTAATAATAATACTCCCTTAGGAATCGTGTGGCAAAAAATTAATTCTATTAATGGACAAAACAAAAAAAAAAAAACTAATTTTAAAAAATAATGATGGTGAACTATGTTGTGATCCAAAAGTAAACTCTGAATTATTAGTAACAGCTTTTGCCGAGAACTCTAGTTCCAGTAATTACAATAAAGATTTTTTACTATACAAAAACCAAATAGAAGAGACCAACACAGTATTTAATTTACAAGATAATAGTAATCCAATCAATGAAACTATTACTCTACATGAACTTAGCCTAATTTTACATAAACTGAGGGATTCAAGCCCGGGTCCTGACCAAATATCTAATACCTTAATTAAGAAACTTCCCTTGGTTGCTCTTGAACGGCTCTTGGACATCTATAATTACATTTGGTCTAACCAAGTCTTTCCTGATCAGTGGAGAGAAGCCACTGTTATACCTATCCCAAAACCAGGCAAACCCCCTACTATTACCACAAGCTATAGACCAATATCTCTTACATGCAATCTATGCAAATTGTTTGAAAAAATTGTGAGTAATAGATTGAGATGGTACTTGGAACACAATCAACTATTGTCAACATACCAATTCGGATTTAGACAGTTTAGGTCAACCTTAGATCATTTATCCTTTCTAGAAAATGAAATTCTAACATCCTTTTCAAATAGAAATAGTGTTGTAGCTGTTGCCCTTGATTTAGAAAAAGCCTATGAGGTGGTGTGGACGAATAGAGTTATATTACTTCTGGAACAATTTAAAGTAAGAGGTAACGTTCTTTCCTTTATTATAAACTTTTTAACAAATAGAACCATAAGAGTAAAAATCGATGATACAATTTCCGATCCACTCTGTACGGAAAATGGACTTCCTCAGGGATCCGTTTTAAGTGTTATCCTTTTTCTGATATCTATAAATGATGTACTAGATATTATAGAACGACCCGTAAAGGGATGTTTATTTGCAGATGATCTAACGATATTATGTAGCGGTAACAATCTTAAACCTACAGAAAAACTTTTACAAAATACATTGGATAAACTCAATGAATGGTGTAAACATACTGGATTTAAATTTTCAGAAACTAAAACGGAATTCATGATCCTATCAAAAAGAAAAATCAAAAATACGATAAACTTAACTATTAACAATCATAAAATTAAAGAAGTTCATAATTTAAAAATCCTAGGGCTAACATTCGATCCAAAAATGAAATGGGTAAACCACATAAAAAAATTAAAATCTGAATGTTATAATAGAATGAATGTTATTAAAATTTTATCATCCATTAAATGGGGTTCAGATAGTATATGCATTAAAAATACCTACAAAGCATTAATTAGGCAAAAAATAGATTATGGTTCAATTATATATGATTCCGCTTCTACCGCTATATTAAATCTTCTAGAAAGCACACATAACACCTGCCTAAGATTAAGTTTAGGAGCCTTTAGAACCAGCCCAGTAAACAGTATTCTTGTCGAGGCAGACGAAATGCCCCTAATGTTAAGAAGAAAGGAACTGTGCCTTTCATATGCCACAAACCATATAACTAATAATAAAAAGTCATTTCTATCCACTCCATCACTACCATCTGATATCGAGTACAACCTACAACCTTCTCTTCCCGTCCCCTTAAGACTTAGAATAAAAAAATATCTCAACGAAATTGAGTTTAAACTCCCTATTATTTTTCCACGTAAACAAACTAAGTACCCACCATGGAAAAAAATCGAACTTAAAATAAACCTGGAACTAGCCTACAAGCACCCTCGAGATTCCACTCCAGACTATATTTATAAGAATCTTTTTTATGAAATTAGAGATAAATACCCAGATTTTATGCTACACTATACCGACGGCTCCGTTAGTGAGGGTAGAACCGGTTGCGCGATCGAATCAATAAGCGGTAGTTACAAGTATAGATTACAGAACTATGCATCTATCTTCACATGCGAAGCTGTTGCTATCCTAAAATGCCTAGAGGTAATTAACGATAACTCGAGTGCTAAAAAGCATGTTATATTTTCTGATTCAATGTCATCCCTGAAGGCACTGTCAAATATCCACAACAAAGACCCCTTAATAAATGTAATAAGAGAAAACCTAGTCAATCTAATTGATAAACAACTCTATATAGAATTATTCTGGATCCCTAGTCATCAAGGTATTCCCGGAAACGAAAGGGCTGACACCGCAGCTAAAGAGGCTACGAGGTTTGAACAATGTAATTACACTACCTCTAACATCCAAGACCTCAAAAAGTACCTTAAACTTAAAATAAAAAATAAATGGAACAGCTGTTGGGTAAAAAATAACAATAGCGCCTTATACGAGATAAGGAAATCAATTTTTGATAAAAGTAAATCATATGTAAATAATAGAAGAGATCAGGTAGTTATCAATAGATTAAGAATAGGACATTGCAATGTAACCCATATATATCTTATCACTAAAGAAGCTAAGAAGCAATGCCTAAGGTGTAATAGTGATTTATCTATCAAACATTTGTTAATTGATTGTCCAATGTATAACACAGAAAGATTAACCGTTAACCTTCCTGGATGCTTAAAAGATTGTTTAAATAATTCAGAAAACACTGTTAAATTTCTAAAACTAATTGATTATTATAAGTCGATTTAATGTTGTGTTTCATACCTATTGTGGTCGCTAATGACCTTAGATGTTTGAGCGACCTTAAAAAAAAAAAAAAAAAAAAAAAGTAAATGTTAGTCGAGGGTTGTCTGTTGTGGCGTAGAATTGGTGCTGCCTCAGCGTGACTGCTGCGAGGTCCGCCTACGCCGTAGTCGCCTTCCGCTACATACGAGGAAAACGACGGGATCGGCTACGAGCGTAGAGCGTAGCGATTCTTGGCAGTAAATGCGTTGATACTGAGCCAGGAACCCGCTAGTTTACTTTGCTCGTAGGCGCTTTCCTCTACGTACGTAACTCAGCATCTAATCTACTACGAGCGTAGCGCTACGAAATCTTTGACATTAAACATTTGTGATAATTTGATGGTGTTTCACCTACAAATTTCCCGTGGCCATCTAGAATGCTAAAAAGTACCCAATATTATGTACAAAATTGAATCCACAAACGACAAACCTATAAAAAAAAAAAGTATATATTAGGGGACAATCTTACACAAATCGACCTAGTCCAAAATTAAGCAAAGCTTGTACTATGGGTACTAGACGACGATAAACATACTTATATAGATAAATAAATACTTAAATACATAAAAAGTATCCATGACTCAGGAACAACTATTCGTGTTCATCACACAAATAAATGCCCTTACCGGGATTCGAACCCGAGACCTCTTGCTTCGTAGGCAGGGTCACTACCAACTAGGCTAAAGCGGTCGTCATATCGTATTTTTTTCATGAATCGCATTTCCTCATCCACGTTTCATCCGTCAATACCTTTGTAAGAGGTTTGACCCTACAGAACATCATTTCCTGATAATGCTGGAGGTGTATCTCACACAACTTATTGGTATTAAATTGGTATGACCATTATTGCCTGCGCCCGCTTCTATACCCAACATGTTACAATATAAATATACATATATATATATATATATATCTATTCAGCCCGTATTCACCCACTATTGAGAGTGCAAGGAACCCGCCTAGCGGGCGCCGTAGCCTTCGTGACTTCGCTTTCCGCTACATACGAGGAAAACCACGGGATCGGCTACGAGCGTAGCGCGTCTTGGCAGTGAATATACTAAACAGGGTGTGCCAAAAGTCAGCTTCTAGCCTAGCAAATGATTGATAAAAGTCTAAAAAGTTGTAAAAAACCGGCCATTTGCGAGCCGGACTCGCGCAAGAAGGGTTCCGTACCATTATGTATAAAAACGGCAAAAATACATGTTTGTTGTTTGGGGGCCCCCTTAAATATGTTTTTTTCCGTTTTTTACTATTTATTATAGCTGCAACAGAAATACATCATCTGTGAACATTTCAACTGTCTAACTATCACGGTTCATGAGAAACAGCCTGGTGAAAGGCGGACAGACAGACGGACGGACAGCGGCGTCTTAGTAATGGGGTCCCGTTTTACCTTTGGGTACGGAACCCTAAAATAAAATCTAAGTCGTATCGAGTCCTGCCCTAAAAAATCTAAGGCCTATCACCCGTTTTTGGATTGACGTTGACTTTTGAGACCCGTTGTATATAAACTGACGAATGTTTATTTCCAGTGCCAATTTTAGCCATTCTAGGTTTAAGATGAAGCAGTATCAAATCAAATCAAATCAAATCAAAATATTTATTCTGTAAATAGGCTTATGCTAGCTCTTTTACATGTCATATTATAACTATATATTTATATATATTCTATTTTAACATAAATGCATCCTTATCTTCTACGAATTCCTTTACAGTATAATAAGCTTTCTGTAAAAGCTGTCGTTTCACAGTTGACCTGAATTTATTCATTGACAATTCCGTTAAATTAGATGGTAACTTATTATAAAAGCGCACACTGTTCCCTATGAATGACATATTATTTACTCTATTTAAACGTAATCTCGGAATCGCCAATTTATTTTTATTTCTAGTGTTATAATTGTGTATGTCACTATTCAATTTATACATGTCTATATTTTTCCTTGCATACATTATAGTTTCGTAAATATATTGGGACGCCACAGTGAGAATATTGATTTCTTTGAATTTGTCTTTAAGAGACACTCGTGTTCCCAAATTATATATGTGACGTACAGCACGTTTCTGTAAAACAAAAATTGAATTTATGTCAGCGGCTTTGCCCCATAATAATATGCCGTAAGACATAACGCTATGGAAATATCCAAAATACACCAGCCGTGCTGTCTCAACATCTGCAAGTTGACGGATTCTTTTCACCGCGTATGCTGCTGAACTTAGTCTACCTGCCAGTGTAGAAATGTGCGTACCCCACTGTAATTTAGAATCCAAGGTTAAGCCTAGAAAAACAGCTTTGTCTGTAAAATCTAAAATTTCGTCTTTTAAAACCACGTGTGCATCACTACTATGCTGGACATTAGGCAAAGAGAATCTAATACATTTAGTTTTCATGGCATTGAGAAGTAAATTATTAGTAGTAAACCAATGATCTACAGAGGACAGTACATCATTTATTTCATTGAAGTCACTCTGTTTCCTTTTTACTTTAAATATAATAGATGTATCATCAGCAAAGAGAACCAACTTATGTTTCTCATTAACTATATAAGGCAAATCGTTTATATAGACGAGAAACAAGAATGGGCCAAGAATAGATCCCTGGGGGACGCCCATTGAAGTAATAGATCCCAATGATTTAGTTCTATTTATGTCCACTCTCTGAATCCTGTCCATAAGATACGACCAGATGAGATCAAGAGCCTTACACTTCACGCCATAGTGGTTTAGCTTGCGAATAAGGGTGTCATGATCAACGCAGTCAAAGGCCTTCGACAGATCGCAGAACACGCCTATTGCATCTAGTTGTTGTTCCCAAGCTTCAAATATGTGTTTAATTAAGGTCGTGCCTGCATCCGTCGTTGACCTGCCCCGTGTAAATCCAAACTGTTCTTTATAGAGTAATTTATTAACGTTAAAATGTGATAGCAATTGATCCAGAATGATTCTTTCAAAGATTTTACTCATTGCCGGTAGAATAGAAACAGGTCTAAAATTTGTAGGATCTTTTTTTGATCCGGATTTAAATAATGGAACAACTCGACCGTGCTTCATTAGATCGGGAAAAACTCCTATATCAACACATTTATTGAAAATCATGGCCAAGTGAGGTGCAATAGCACCCACTATCGACTGTAAAACTTTTACCGATAGGCCCCAGATATCTTCGGTTTTTTTTTAATTTAATGTCCTAAAAGCTTTTATGACTGTTTGCGGCGTGACGTATTTAAAGCTGAAAATCGTTGAGCATTTCGGCACATTTGCTTTTAGCATATTTTCGGCCATAGAGGAGGACGAGTTAAGTGAGTTAGTCGTTTCAATGGGGATATTTGTGAAGAAACGTTCAAATTCATTTGCAACGTCTATATCTGATTTTACTAATTTATCACCTACTTTCAGGGCAAAATTAGGATCACGTGATTTCGCTTTGGCAGTCTCACTACTAATAATTCTCCACACGGTTTTGACTTTGTCGTTTGAGTCTTTTACTTTACGTGCAAAATATTTGGATTTAGCCATAATACATATATTTTTAAATAATTTACTATATGATTTAACATATTCATTGAAATTGGGATCACTATTTAAAACTCTTAATGCATATAGTTCATATAGCCTATGTCTAGATTTGTGGATTCCAGGAGTAGCCCACTCAACAAAACTTACCCTATTCTTGCGCTTAACTTTTTTGACTTTAAAACATGTATTAAATTCAGTTTCTATACAGTTAAATAATTTAGAATAATACAAATTAGGGTCCTCTATATTTGGTTCTAGTAATTCTAGTTGAGATTTGATGTTATTACCAAAAGTCATCAACCTCTTTTCTGTGACCGGCCTGTACAAAATCTCTAAGGGTAGTTCATCCACCTTACCACTGAAACATGCTAGTTGACCAAAGTGATCAGAGCCCAACTTGTTAAAAACTTGCTTATCAGTTGGGTCCTTTGTGCAAAAGATATTATCTATGCAGGTTGCAGTGGTGTCCGTAACTCTCGTGGGTTCACAAAAAAGATTTACTAAGTCGTAAGACTTAAATAAATGTAATATACTGGATGATGTGCTGGTGTTTTCCAGCAGATTTACATTAAAATCCCCACAAACCACAATACATTTTTGGCTGTTAAAAACTTTATTTAGGACTTCTTCCATTATTGACTCGAAAAGAGTGAAGTCCGCAGACGGCGGCCTATATACACAAATTATTATAAAATGGTCGAGTTCTGCACAAGACAACTCAATTGTTCTCTCGACTGAAAAGCGAACTATATCTTTCCGCTCTTTATATTTAAGGTTTTTATGTATAATTATCAGAGATCCCCCACGCATACATTTCTGTCTAGAAAAATAGCTCACAACAGTGTGATTTTTAAAATTAAACATAATTTCATGGCTTTTGAGCCAGTGTTCCGTAACACAAAGAACATGTACATTATAACTGTCAATAAATAAATCCACCTCCAGTTCCTTACTAGCTAGTCCCTGAATATTTTGATGAGCAACGTTAATCGTTAACTTATTATTCTTACTAATTACTAAGCTACCGGGCTCCGGGGGAAACGGGCGGCTGCCTGGTCCGAGGCGGCGCCCACGCGCAGCGGGGCACGCGACCCCGGTCTCAGGCGCTGTCAATGCATTAAGTTTAAAGTTGCCGTAGGCGCAGCCGGCGCGGTGTCGCCTGGCTCCGCGCTGTCGCCGGGCCTAGCGCTAATAAAACTCAACGCGTACGCTTTGTCCTTCGTTATGCTATTCATAACGGGATCAATGTTATATGCTAATAGCTTAGCACAATCAAAAACATACTTCCTAGGAAGGTGCGAATATTCGCGAGTCAGATCAAAACTTCCCTCAATAAACTTATTTGTATCAAAATACGATACTTTATTTTGATATGCTGCCAGTCTATGTAAAATTAAGTTCAAATAATAAATGTCATTGTTTCTTTTGAGCGATAATGTGTTTGAATAAGGAAACGCACAAACAATTATCTTTCCAATATTATTATTTGAGATTTTTATAATGGTTTCAGTAAAAACGCTTAAGTTATGTTTATTTAGATTCGAACTATCACTCAAAAACACTACCAACGTTGAGTGTTCGTCGAACGATTCGGCGGCGATTTGTTCGCTAATACGTTTTAGAGAGGTCTCTGGCATACAATTATTGACCACAACTTGATTCAGCAGGTCATGCATTATCACACCTAGCCCTATACCTACCCGGTCGGTATATAGCACAGTCTTACGAATGGGAGTTCTCACACATGAGTCATGATCTTGAGTAGGCGCCGCCGCCGAGGCGTGCGGCAGCGCGGGCGGGCTGGGGGGTGCTGCGTCGCACCTGCACTCGTAGCTCGAGCTCGAGTCGTCGCTTTGTTTAGATGCGCATACGGCCGGCATATCTTATCGCGCACACTCCAAAACTATATCCAAAGTCAACGCTATTTGACTCGATAATAACTAAATGACATACCAATATCATATCAGTCTGTGGAGCCAAGCAGACCCTTCGGTCAGACAACAGATTGAATTTTCGAAAGATAATTCGCTAGGGGCATGTTTCCCAGAGAGATGACGGTAAACTTGTTTTGTGACGGCCGAGATAAAGAAAATTTTGCTGTGTATTTTTGGGCATGAGTTTGGCTCTCGATATTCGGTACATAAGTTCCGTACCTGTGGTGTGATGTGCACTAGGGTTTTTTATACTATGACGTGGGAAACGAGTTTCACGCGGACGGAGTCGCGGGCAGAAGCTAGTACTATATAATTATGCCCTAGAAAGTTTCACAAACCTATCAACATTGTTTACTCGGTCAAGTATAGAATCAAGGGGATAGGTACAGCATCGAGCAATTCAGAGAGGCTTGAATTAGTGACCGCCCTGATTGAGGTCAGAGCAAATACATATTGTTTACCTCACTCGTCCCCGACGTTTAGCGCCTCACCGCCTTTATAGAGCATCCTCTATAGAGAACACTATTGGTGTCCGTTATTACCGAGGAATAGTCACGTAACGTTTCGAACTCGCGTTAGGACAATTTAACTGACATTTTTCCATATCGAAATTGATATTAAGTTCTACCTAACGTGTAATGTGATCAACTTGCTGATCTACTTAAATTTTTTTGCGCACTTTCACTTCCATGTATGTCTATTTTCTTTTAATACTATACTTATGACCGTGGCGAACATTCTTACGGTCTGCATGAGTAATACTCAATACTCAATACTCAATCATTTATTGCAATATCACAAAAGTAGGTACAGATGTTAACTTAAAGCTACAGATCATTGTGAACCCTGTTGGGCACTGCAATTTAGGGAGAGGAGGGCTTATTGAACGTTTATAGGTAATTTATCTTCTAAGTATTCATTTAGCGTGTAATAGGATTTTGTTAGTAATAGTTGCTTTATTTTATTTATGTACTTTTTATAGTATCAGACACTGTAGCGTATGGATCCTTGAGAATCCATAAAAATCACAAGCGCGTTGTTCGGCTTTATTGATTTGAGAATTCATCGTGATGAAAAATAGATTTGATATCCCACTCTCAACAGTGGCAATGTAACTCACCACCCGGAACATAATAAGGCAAGTAGTGGCATTATTATGGCTGCGGTCTTCTGTAAGGCCCCGGCCACATGTCCACGGCACGGCGTAAAAACCTACAGAGCAACGTGGGTTTTTACACCGTGCGCCGCGCCGTTTCACGGCGACGGCGCCGTGCCGTGGACATGTGGCCGAGCCCTTAGGTAGAGGTACTTCCCCAGGCGGGCTGTTCCAAATAGTCTAATAGCTAGCGACCAAATCGGTCATGTGGCTTCAGCTGTATTGAAACTCCGTTAGCTACTTCCCTGAACAACCTTTTCCGATAATCTTCGTGCTGGCAGGCCGCGGGCGGTGGGTGCGGGTGTAGTGGGATGGAAAACAAAATGAAAAAAATGTGGGGTCAGCGACTTTAATTTTTTTTTTCAAACAGTTTCTCAGTACTCCAAGTGCACCCAAACATTTTTTAATCGATCGGGTGGTGGGAATGGGTTTCCAGCGTTAAGGCTCCACATTCGAAATTTTCGTGAGAATGAGTTGTTTTGTAACCGTTTTATACATTATAACGTAACATTTTTGATGTCGGAAAAAATATATCATAATCTGCAAGATATGCGACGGGTCATAGTTTTCGTAGAAATCCATTTTAAAAATAAAAATTAGAGAAAAATAAATCTAGTCACCCCTATTTTTTCACTTGTAACCATTTTACTGCTCCATTTTTTATCAGAATAATATGAAATTTTATAACTTTCTTCATAGAATAATGAACAAGAGCATCATTTTCTTACTTTCTTAATTTTCTTAAAAATTTATCTCGTTTTCTGAAATATTCCGCCAACGTAATACGCCTCCCCGTTTTCGTCCATACGGTCAGTGCGGGACGAGACACGTTGCATGACGGACCTGTGTCAATTTGCGCTGCGCCGAAATTTTTAAATATTTGTCGAAATTGTGGACTATATTTGTTGCATAGAGTGGACAATCCGTTTTGTGATTCGTATAGTAGGTAACTAATAAATATTTGCGTATAGTTTAGTTTTTAGTGACAGATAATTTTGTTGCATAGAGTGGACAATCTATTTCGTGGTTTGTAAAGTAGTAGGTACTATAGACAAGACAGCTGACTGACCATCCGTGCACTTTATGTGCATTGTAATAAGGTTCTTGTATAAATACAGGATGGTCAGTTAACTGTGTTGGCATTTGTACCTAATTAACATTTACGTAGGTATAGTTTAGATTTTGTTTTTAGTTCAAGATGGGAAATAATAATAATAACAATAATACATACATACATACACGCCTTTATCCCTAAAAGGGGTAGGCAGAGCACATGAAACCTGTGTCCAGTGCCACTGTTAGCATAAATGTGGGTATAAAAGATCGACAAAATGTGATATAGCAGTGACAGGTTGCTAGCCCATCGCCCACAACACACTTCAACCCCGTTCCCTTAGTCGACTCTTACAACCCCCACGGGAAGAAAGGGGGTGGTGCTATTCTAACCCGACACCACACGGGTAATAATAATAATAATATTATAGTAATATAATATTATTAATATAATAATAATAAATTCTTTATTTCAGGCCAGTTTGCCCATAGATTGTTAGTAACATACAAACTTACGATACTAGAGTTAGTAGGTCTTAGCTTAGGTCTCACAAATTTTTCAATATTTATTTTGGGTCTTTGGGGTTAAATAAGCGCAGGAGGAAAATACGTAATATCAAGAAATTTTACAAGAGAAGAGGAAAAAGAATACAGAAGTAAATACCTATTCTATCAAAGTATCAAATATCTAAACAGTATCAAAATTGGGTAATCGCTAAAACCAGACATTTTATTAGTAAATATATTTACAATATCTATTGCCTACTAACAATATTTTTTTATCTGCTCGTATTAATGACTGTCAAGTGTTAATAGAATAAGTTCTAATAAAAATAGTGGGCTTGGCAAATATTGTAAGTACCTACCTATGGGTTGCATGCCAACTCCAAGTTCGATACAGAGTTATTATTTGATATGAAACAAAGTATGGTTAACGTACAACTAATCTATAGTATATATTTACCCGAGGCCGATTTCTGTACAGTCAGTATAATATAGTTAGTAGCAGCCAAGTTAGCCAAATATATCGGAACGTACATTCATCGAAACAAAGACTTTGTTACTATAAGTAGGAGTAAGGAATGTGTTACGATATATTTGGCTACTTTGGATGCTACTAACTATCTGATGCTGACTGTACACGCCATCATCATCAAATCAAGGAAGTAGAACGTAATAAATATACCGAAAATTAGTTTAAAACTTAACAACCTTACACTTACACAAAAGGTAACGGACAGACAGACACACTTTCGCGTTTATAATATTAGTATGGAGTATGGATATGGAAGTATGGATAGTATGGATTATATATCTTTCCCGCTCACGGGACAATGATGTCCGTGCGTGGAGCTCTGAGCCAACACGTAGAGGCCCTTTTGACAATTTAATGAAATGCAAGTACACCAAGCGGATGCTGTCTCTGCCCGTGTCATGGGACGCACACAGAAACAGCACCCGCTGGGGTGTAAGAGTCTATTGCTAGTTGATGGAATCTAAATAAAACGGGTTATTGGTTGAAAATGATGGACTAGTAGCTGGGCTATTGTATGAAACATCGGACGCCTGCCCATTAAAACTGTTTCACATTTTATCTCTGGCAGACGGTAACTCGCTAACTGCTAGATGGGCCCCTATTAATAGCGACATTCAAAAATGGCCTAAGGGCAACAGTAGGTATGGATTATTATTATTACCTTTATATTTTTTTCGCACTATCCGTCTCTCTCTTATTAGAATATTTAGTAACAGAGGTATAGTGCGAGAAAAATCGAAAGTGCCTTCCGTACACGAAGAAGACAAATTTCGATAAAGACTTAACTTTGCGCAGCAGTGGGACACACAATAGGCTCACAAACAAAGTGAGATTTTAGATGAGATTAAACACTATAGTATTAACTTGATTGTGTCGTAAAATAATGTATTGTTTGTTTCATCGTAAATCTCAAAACTTTTAAAACATGGCACATGTCGAAGTATTAAGCAAAAATAAGGCCAAAATCGTTTTTATTTATTGGAATCGCGACTTTTTTGTTGCTATCTGAACTAGCTTGCGGTTTTCGGCGTAAAATTCACTTGCGGTTCTGCATGAACAGAAGGTCAGCAACTTTTATCTAACTAGGCTGGAATGGCAATTAAACTGACTCGGAACTTCGCACTCGTTTTCAATTCTTTTGCCCAGGTACCTATACTATGTCAATTTTGCCTACAGTACGATTACTGTTAGTTAAGACCTGACAGATGGATTGCCTTCATTTAATTTTCAACTTTAATTTCATATAGATAAAGCATTTTTCAGAATACTGTTACCCACATCTACCGATTTAGTAATAACTATTTTATTTGTATAAGATTAAAGTTGAAAATTAAATGAAGGCAATCCATCTGTCAGGTCTTAACTAACAGTAATCGTACTGTACCTGTAAACTAATACTACATTACTGCATTTATGGATTTTTGCATACCTAAAATTATGTTGTATTGTGTCATTGTGTGATTGCCAAGTCACAAAATCTGGGGGCACGGCAGTGCCCTCGCCAAGTCGAGCAAAACAGCGACACTTTTCGACCCCCCTATAACTTCGTTGTGGATAAAACTAGAAGTCTGAATTATCAGTAACCAAGCACGCATTGTATAAACAAGATATATTTAACATTTTGGAACCAGTAGTTTAAGAATTATAACTTATTTTGATTGAATTTAAATATGTTTGACGATCTTGTTGTGGCACAGAGCTAACTAGAAAGCGACAAGGAAAACACGTTGAAAATACACAAAATCAAATCAAAACACGAATTGTTCTTCCGGAATCGTCCCTCTTATATAAAGTTAGCATGAGAAATACTTAGTACGTGCCACGTCTTGCGTAACTTGGATAAGTACCGAAATAATAAGTGAGTCAAGTTTATGTGTCATACCCAGTACCTACGTACTTATATATACGTAAGTCAATTTAATGAGGAGCAAAATAAACCAATTACAAGTTCGCGGCCAAGAGTAACAACAACTTTTACAAGGGTTCCTTATACTCGTGTGACTCAACTTCTTGAGCAATGGTCTCTAATATTAATTTAATTAAAATAATGACAACTAATAGTAATGAAAAAAAAATTGCTTATTTTAATCAATGCAGCAGTATTATTGTTATATTCAATGAAATGTGTAATTATTAGTTATAAATGTAAATGAAATGTTCAAGGTATAAATTAGCACGTAAGGTTTATCTGTTAGTGTTCATTTTTTATAAATAAATAAACAAATATAAATAAAATAATAATCATTAAATGTGTACAAAGATCATAGATAATAAAACTGTACTATAATTATTCCATAGTGAAATTAGTTATAATTATAATTAAGTATTATATTGCGATGACCTTGCAGGGGTACATGTTTGATACATAAACTTAGTGTAACACCATTTCATCTTAACAATAATGTATGCAATAAACGAATTGAATTGAATTGAATTGATTCTACAATTCTTAAAGTTCATTTAAAATTCTCCTGAGCTTCATAGTAAAATAACCTCCTCGAATGGAGATTGAGGGAAAATTAGAAATGTATAGAAATAATACAAAATAGAATATTTATTCCAATAATACATCACCACACTCGCATTCACATAATACACGTTAATAATGAACAAACAGAGGCTCTAGTATAAGTTATACCGAAACAAAACGTTACGACCGCGTTTGCGTTTAGCTGTCAAATCGCATATAAATTGAGGGTAAAACGCAAACGCGATCGTAAAGTTTTGTTTCGGTAAAACTTATACTAGAGCCTCCGGGATGTGCTAACTGAAAAGGTCTTCACTCAGCAATGCATTTGACGCAGCAATGTGAAGGCGTTGGTTATCTGTGGTGTGGGGTCGTATTAGAGGTATAAATCCTACTAATATTATAAATGCGAAAGTTTAGATGTTTGGATGTTTGTTACTCAATCACGCTTAAACCGCTGAACCGATTTGAATGAAATTTTGCGCGAAGATAGTCCCCGAGTCCACGCAGACGAAGTCGCGGGCGGAAGCTAGTATTTACATAAAATACAAACAAAATAATATTAAAGAGATATACGTTTATAAATAAATGTATAGTGAACATGTTAGATGTCCTAATAAGACTTCATTTCTCCTTAGATATAATGTAGTTGTGCATCGAGTTTTACGTTTACGTAGAACTAAATTATACATTTTTATACAATCCCGTATATGATATGATACCCGTGATTTACTGTACTTAAGTACAGGCAATCCATCTATCAGGGTGACAGCTATAGGGGTGTTGACTCATACTCGAATCAACAATTTTATATCGACATCATGTCAGCCAAAAGGGGTAAGTGCACTTCATAATTCCGAAGTAATTTCTCCGACGGCATATTTTTGTCATAATTCTGAAAACGAAGTTCCGCTGAAGGAAATTTAGATTTTTCTGGATTAAATACTAGGCTATTTATATATTTCACTAAATCATCTGCGTCCAAATTTTCGTTTAGCGGAAAATGAAGTACAGATTTTAAATATTTCGATTTCAGATTTTTTAATATTTTGTCACCCTCATTTCACCCCCTTAGGGGATGATTTCCGGGATAACTATCCTATGGCCTTTTCCGGGACACAAAAATTTCAGCGGTTTAAGCGTGAATAGGTAACAGACAGACACACTTTTGCATTTATAATATTAGAATGGGTTTTATTTGTGAAAGAACTCAAGAAGCGTAGAATCCGGCACCCTTATTAACTCCTCGGCCATGTTAGTGGCTACGCAGTGCCCCATAAACATGGACAAAGTTGTGGAGCCCCTTCTGTAACTTGTTTTAAGCTCACCTCAACGCTCAACCACAAACATATTTTGACACCGCAATGCGTAGTAACTAAGCGTAGGTAGAGGTCTATAGTTGCGTGACGGGTGACCGGCGGGGTAAGCCGCATTAGCGCGTAGCGAATAACAGCCCAGATTACGTAGTCCCGGTATAAGATTGTAATAGCATTTTTAGGGCTATGCGCAGTATAGTCAAATCAAAGAGGACGTTCAGTGTTCTAAAGACAAGCCAAGCAAAACAAATTCAACTCTCGTCCTTTATTTTAAATTGCATTGCAACATTGCTCGTAGAACCTATGGCCGTTGGGGCGGAAATGTTATAGAGCGGCGACCACGTACCTACCGAAACGTGCTGCGTGGGTAGACACAAGGCGGACTGATGACCTGATAAAGGTCGCGGGAATCCGCTGGATGCGGGTGGCGCAGGACCGGTAACAGGGGCACTCTTTGGGGGAGGCCTTTGTCCAGCAGTGGACGTCTTTCGGCTGATGATGATTGATACATTTTGTACCTTCCATCCATAGAAACCAGGGGAAATATAATTCTCCTTCCTCTGGAAAATATATTTGCCATGTCAGATTGTATCTTTCTCAAAAATGGCGTCATCATATTTCAAAAACGTTAATATTCTGTCATTATTTTCAATGCGATGAGTTTTCGAAAAGCTGTGTTAGATGCGCCGCAGTTAGTGCAACTGGTGTTATCTAAATAACGCCATTTGAGGTTTTGAAACCTAGTGGGTGGTTACGAAATTATCGACTTATTATATTAATTATTGGTTTTGTAACAAACATATATATTAATTCTGTATCCGTCCCTTTATGTCTCGGGTATGATAGGGCTTGACACTCTTCAACTGAGGCGAAAACTGTTGTTGTTGAATCATTACCACGGAATCATAAATAATAGGATAAATAATTCGTCTGTCTTGGAGCGAATGGGCCTGCAAGTACCTACGTAGCGAGGGTCGCCTGAGCTGGCGCTGCCGCCGCTTGTTTGCATGGCTGCGCGCGCGCACTTCGCCTAGTGACTGCAATACAGCCACATCTCAAGAATAAAATACATTTGAGATGTGGCTCTATTGCACAGTGCAATACGGTCACATCTCGAAAGTAAAATACATTTGAGATGTGGCCGTATTGCAGACACTAGGCGACTCGCCAGGCCGACAACGCGCCCACACCCAGGGCACTGGCGCTACTAAATTCGATTGCTGTCGAGTAAGTAAAGTAAAGTAAGTAAAGTAAATATTTATTTGTGATACACAGGTGACATAATAGGTGACAATAGAATAAAAAATATACAGTACGCTGTGACCTACCTAAAAGGTGTACAAATGTTAAGCCTTACAAGAACTAAAACCTAAAACTAATTCTAATTTTGTTTTTTTTTTATGAGATTTACTTAAACTAATATTTTTATTACATATTTCACATATTTAGAAAACTTATATCTAAAAAAAACTCATCAACATTGTAATATGCTCTCTCTAAAAGTTTTAATTTTAATTTGTTTTTAAAAATTGACAAATTTAATTTCTTTAGGCTTTCTGGTAAGAAATTATATATTTTGGAAGCCATGCCTAGTATACTCCTTCTCAGCAAAGCTGTTTTGCCACTCACGGTTTGTATAGCATGTTTGTAACGGACGCTTCTCGAATTCATGTTTTGCCTTAAGGGAAACAGTGAGGAGTTTGATTTGACAAAGGCTGCGATCTCGTAAATATATAGGCAGGTTAGTGTGAGGACCTTGAGTTCTTTAAAATGAGGTTTGCAGCTTTCTGTTCATTTGAGGCCACATATGGCTCGAATGCATTTTTTCTGTGACCTAAACACCTGCAACTTATTGGTGGAATTACCCCAAAATATAATTCCGTATCTTAAGATCGAATCGATGTAACCATGGTATGCAAGTAAAGCTGTTTTAAGGTCTGATATTTTCGAGATTTTATTGAGAACAAATACGAAACTGTTTACGCGCTTACATAATGACTCAGTGTGTGGTTTCCAGTTTGTATGTATATCTATGTTTAAACCTAAAAATTTGGTTACGCTTATATCTTCAACGCTTTTATTATTATAATTAATGTTAAGACTTATGGTGTTCGATTTTGACTGATGAAACTGCATTAATTTTGTTTTTTCGATATTGATTTTTAATTTGTTTATTTTTAGCCAATATGCTACGGAGGCTAGTGCTTTATTAATTTCAGTCTCATATGTATTACTGTCCTTCATTTCGATCAAGACTGTGCTATCATCTGCAAATAGGACCATTGGATATTTAACATGTCGAGGGGTATGATATCGATATATTTGCGGATGGTGTTGGTGGATTTCGCAGAAAGTGCAGCCATATTTTAAATGTATTATTGTTTTAGTGAGTTATGTTAGCACAGGCAATATGCCTAGTTTTTTTTTATTTTATGTCTTTAATTTATTTATTTTTATTTTTTTAAGTTATGAATTTGTGTTTTATATCTGATTTGTATTTGATGAATTAAAACATTGTACTTTTATTTTTTAACATTAATATTTTATAATCTGACTCTTCATTGCTCTGTTTTATTTTTTCATGTTTTTAATTTTAATTTGTAAAGTGATTTTTATATTTTACTTTGTGACATATATACTCTTTATGTGAGGAATTTGTAATTTTTAGCCTTTTTGTTGATTTGATGAATTAGAACATTTTTACTTTTATTTTTTTAACACTAATATTTTATAATTTGACTTGTGACTTTTTCGTAAATTAATCGTGTTCGTAAATTAAGCCTCAATTGCTTTTGTTTTATAGCATTTAAACGTCTTGGTGACCGCACTGTAAGTTAATTATGTGACTGAATAAATGAAATTAAATGAAATTAAGATTTCTACAAATATGAGTATGAAGCTCGGATATACATAAACTAAAACCTTTTTCAAAATCCTAACATAATAATACTTGTTGATTGGAGTACTAATTCTACCCTTTAACGCGTCCCTTACCTTGGGGAGGGTTCAAAATGAACTATTTGTTTAGGACTTGGCCTTTGGAACAACTTCCATTTTCTTACCTTAATATTTTTTTTTAGTGCTGGCTTTCTAATCGTATTAAAGCATAGCATGGTCTATATTTATTACTAAAAAAACCCTAGTTCCATACATTCGGTCTCATCCGGAGAATACCTTTTCGTGTGCAAACTACTATTAATATATGTATGTATGTAAGCACTTTATTGTACACAATAACAGGTTAAAGAATATACATGTCACACAATAGATCAAAGTACAAAGGCGAACTTATCCCTATAAGGGATCTCTTCCAGCTAACCTTTGAGCAATTGAGAGGAAGGTAGGTAGACCGAGATAGGCAAACTTATACCGTGTACAAAAACACAGAGAAAATGAAAACAAAACCTAATAGGTATTAATTCTAGACACATAAAAACATGCCAATACATATATAAATATACAGTATAAAATATAATACACACTATATATATATCGCAAATATACAATAAATAAATAAATACTATATTCAACCAATTCACAAGTCATTGGAAAGCCACAACTTCTTCAAATTCATCTTAAGCGACGCAACAGACCGCGACTGTCTCAGCGACAAAGGCAACTCATTCCACAACTTAACAGCGTGCGCGGTAAAAGATCTGGAGTATGTTCGCGTCTTTCTAGACGGTACAGCAAGAGTAAGGTTAGCACCCGACCGCAAGCGGTGGCCACTGCCGTCTGCCATATAGTTAAACCGCTCAGAAAGATAAGGAGGGGAAGTAGGGCTGAACAGTGTGTTGAAAAGTAATGACAGGATATGCACGTCCCTGCGCCGGCGAATCGGTAACCATCGAAGCTTAGAGCGGAATTCAGAGATATGATCATACTTGCGTAGACCAAAAATATATCTGATACATACATTTTGCAGGCGCTCCAGCCTATCAAGCAGCTCCTCGTTGAGGTCCAGAAACGCAATATCACCATAGTCCAGAAGAGGAAGCAAAAGAGATTGAGTAAGGGTCAACTTGGTACGAAGTGGAAGGAAATTCTGGAGACGCCTTAGGGAGTGAAGGGATCTAAAGATCCTCTGACTCACCTCAGCTATATGGGGTGACCAAGAAAGCGTCTGATCCATGGTGATACCCAAATTCCTGACAGTAGAGGAAAAAGGAATAGAAATTCCATCAAAAAGGATGTCAGGCACCACCACCTCTGAGAGCTTATTTACATAGTAAGGACTACCAATAACAATCGCTTGCGATTTCTTTGCATTAATTTGTAAACCAAACTTACACGCCCAGCAGCGTATCGACTCAAGGTTTCGATTGACTTCCGAGATTAATGAGGAGATCTCATCCACAGTAGCCGCTGCATAAATCTGTAGGTCATCTGCGTAAAGGTGATATGATGTAGTTAGGGATTCGGTGATACTATTTATGAAAACAGAGAACAATAATGGAGAAAGCACACCTCCCTGGGGAACGCCAGCGGAGAGTTCGCACCACTCAGACATCTTGTCATCGAACATAACGCGCTGGCGCCTGCCAAAGAGGTAGCTGCAAAACCAGGATAAGGGAGTTTCAGAAATGTTAAGAGAGCGGAGAATACCTAGCAGAATATCAAAATCTACCGTATTAAAAGCACTGCTAAAATCAAGAAGAACAAGGGCAGTAAGCTTTTTGGATTCAATATTGAGACGAATGTCATCGGTGACGTTAACTAAAGCGGTGACCGTGCTATGCCCGGGGCGGAATCCGGATTGGAAAGGATTAAACAAAGAATTTCTGTTAAGGTGTGAAAGGAGACGACGATTAACATAATGTTCAATGATCTTTGACAAAACTGGGAGAATAGAAATAGGGCGGTATTGAGTGAAAGATACAGCATTAGGGATTTTGGGGAGAGGAATTACGTTAGCACACTTCCACGAAGCCGGAAAGGTTCCAGTGGACAAGGAGAAATTTATAATATCCGAAAGGGTAGGAACAATAAAATCCGCTACGAGCATAAGCATATCCACACTGAGGCTATCGTCACCGATGGCCTTCGTCTTAACAGATTTGAGAATGGCAAGCGTCTCTTGCGGTGAAATCAAACCAAATTCAAAGGGAGATAAGTCAGGGTGTGTAATACTGGCAAGAAGTGATAGAGTGGATTGTTTAATGGATGGGTCAAGAATAACCGGCGACGCGCTGAAATGTTTGTTAATAGCGTCAATGTCAAGGGTATTGGAAGAACATTGCTGAGTTTTGCCGACCCCAAGAGACTTTAAAAATTTCCACAACTTAGATGGGGGACACTCCTCTATCGACTTGTGAATATGGAGGCGCTTTGCTTCCCTACAGACTTTGTTGCAGCGGTTACGTATGGAAACATATCTCTGGCGATTTACGTCCGAAGGAACCAGCCGGAATTTAATACGAGCTCGATCGCGCCTGGCCATGCACTGTTTGATCTCCGGCGTGAGCCACGGTGCAGGAAAGTGCTTAACTCGAGTTGGTTTTAAAGGAGCATGCTTATCAAAAATCGCAAGCAATATGCCATTGAAAGCCCTTACTTTCAGGTTAATATCATCAAGACACCCCACACTGCTCCAATCAGCATGTGAAACATCATCGCAGAGCGCTTCCAAATTTACATCTCGGAGATTTCTACGCATGATTATCTTCTGTCTCTTCTTCGGGGGACGTATGTTAAAAGAGGCGTAGATTAAATCATGATTGGAGAAACCTGCAGCATTGAATTGCCCGTGGAGGGATACCAAATTTGGAGAAGTAGTAAGAATGAGATCTAAAAGAGATGGGGGGAACATATAAACTAGTAACTTAAAAAAAATGGTAACATATCATATATCATATCATTTATTCAGTAATAATCATACATTGTCATTGTTCATATACATTTCACTTAAAGAAAAATTAGGGATAGAAAATACAGGGATTCAATTAAATAGTAATTACAATATTTAGAAATGTCAATTAGGATAATTTAGAATATATGGAATACAAAACAAAATAAAATAACCGTCAGGTCTCATTATTCACATCGATGAACTCATTCACTGAGTAATAGGCCTTCTTTACCAATATAGCTTTTAAGTGCGAGTTAAAAACTGAAATGGTGTTCATACTTTTAATGCTAAGTGGAATTTTATTATAGATCTTAGATCCAACTATATTTACGCAGTTGCCAGTCTTCCTAAGGCGACTCGTGGGCTGTTCCAAGTCATGCTGACGACTGTTCTGGAATCTTTTGCTGTTCCACTGTTTTTTTGGGAAAGAAGCTAAGTTCGCTCGGACGTACTTTGCCACCTCGAGTATAAACAGCGAGTGGAGTGTTAGAATGCGAAAATCAATGAAAAGTTGGCGGGCAGGTGTATCCGGGGCAGCTCTCGCCATTGTTCTAATTATCTTTTTCTGGATAACAAATGGCCGGTCCCTGTCTGCAGCCAGGCCCCACAGCTCCAGTCCATATGACAGTACTGAATGGACATATGCGTAGTAGGCCTTGATAATATTTGGGCGTGACAGGTTGGGCACAAGGCGGGAAATGACAAAATGTGCAGAACTTAATTTGGCGCACACTTTATCAATTTGGCTTTGCCATTGAAGGCCGCGGTCAAAGGTGAAACCAACAAAGCATGTATTATTAGTTGTCGGCAGGGGCGCATTTTCCACATTTATAAACAGGTTATTTCCTACGTTAGACCTCTGGGGAACTGATCTATCACCGATCGGCTCAGCCACTGACCGCTCACTGTTTACCTCCACAGCTTGATACCGATCCGCTAAGAAGGAAGTAATGATGGCGAGTGGTACACCGCGGACACCATAATGCGCTAGTTTATTTGCGATAAGTCCGTGGTCTACCAGGTCAAAAGCACGCGATAAATCGAAAAATACGGCAGCCACCCGCCTCCTGTCTTCTAAGCGACATGAAGTACGTAGCAAATGGCGAGCAGCACCCGTCGTCGACCTACCGGCCTGGTAGGCACGTTGCTGTCTGCAGAGGCTGTCACCCTTTCTCAAAAAATGCATAAGGCGATCACAAACCCCCAACTCAAACGCCTTTGAGACTGTAGGGACTAACGAAATAGGTCTATAATTTTTTAATTCCGTTTTACTATCCTTCCCCTTGTATACCGGTGTGACCTTTATTCTTTTAAGTGATTCGTGGTAGTTGCCGTTGTGTGCAGAGTTATTAAATTGGTGGCATAGTGCTTGCAAGGCACAGTCCGGTAGAAAGCGTAAGGTATGTAACAATGAAGTATTTCGTATATGCTTTTTATTCATTTAAAATACTTAATTGATATAAACATTTTTTAGAAATGTCCACTTGTGCATATAGGTGTTTGAGAAATTCCGTCCATTCCTTCAGGATCAGGGATAATTTAGGGTGTAACTTTCAAATAGTTAATACATAGCGGAAAACGTGAATTTAGTTATTGAAATAATTGGAATTCATTCGAAATGGATTGTTTCGTGCACAAATGAACCCTCGCTTGGTGCAGTCAAATGCTAAAATATGTAAGGAATTATTTCTCTCATACATTTGTACTGAATCCCTTAATTCGCTGACATAAGAGCCATGGGACACTTCTTCTATGCACCCATATTTTGCACTTAACTTAGATAACACAGTCACCAGCATGAAACATATCTGACACGTCCTAATATCCCTAGAAGTGCCAGGTGGATACACTATTTTTTTCCGAATTTCATTATTCCGAAAACCATGTTCCGCTGAAGGAATATATGATTATTCAGAATACTTACCAAATCTGATCCATTTATATATTCCATTAAATTTTCTGCGTCCAAATTTTCCTTTAGCGGAGAAGGACGTTCAGGATTTTGAAATTTCGGAATAATGACGAATTGAGTCAAATGACCCTTTGGAAGTTTCCCATGTGCAGCAGATATTTATGCTGGCGACACTATGAACTACACTGCTATACTGAGCATTCCTAAACCTTATTGCGACTCCAGCGTGTCTTCGTTTGTATTTAACAAATACCAGACGTGGCAAGGTCAGTATTCAAGACCATTCGTCTTAAGTCTAATCTATTCCGTAACTCATTACATCACTAGTTCACTAAAGTAGTTCACTATTCATCAATATTCCGCCACGTCATGTAAAAGACTCCTTGCTCAGGTCGATTTGTATAACCAATTGCTGTGAATTCGTCCAAACAAGAATAATCGTACCTACTATTGATACCAAAATAAAAGCGAATAGAAAAAAATTAGGCCTCCACCAGCGAACCGGAGCGGGAATCGAACCCACCACGCTATATAATAGCAGATCATCGCGAGTGCCAACTTCTGGCCGAAAGGTATTTTTTCAGCGCTTTGGGCAACCTACCGAACTACATCGGAGCTGACGACGCAGCGGAGCCAAACAGATATGTCGCCGAAATGTTGTCTGTAAATTAGTTTCATAATAGTATGTAAGTTTAAGTTATTTGTTATATGGGCTATATCTGAATTGAATATTATATTATAAATATCCAATGGACTGGTATTCCAGATAGACCTGGTTCGACCAGTCAGAGGTTATAAAAAATACTAAGCGCCTACAACTTTACAAATAGCAAAATCAACAATCCTTTTCTTCTTGACCATATCGATTTTTAGGGTTCTGTAGTCAAGAAGCACCCTTATAGTTTCGCCATGTCCATCTGTCCGTCTGCGGCTTAGCTCAGTGACCCTTACTAGAGAAAGCTGTTATTCAGCATGAGTAAGTATATAAATCAACCACGCCAGCAAAATAGTAGAAAAAAATCTTGCAAAAAAAAACTTTTTTAGAGTACCTCCCCTACATTTAATGTGGGATGTATTTTTTTTCTTTTTAAACTTATAGTGTGTATCGTTAGAGGGCTTGTTCAAAAATATTATGGATTCCGTACCATCGTTTAACTCAGCAATTTTCAATCAACAATTAACCATTTATCAACTCAGTAATTCGTTTGCGAGATATAGGGCTTTAAAGCCACCTCCTGCCGTCTAAATGGCTGCTACTGGGAATGTGAAAAACATCGTGGCATTAGTACATATAATGAATTTAAAAAGAAACCTATCACTGCTAAGTAGAAATTACTAGTTACCGAGTCAGAAGAGAATAGTCGACAGCATAAAATGTATTTGAAATGGCCAACTTTCGTACAATGTCGGCCGACGCAACCGCACCGATGCATTCCACGGCGCAACCCGTGGAATGCATCGGCACGTCCTGACATGCCGCGGCCTCTCTCAGCATCGTTGTATCAAAATAAAGTAATATGAATTCTAAACTCATAGTAATAAGATTAAAAATAGTTATATCAGTAACAAAATCCTTTGCTATGACCCGCCGTGCCATGCCGGCAGTAAGCGCCGGCCCTAACTTGCCGTGTCATGTCAGAAGGATGCCACGGCATGCCGCGGAATGCCGTGTTATCCTTAGGGATGCTCCAGCACAACTTACCGTGCCATCCTGTGCCATGCCGGCAGTCAGCGCCGGCCCTAATACTTGGCTGTTTGAAGTGATTTGTCTTAGTCAAAACATATGGTTGAAAGGTAAAAAGTATACAATAATGGAATTTCATACACTTTCCTGGCCGCTAAAACTGTATAGTACTGCCTTAACTTTCGTACACGCACATGAAATAGGTACCTGGGCATTTTCGCGAGAAGAGAGAAAGAAAGTTAATAATCGCCAATTTTTTATCATCTCCCCAAAGAGTGCCAAAGTGACCGGTCCTGCGCCACCCGCATCCAGCGGACTCCTGCAGCCTTGTGGTCGTCGTCGCCACCCGAGAACATTCTGCTGCATTAAATACATTTTAAAATAGCCAAAGTAAGTTGAAGAGTGAACAAGATGTTTTCCGATTATTTTAGTGAGTTTCGTTCATTGGTGATGTAAGATTTGTTTACTCTAGTCACTAACCCTTTTGCGTTAGGGTTTGCAATTTTTATAAAGTTATTTTTATCCTCCTAAAGCCACTGAAAGGGCTTCTTGGAACAAAGAAGTTTTTTTTTTATTTGGCCTCTTTTGGAAACAACATAAAAATCGTAATTTATACACAAGTTGATTTTAATTTCAATTCCGTAAAGCGTTTTTAACCTCTCGTATGAATGACCTTGAAGTTTACGTCGTAAGTTCGAACCGTTTTGGAATTCCGGATCCGGAACAAGGCATACGAAAGGTTAACATGTTTCAACGGCAAAACTAACCCACTAAGGGATATTAGGTACTTACTTAATAAAATGTGAAAGAAGTGCTCCGAACTCGGAAGATAAAATTTTTCATTCCAAAAATAAATTAAGTACTTATTATAATTTCAATATTTGATATTAATTCAGTTACCCCTATTTAGCCCCCGCCACAAAACAGGGTTTTCATACATTTTAGTTGTTTATTCGTGCAGTCTGTTATTCTGCCTGTGGAATCTGTTTTTGTAAAGTAATTGGTAGAACCTAAGATATGAGACCGGTATTTTTAATCGAAAGTCCTATCTGTTGAGATTGCTCTTAGTCATGTTTTTTTTTGTGTCGCAGTTATTTTAAATTGTTAATTCACCAATTTTTTATCTTTGATCATATTTATACTTACCTACTACCTACCTTTTTATTGAGTAGGTGTGTACAAAAAATTCCAAAATTCAAAGCTGTCTCAGTAAACTTTGCCCACGTTGCTGTTGTGCGTGAAATTTCCACGCTTGTAAAACGCATCATTTTTCCTATTTAATTCATACCTAGTGTTACTTATCACTGCGTGAAAAATTCATGGGTCTATAAAATCCTGGTAAGGCTTGCCGCCTACCTATACTTACCAAGATTTCAATAATTTACTCAATTAATAATCTAGGTGGGTATTTTCGCGAGAAGAAATGCTTCGTTGCTGTCGTGAGTGACGTTTTAAATATTTGTCATACAAACAGCATTGTTACTTTTGGGTACAAAATAGAAAATTTTGAATCAACAATGTCCCTATTTAAAATCAAATATAATATGCATCGAATAAATACGAGTCTTTCTCGAAACGCCTAGGAAGTCATGTCTGATGGATTTATTACTCTTGGGATATTAATATTCTTACGAAGTCTGCGATAAATTGGGGTGTGCGGTTGTTTGCAGCTTCTGGTGGATAAAATAGAATACAATATTACTAGAGAGAGAAATTATTTACACGAAATATCATTTGATATTTGACAGTGACTTTTCGGTGAAGGAAAATATCGTGAGGATACCGGTCTAATCCCGTTATCTCTGTGACTTGGAAGGTCAGATGGCAGTCGCTTTCGTAAACTTTCGTAGTACTACCGGCCTCCCTAAGGCGTTGTAGGACAAAACTGATTGAAAAATTTGCTAACCGAGACGGATTGTTCAAATAACGCAGTTGGTTAGTAGCGACTAGCGACGGGCAATGTATGCCTGTGGTCATCATTTTCTTTTTTTCTTAAATCTGAAATTTATTTTCGTTACTGCTTAATACAAAACTAATCAGGAAATGTCGCTTGTAACTTGGGTTTATCTGTGAGGGAGTTTCAATGGCTGCAATCCGATGCAGCAAACTGTTGACTATCAAATACTCCACTTGTTTGGTTGTTAGCAGTTGTTTACAGAATAGTTGATGAGGCGACATCTGTTAGTCATTAACGCGATTAAACGATGTCAAATATGTTTGTTTACCGCTGGGACTCTATTTGATTTTCTGCGTGTTGGTTTTGTATTTAACCCGCGCTTTTAGGGTGGATTGCATCAAATTTTGAAATATGATTATTTCTATTTGCCCTAAAGGTTGACTGGTAGAGAATGCCTTTTGCGTCAGCTATGTGATATATGTATAAATAAGTTGTATGATACAACTTACTCATAAATACATAGCTGTTATGTCGGGTGGACTAAAGTTACGGCACATATTTATTTATTTAATCTTTATTATATGATTAAACGAACTTACCTTATGTGAAGTTCTATCATAATTATACGATGCTCCTTGTCCGAGACGTTATAACTGTAGATTATCGAACATGTAAATGATGCTGCCAAGTTATGCTGTGCAGTATTTCACGAGGACTCCTCGTCAAGAAATGTTTTTGCTCTGGCAGGAGCGAATCAAACTATTAAGGAAGCAGTCCGTGATGCAAAGCCAGATGAATTCCTATTTGGCAAAGAATGTGCCGAAAAAATTAAGGCTGCTCAAGCTATCAAGAAAACTGGCACACAAATAAAGAATTCTGAACCCTCAACCAATAAAAATCCCGTGACAAAACAGATTAATATCAAAAGGCAGGGAAACTGGAGGGGCCCGCCGCCACATCAACAGGATCAACGAACACGTGGCGGGCATCGTCAAGCACCAATGACACGGAAGTACCAACCACATCAGCGGGATCAGAAACGGTACCAACACCGGGGCCGTCACAATTACCGTCGCTAAACCAGGTACATGCTGGTAGGATCAGTCAATTTCTTAACAATTGGTTTGTATTTACAAAAATAATCAGACCGATAAGTACTTACCTCAGAGAAAATAATGTGATATTAACAACTTATTTAGACGATATACTCATTTTTGGACACTCCGAAACAATTTGTAAGAACAATCTTACCATAGCTTGTAGTATTTTGCAAGATCTAGGATTCGTAATTAATGTTGATAAATGTGTCCTTACACCTAACAAAATATGTAAGTTTCTGGGGTTCATTTTAAATTCTGCAAATATGACACTAGGGGTACCTAAACAAAAACAGATTTTATTATTAGAAAAAATTAAGTGGTTTCAGCAAAGGGCTCATTGTAGTATAAGAGATTTTTCGCAATTGCTTGGATCACTTACTGCGTGTGCTCCAGCCGTCCCCTATGGCTAGGTATACACAAAAATTCTGGAAAGGGAAAAGTATTTAGCATTATCAAAAAATAATGATAATTATGATGCAGTAATGACATTCCCACGGAACATTATTCCAGAATTAGATTGGTGGTGTATGAATTTGGATAAACCCAATTCCATAAAACAACATAACTTTACTCTAGAGATTCACACGGACTCATGCCTGAACGGATGGGGCGCTGTGTGTGAGGGTAAAAAGGCGTCAGGATCGTGGTCGCGTTTCGAGAAAGAAAATCATATAAATTATTTAGAACTAAAAGCAGCTTTATTAGGTCTCGAAATGTTTTGCAAAATATTTAAATAATTGTGAAATTCTGTTACGAATAGATAATACTACAGCTGTGGCTTAAATCAATAAATACGGCGGAATTCAATTTCCACATCTTAACAGTATTGCTAGGGAAATTTGGCAATTTTGTGAAGAAAGAAACTTATGGATTTTCAGTTCTTGGATTTTCAGTTCTTACATAAATACAAAAGATAATTTCGAAGCAGACAGGGAATCTAGGAGAGTAAAGATTGAATGGGAGCTTTGTTACAATGCATACAGGAAAGGCGAACTTATTGCCGTAAGCATTCTCTACCAGTCAACCTTTGGGCAAAGCCGACAAATTATGATTTATGAGAGGATTACATCGAAAAATATTATTGCACTTCAATGTAGGTACCTACATCCCATTATTTTATCGCCATGCTAAAAACTCCAGCACAATTCATCAATATGCCGCCGTCGGGCGCGGGATAAATCATTCAACAGCCGTACAATCAGCCTGTTTATCGGGGCTTGGGAGAAATCGACGCCATTTTTATTCCTACGTGTGTGGAACACGTGACCACCAGAATGTTTAAGCACAACAAAGCCACGGTCTGATTTATGTTGGGCAGAAATGTTGGTCTGATGCTTAAGGCCGCTTTAGACCTGAATAAATGTAGTGCACTAACTGGGGGAGAGGAGATAAACCATCTCGCTCTAATCAGTGAGCGTGAGTACAGTTGTTAGTCCACGGCATTTGGCCAGGCCTGAAGGCCGCTTTAGGCATAAAAAGCGTAGACACATTATACAGTTACTAGATTCTTTTGTCCATATATTCAAAAATGTATTTTAGCTAAAATTCAGTTAAAACTAGTTTATCTGTATCTGTCTTTTAGTTTACATTTATTTAGTTGACAGAGGTTTGTTAAGCTTAGTGAATTATACACAGATTTTAGCTATTTAATCTATGCTTGTAGCACAGCCATCAAGCACACACTATCACTGACGTGGAACCACACCCGCGCATGTCTGTTTTGTGCCGTTGTAGTCCAAGCCCCATTACCTTTTTCTTCTTCTTCTTCGTGCCACTCTTGACAGAGTGGTCGTGGTCACCATTTCAGGTGTTGGTAGCAAGCTTCACAACACGCCGCCATTCCTCTCTGACAGTCGCCTTCCTTATGCTTGCGTGTAGTGATGCATCTACTGCAGCTTGGATCTGGTCTGTCCATCACATCGGTGACCTGGCTTGCATTCTGGTGCCCTCGACCTTTCCCATGACTACAATTCACTCGATAGCTACCTATATGTCTCCTCGACGATATACGTGCCCGAAACACAATACGAGTCATTACCTACACTCAATCATTTAATTAGAAATAAATTTTGTATAATCTTTATGTAGACGAGTTAATCGGGGAGATCAGCAGCGTGCGTGTCGGTTATGTCACATTGATCGAACGTGTTTTAATAATATTAGCTATGCTGACGATATGATGTTGCTGGGGCCCTCGGTTGACTCGATAAGAAGATCAGATCAGAGGTCTTGTTGCGACATGTGAGGACTACGCGGGGCGGCACGGGCTTAGGTACAACGCAGTTAGAAGCGAGGTGTTCAAGGCACGAAAATATAATCCGGCCGCTGTACCTGGGATCTTGCTGGGAGGCATGCCCCTCAATGTGGTAGATAAATTCAAATATCTGGGGCATTTAATTAATGATAAATTAAATGATGATTAAGATATTGAAAGGGAAAGGAGGGCCATGGCAACACGAGGCAATATGCTTGCCCGCAGATTTGCACGGTGTAACACGCAAGTAAAGCTGACGCTATTTAAAGCGTACTTTCAGACTTTTTACACGTGCTGTCTGTGGGTAGGTTTTACACAAAGGGCCTATAACACAATACGCGTCCAGTACAACAACACCCTGACTGGGGACGCTGCACGCTGTTGAGGCTACCGAGGCTGCCGAGGCACTGCAGCGCGTCGGGTATGTTCGCGGAGGCGCGAACAGACGACTTCTTTGCCATAAGGCGTAAAAGTGCAAAGTAGCAGCAACAGCAGAGTTGGCAGAGCGATTGGACTGTCCGCTCGCTAAGTATTGGATGGAGGTTGTTATAGGGAGGGCCAATTAGTAATAATTAGTTTTAAAGTAATTTTTCTGGACTTCTTTATTTTTTTCGTTCTGTGTTTTATTTAATTAACATAGTTTGTAAGATTTTGTTGATGCTAATCTTTTATGGATCGTTTTGGATCTGAAACAAACGCTTTTTATTTTATTTTATCCCGCGGGATTGTCTGCTTTGCAATAAGCGCGCGAAGCCGCGCGGACAACAGCTAGAAATGAAATGAAATTAATGTTACAAGTCGAAGTAACAATATTGAGCCTTTGAGCTAGTCTAAACTATAGAAAGAATACGATCATCTACTTCTTTATTTGAACCTTTGTAAGTGACACTGTAATTGACCTTTATGTAATTACCAAGATTTAATTTATAATATTCTCCTTAATATATATCTTTTACTCAAAAACCTCGTGTTCTGGATAGAAAGGTTAGCAAACCGCTACGCTACAATTGCATTAAAAATATAAATGCATTTATAGGATGTCATTGGTACACGTTTTCCTATAATGAAAAAGATGTTAAACGTCATGGCGTATAATACCACCTTTAGTCATTTTGTGACTTTGCTTTCCATTTACCCCAAGAGGGAAAGACTTATGAATTATGATATATTGGCCCAACATTATTTCTGCATTATCAGCTACAGCTCTTTACACATCTATTGATTACTGCGATAGCCGAAAACCGATATCGCAAAGCTATGGTAGGTATTTCACGAAGAGTTATGTTATAATGCCTTTTACATCAGGTCTTTCACTTAAGTATATCCTCCATTATGTAATGGACAGTGACATAATGAGATACTCTCGGCATAGGAGTATCCCCGCTATAATGTCTCTATCTTTCAAAATAAGAATGACAAAGACACGAAACCAAAATTAATGAGATCGCGGCTCTGAATTCGTAGACCCAAAACTACGTGTTTCCGACTGATAATACTCACAATATACTCGTAATGTAAACATTACAGCTGTGAAGAGGTTGCGTGGGATCGGCGTAGGGCCTACTGTCACAGTATAGAAGAATAATACAGTAGGTAATCTGAGGCCGTTTAGGAGCACTCGTTACCTATTTTCGCTCGATGCGCAGGGCTGTGTCATGTTTGTGACTCGGCATACCTATAATACTAATTTTGCTTTTAAGTATGCAAAGTATTTCTGTTACAGTTTAATAGACAATAATGTATACACAAATTAATAATATTATAGATAGTTGGGTATGTGTTTTTAGTTTCCCACTTCATGGAATATTTTAATACCACTATACTATGCCTAAAATATTTCCTAGTAAGTATAATAGTTGCTAAACTGCACTAGGTTGGTAGGTGCTTATTTACAAGCCTATTCGGCTCCTTTTGATATCGTGGCACTGGCGGCTGGCTCGGCCCCGATTGAAGCATTCTCCAACATTCCCGAAGGCTATGTGTGTGCGCGTACCGAACACGCGCAGCCGTGCGATGTACCTTTGTTCGAAGTTTATCTACTGTTCCTATACTGTGCTACTGTGATGGACACCGACCAGAGCTTTTCTCTTAAATAAGAGAATAAAGACAGTTGTATGCATACAATACAATTATTTCTCATCCTCATAAATGACCTACCGGCAGCATTAAATCACTCAACATGCCTCCTATTAACACTCTTGATGATTCCTCCCTACTTCAAATTGATAATAATAGCCTTACGCTTAATGAGCAGAAATGATCTATAATGACTTACGCGCGTGTTCAGCTCCCTGTTATATATAATTATACAATCGAAGGCAAATCACTGAAGCGTACAAATGCAATTAAGGACTTCGGTACATGGTTTGATGCCCAACTCACCTTCAACCCTCACATAACTGAGATCTGTAGTGGGGCTAGGTGTCTGGGATTCGTCATCCGCCAGTCCAAATTACTTACTTGCCGGCATGCTATCAGTGTATTATACAACGCCTTTGTTCGTAGTAAATTGGAAACAAACGCCATCATCTGGAATCCCCACGAACAAGAGTACACACTCCGTCCAAAAGATATTCGTTCGATTCTTATACAAAAAACTGTACGGCAGCTACCCTTACATGTATACTACCTTATTCGTGCTTGGGGTATACTTCACTGGAGACCCAGAGGAATATGTATTTAGTAAAATACTTCTTTCAATTAATACGCGGCCTGGTGACCAACCCCCAGCTGCTTGCTCTTATAGGATTCAGAGTTCCACGTGCCTCCGCAAAGCTTCTACGCCCACGTCGCCGCGATCTCTTCGCTATCTTCCCAACTAGGACTCGCGCACTAGCCTCTTCCCCTCTGCATCAACTACTAAAGCTGTTAAATAATATACTGGACAGTGACAGCCAACTGGACATAAGCTCAAAACCAAAGTTTTTGGCAGATGCCTATCAATATCTAGAGAAAGTTGTCACTCCTGGCACCATAAGTGCATAATGTATATTATTAATAACCTACACCTTCAGTATTTCTTTGTATTGACCTTCAGTATTCCTTGACATATTAATACTATATAATTTTAGCTTAATAAATTTTATTGACTATGTATTTCTTGACCTGTTACTAATGTGGAATGATAATCAGCAATTTGACTAACAATCATTCATTTTCGTTTTTTTTTGTATTCATTATTAAATCATTTGTAATGTTACATTCAAAATTCGCATGATGAGTATTAATTTCCCAATTAGCATGCAAGGTATAACTGTTAGTATTAATGGTAATAAAAAAATAACCAATAGACGACCGGTTAGCCTAGTGGGTAGAGACACTGCCTACGAAGCTGAAGGTCCTGGGTTCGAATCCCGGTAAGGGCAACTATTAATGCGTTGAGCATGAATATTTGTTTCTGAGTCTTGGATGTTTCCTGTGCATTTAAGTGTTTATATGTATATCGTCGTTTAGTACCCATTGCACAAGCCTTATTGAGCTTACTATTGGACTGGGTCGATTTGCGTAAGTTGGTTCTGTAATATTTATTTACATGATAGCATAACAATTTAGAAACGAATATGCATGGAAGTTAAACAGTCATTTTCTAAACTGTATTAAAAATTCCAATTGTGTGAATTATATATTTTAGCCGTTTTTGATTAGGGTAAACCAGTTACGTTTAACCATGAAAATGTAGTATTTGTAGCAATAAATAGTACAAGGTAACCAATTCTCTCCGGTTATCTCGTGTCATTATATAATCGGTACGATCGGTCAGACACAGCAGTTACTCCTTTCCAGATATTCGCTTCAACTTCTGAAGATGGTCTCAAAGGTGAGTAATTTTTTAAAGAGAGGGGTACTATAAGTTTAACATGTCTGTCTGTATATCTGTCTGTGGTATCGTAGCTCCCAAACGGATGGACCCATTTGAATGCGGTTTTTTTATTCGAAAGCTGATGTGATCGAGATGGTTCTTAGCTATGTTTCAACAAAATCAGTTCAGCCGTTTTTGGGATATTGATCTTTGGAATGAAAATGTCGGGTGTTTATCAACTTTTCTAAGTTGTTTTATTACGCATTTTACATCATTAGGGCACCAAAAATTTGCCTATTCTAAGTCTGCACTATCCGTCCGTCTTTTTGAACGACCTCAAAGCTATAGTTTTAACGCAATGGAGGCGCGTTGATAAGAATATTTCATTAATTCGTTATTAGACAACAACCAAGTTAAGTTTGTGTTGTATGCTACTAGTTATTTCAACAGGGACGATTTTTCACTACCATTTTAATGTTTAATTGATCTTCACGCTATTGTAAAACTCTGCAATCATCGACTTTAAAAAAATATCAAAAATATGTAAACGTTACTTTACTAATTACCTAGGCTATTCTGAATAATTCACTAAAATTTGGAGTCATTTTGGACTAGGTACATAAGGTAAAATGCAGAAAAAAAACTCAATTGGGAAATAGAATGTTATACGAAACGAAATGCACCATATTTGTTTTGTTCATTTTTTTTCGATCGTTACCTATTGTGTTAAATTTTCAGTTGTTTTTCTTCGTATTGATGTGCCTCGCAGTGTTCGTGGTGGCAGAGTATCCTTACGAGGATGAATATTATGGGTCTAGAAGGTTACTTCCAGAACAGGTCATATATGACCAATACAAACGGTGCCCAGAGGGATACCAGCAGGACGGTAACGGGGTGTGTCAACCGACACCTTATGGTCGTTAATCCAAAGGACAACCTTTGGGAAGAAGTTTAAGCAATAAACCGGTTGTTTATATACCTAAGTGTCACCTTTATTTTGTTTTTGTGTAATTTTTCGTGAGTTATGCAATAAATGTAATAGATATTGTGTATTCTTCATTTCTTTCGTATTTAAACTAGAAATAATGTTTGTTTTACAAGCTTTTATTGCCGTTTTTTTTTACCACTACTGGTTGAGATAGTTCGAATGAGCCCAAATACGACAAGTTTATCTTGTGTAACTTAGGAGTGTAGGATGGCACCTTCTGTCTTCATCATCAGATAACTTGTTTCAGCTCATTCGGATACCAGCAAGTGTTTAAAAATGGTTTGCAAAATTTGAAGCACAATTAACTTACTTATACGAACATAGTAATTATGCGCTCATAAAGCCTCTCAGAGACTGGTGCGGCCTGCGGTGGCGGTCATTAGTATACTTGAGATTATTTTAGTTGGCCGAATTGGATCAAATTAGTCCATTCAAAAAGCAACTCTACCACCCAGGGTATAAGATTCCAATTACAGTTTTAGATCGGCCGCATTGAATTAATTACTTTAACAATTATTGTAACATTAATCCCACCAAAAATATTACATGTAAAGTGATGCCAATACTCCATAGCTCATACAGCTTTCAGCGTGAAAAAGATATCAGATCGCAATTAGCGCCAAGCTTCCTACTCCACACGGCGTAACTCTACCACTACCAGCCACGCTCTACAAATTCTACTACTTGGATAAAAAGTATAGCCTTGTTGGGCACATCCCGGTCGCCGCATAGACTTTCACGCCGAATGAATTTATGATGATATTAATAAGTGACGGGTCTATACCGATCCATTAAGAAGGTTCAAAAATACGACGAAGCGCTTCGAGAAAAGGTAGGTAGTGCCCTTGCGCTTCGCTTGGCTCGTCTTGGCGGGGGCACTCCCGTACTCTCAGATTATTAGTATTATTACTATTGACCGTCACCGCAGACCGCGCCAATCTGTGAGAGGCCTAATACTGGAGTCATTATTTTGTATTGGTTTCTGTGTGAAATGAAAAATACTAAAAATGAGTTTTTTTCACTTTTTTCTCTTTTTAATCAGTCAACTGTAATGTATCTCTTATATACATTCTTATCATACAGATACACTGAATAGACTGGAATGAATTAGAAAATTATATGTCCACAGATATAATTTTCAACGTTATATATGTTCTCAAGCTAATATAATTAACGTATCATACATAAGTGCCACTTATAAACTCAAAGTATCTCAAGACAGCGTAAGGTATATTAATTAAAATTTATAATCAGCACTCAGATAATTAAAATAAATCGTCGCGTTCTCGAGCACGTCGATTATTGCTCGAATAGCGCGAGAATTTCCCTCGATTTGTATAATGCTAGAACATTTAAGAATAGCGACGAAAACTCACGTCGTGAGTGAGTATAGTCTTTAAATGTTGCTACGGAGGCGACGACGTCAAAAATACGTTAACATTTATATACATTGGGGGTTTAAATCCACTATTAAACACGTTTTGTTATACTGGTAAACCCATTCCATGGTGCCCACCATCTCCTTAGCATGGGGGGGAACAATAAGCTTAGGTACAAAGCTAGACGGGACAGGACAAAGGAGTTTTAAGTTTTTCTTCTTTTTACTTAACTTTTAATTTAAAAGGGATCCCGTATTCACTATACATTAATGAAATTTGCATAATATAGGGCTAAATAAATTTGCATAATATGCCTGGGATTATACTCGGCTTATAAAACTGGCTTAGGTGAGCGTAATATATCATTTAAAAATAAAACTGTTTAGTAGGTATAGTCGCCAAGGCCCCCCCCCCCCAAGGTGGACTGATGACCTGGTAAAGGTCGCGGGAGTCCGCTGGACGCGGGTGGAGCACCACCGGTCACTTTGGCACTCTTTGGGGGAGGCCTATGCCCAGCACTGGACCCAAGACGTGCATCCACATACACACGAGATCCCTCCATACACACGTACCTAGTTCGGTTTTCATTTTAAAACGGAATGTTGTAATTACATTAGACTTTTTACACACCGGGATCTGTCATATCTAGATCGGAAACAAGTAAAAAATTAGAGACAGATGAAGTTTTTCATACTAATCTTCTCTTCTATATATTTTTTCTGTTTTAAAATGAGAGCCATACTACGTTTGTATGGGGTAGCTGACTTGTGTCGAACGTTCTGTAGACTCTTCATTTAGCATGCCGGCTGGGGCAGTTTTTAGTGGTGTCATAATGCTCCGTGTACTGCTCCTGTTCTGAACGACATAACCTACTAATCCTACTAATATTATAATTGAAATTGAAATTGTTTATTTCGGACATCATCCATAGTTGTTTAGTAAGTAAGTACATGTTGGCTTACGAACTAGGTTAGTCAATACAATTTATTATTACATTAAATTATAATTATTATTAAGCCTCACATGCATGGATATCCAGTGTCTGGTCATAGGACTATCCGTCCTCCCGGCGACCACCTTCAGGAGAGTGTTGGGGCTGCCCCGCACGCGCGCCCACAGGGACGCCACGCGCTTGCGCAGCACGGCGGTGAAGAAACATGCCCCACGCGCTGCAGCCCCAGCAGTCCCCTGAAGGCGTTATTGTATTGGACGCGCAGAGCGCTAAACGTCCTATTCGTGTCATTGCTCCATAGGCCGTACGTGTACGGCGTCTGACAATAAGCCTAAAGCCTGCTCTATACAGTGGGCCATCACGACCCATCGTACAGGACGCAACTATGCGTTAGACGGAGAAAGACATCGCCGCGCCATAAGCCATCTGCAACCACTACCCTCTCCACACGCTGGCCCATCCTAGTGGGCCATTAGGATGGGCCATCATGTAGAGGAGCCATTAAATAAAGTAATTTTGACCTCTCGTGTGTAGCGCTCTGCGTTCCCTTTCTAGGTCGTCGTCATCTTATTATAAATGCGAAAGTTTAGATGTTACGAAGCTACAAACGTTTTAATATTGCGTCTTAGAGAGAGAAAACGTAACGAATAGTAAATGACAAACGTTTCATATGAAGGTGCGTTTTGCGGAAAAGGGATAGAATATACACTTTTAAAACTTTGTACACATAACTTTACGAGTATATCACCTGCTATACTTTTTTCTCCATTTCACAATATTTTTAATACTTTTTGGGAAAAAAACATTATTGGTTATTTTATTCGGTGTCTACAACCTTATTATAAAGGTACTTACGCAGATTTTTTTTGTCAATTCTGTCTGGAATTAAAAAAGAAATATTTTATAAAATAAAGACAGACTCGCGGGTTCTACAGCTTACAGAGCCACTAGTCTCATAGTTATCCGAGCTGATCTGATGATGGAGACAGAATGTGGCCGTAGCAAGTTCTAAACTACACAAGGTAACCCGTCGTGTCTCTAATCTCACCGACAATTAAGTATTATTATATTAGTAAAGTACCTACTAGTAAAAACTTGTACCGAAATTGAATGTTTTGAAAGAAACCTATATACATATACTAATGTTATAGAGGCAAAGTCCGTGAGATTGTGCCTTTGTAAGTTTGTATGTAACGGGTAATCTCCGGAACCGCATATCCGATTTCAAAAATTGAGTGTAGAATGGACTTTCTGGATGGTTATCTAGACTACATTTTATCCCACAATGTTTCACGCCGATGAAAAGTACAGTCAACCGCAAAAGTATCTACGTGGGCCAAGTGCTCAAAACGACCTACACAGAACTCTAATGTCAAGAGAATGAGGACTGTGTAGATTTGAGCTTATTTTGCATAGCTACTACCGATGCTAACTGTACTTGCTACTAACTCGCGATGTAAAGAGGAGGGTATATCTCCGCGTCTCCTCGTCGCGTCAGCTGTTCTCCGCAGCTTGTTTCCCGATAAAGCTCTAACAAAACCCAGAACAATTAGAAAGCGTGGCCTTGCGAAAACAGATTTGGGTCAGGGTATCGAAAACTAGTCCGGACGGGCTCTGGCACCTGTCCGACGCCGACAGCTGTTTTTACCGGGCCACCCCACTCAACGGGGTAGGTACTTAAACTTGACGCAAGTGTTGATAAATTAGTTCTACCAGGTTTTTCTTGTAGCGGGTTGCCATGGTTACGTTACATGAGTCCTTTATCTATCTTAAGCATAAAAAGTTCGAAAATCTGTATCCCGACTACGGAGAAGTAACTGATAATTACCAGTTTTTTTTTCATAGGAAACGTAGCCTATGTATGTCACCCGAAACATAATTTCGAATCGATTGATACCTCATTCATCAAAATCGGTTTAGTATATGAAACGCTACGGTGGAAGTGGAACACACGTAAATACTAATAAAATAATATTTAGACTGCTTTAATCATATCCCGTCCTTTCAGCTCGGCTGTAGTCAGGCAAAAACATGATCTCATAAACATGATTATTCTTACAGTCAAGTGCCCTAGATGGCTAATCACTTTTACATTCTGACCGCATTTCAAAATGTTTTTTTTTAAATACAACCACGGTGGCAAACAAGCGTACGGCCCGCCTGATGGTAAGCGGACACCGCAGCCTATAGACGCATGCAACTCCAAAGGAGTAACATGGGCGTTGCCGACCCTTGATATGTTTGAGGATTCGCCGTGTTGACAGCTGAAGGAACAAATTCCCTCGCTTTCAACACAACGCATCCTCGGGAGCTCTGGCGACCTTGCTCACCACCAGGAACACAACACTACTACAGAGCAAGTAGTAGTGTTATGTGTGTATGTTTCGAGGGATCGTTCGATTTGGGTCGGAGAATCGTCAACTTTTTAACCGACTTGAAAAAAGGAGGAGATTCTCAATTCGTCAGATTCTATTTATGTTCACCGATTCGACTCGAAGACGCCTGGGCTGATTTTTTCGCTTTTTGTTTTTCGAGCGTATGTATGTGACCTTATTCTTTGGCACGCCCTGCAGACTAAACCGTTTGACGGATTTCGACATATGAGGTGTCGTTGGATTCCTCTTGATCGTGGGAGTGACATAGGCTATAAAATTTGAAAAAGCAGTTGGTTTTTTTGAAAAATCTTTTAATATCACTTGTTTATACATTTTATTTGAAAGGATATCCTTCCCATAATCACCAGGTGATGATCTGATGATGGGATCCTTGAGAAATCGTGGAAATTTTTCAAATTAAGCACAACTATAGGCACATTTTAAGCGACTAGGGTAGGTACTGATTTCAAGCCGGTTAAGACTGTGTTTTAAAGTAAATTATTTATATTTATTATTGACAACTGTACTGCACAGCCACCGTAGGTTATTATGTGACTCGCATCTACTTACGTACTCGCCAGCGATTGCGTAAAATATTTGTACGAAAAATGCCCGCCCGTGGCGGTAACTCGTAGAACTAAATATCGGATTGGCACTTCTCTAGCGCAAACTGCTGTTTTTCAACCACTTTTCGGGATCCGACTGAGCTGAAACTTTTCATGCTTACACCAAAGAGCTGATCTGACTATGGGGAAAGTAGGTGGCCATAGGAATTTTTAACACTTTCACTGCCTGGAACCCTTAGCGATAAAACCGCAAGATCAGCTATCGTACACGGGGGATGTAGCGAAAAGCGACTTCGGCGTAGGCGTCCGCTGGGTACCTGCCTGGCGCCTGCCTGAGCTGGTTCCTGGCAGTGAAAGTATTCACTACACAAAATATCCGTGCTTAGGCTCATTAAAACTCTCTCGACAAGCAATTGATGATTGTGTAAAAAAAAATTTGTAATTAAGCTCAAATTCAATTTTTGTCGGAAATTCAATACTGACCCAGTACTACAAATTACTGTTTGTATCTGTTTTATACTGGGTGTTCTCAAATATAAGAATAAACACAAAGAATAGCAAAGACAAGCGTATATTTGTAGAAGTTGCGAGTTTTCCGACTCGTTATCCGCAAATAGCTTTTGGATGTCTTTTGGATTATACGAGGTGTACCGACGGAAACACGCTGGAGTAGCCCCTAATAGACCTTATTCCGTTGTGATAAGGTACATAAATGGTCAGTTAACATAGTAGTCGATAGTACGTTAATGTAATATGAGAATAATACCTAAATGTGACAATAATGGGAATTTCGCTTTAAACGGGTATTTTATCGAGACTTGACTATAAACGGTTAAATCAGTGTGTCTCAAAATGCAATGAAATATTGATATTATGTTGCTTGTGAAGTAAAGAAAAATTGAAAGCATGAATGAATGGAAGAAATCATTTTTGAGTTATGAGTTTCCCTAAATTACATTGCCATTAAGTTTTTAGATAATAGTTAATTATGCTGCGGTGCTTGATTGTTATTAATTGGTTTCGTTAGTTGTAGTATCTTCCTATATTGTTTCTTATTGTAAATAATTTTGGCCATGTAATATTTTGTAATTTAAATTTACCCTCTGTTGCTTTTACTATTAATTTTTCGTTTAAATTTTATCTTTTTACTACTGGTCTCTCGAGTCAGTGGCACGTTAATCACAGATTAAAGATTCTTCTTACTTTAGTACTTAACAACAAGTAAGAAAGGGATAGAACTATGTTATCTGCCAGCCCTCCTAGCACACTAGGTTTTATGTCCGACATAAAACTTAGCGTACTTGCCCCCGAGGTCTTAACTATACGTCTCTGCTTTCTCGCTCGCACGATGTATCTCCCTCTCTCGCTCGCTCGAGATTTAGTGCAGCGAAAGAAATTATTTTACAAGTTATCGACATCGATATTCGCTGTTCATAAATTCGTAATCTGCGCCATTCGTAAATACATTTGTATCTCCATACTATACAAAATCAAATCCACATTAACCCTTAACTTAACTACCTAAAAGTCATGTTTCTGAGACACAAGTACCTACGTGAGGTTTAGATAGCTATTTGAATCGGACTTTAAATAAATATTAAAATGTTATCAAGTAGTATTAAGCAAGTATGAATAGTCTATAGTTTTAGTTATCTATTAAAATAAGCAATACAAAAGTTAATGTGACGTATACGGAAGTAGCAAAAAAAAATTCCAGTCCATTCACATCTGTATTTCCAGGCTCTCGCCTAGGTACATAAATTATTCACGCCGATAAAATGTCGATGAGTATAAACTTTAAAATAGTTACAACACTATAAGTGTGAACTTCACGTTGATGTCTTGGTAGTATTGTTTACTATTTTAACACTGCTGGGCAGCAGATGGAGACAATTCGTTAATAGACTCAAAATACCGTACTATTCGTCTCATTCTACCTCAGCTCAGCTGCCCGTAAGAAGTGACTGAGAACTATAATATGAAACATCGTCTTGCTTTATACTGCGGGTCTGTACTAGTCTGTGCATTAAATTTAGTGACACTGACATGACCGGCTTCAGTGTTGCTATATTTAAAATGTCTGCGTTTCGTTTTTAGATGTGCTTACGTACTGCTGGCGGGTAGCTGGATAATTTTAGTAAATTATTAGTTAAAATAAATAAATATTTTTTATAAAAACTTTATTGAAGGCTTCCGCAAATTAATTTTGAAAAAATGCTTATTTCTACGACGACGCATCGTTGGTTGTGCCTTTGCTTTCGAAGAGCTACGGTTCAAATCCCGCTGCGGGCATTTTTTTTAATGAGTTCATGAGCTCGAATGATCGCTCCGATCTTGGACCTTTTCTACGTAATTAGAATTTTAGATTTTAATTTTGGAAAGGCAGGACTGCTAACAGCTTTTTACTACATTTAAAATCCTATTTAAACAAATATGAATGAAATTTCACAAATTCAGATATTTATTAAAGTGTTCGGTGACACTACGTCCACAGTCAATTGACAGTAATGTCAGCGAAAGTGTTAACAGTTGCCTAAAATACCATTCACAAAGACTCTTCTTTTCTCTTGCGCGGGAGGGAAGACATAAATATGTCTCTTACGTGGAGGCGTAGATTCCATGAGTGGAGGCATCTTTAAGACCAGACGGGTGCAGACAAGAAACTAAGAGGGAGGGCATAACACCACTGCTTGTTCTGCAGGTATGAGGTTTTCCGTTATTGGTGCCCGAACTGTGTCGAGCGTGAGGTAACCTCCATTCTCACGTATCATATCTTTCAAGCTGTGAACACGACATGCCTATATGTAATAAAATGTATTTATGTAAACATACATGTACCTATAGGACGTCAATGCGTCTTTGGGGGAGGCCTATGTCCAGCAGTGGAAGTCTTTCGGCTGATATGATGATGATGATGATAGAACAAGGAGGTAGGTAAGTGTGTAATACATGTAGGTGTGTAAAAAAACAATTTAAAACGAAATCAAACTTGTTTCCGTATCAAACGGGACTTGCAGGCTACCAGTCATTAATCGTTAAAAAGAAAGTTACTTTTTTACGAAATATTGAACCCCCAATCTAACTTTGGAATTGAATTTCCTGTTAAGTCTTTGGACAAAGTTCTCTGAATGTAGACATACTTACGTGTCTTAAACTTGGGTCTCCAGCAAATATTTTATGAATTAAGTAAGTTAAATCTATTGATTTATGAAATTTTAAAACAAGTGTTAAGTCGTTAAGATTTTTGCTGCCATTTTCTGAACGAGCGAACAAAGCGAACTCCGTTTCCGTTCGGGCAAAAATTGTTTCGTATGTCGTCTGTCCGGCTGTCGTCTGACCAATTTGCGTGAAATTTTGTGAGCAGGTTCAACAATTAGGTAGGTAGGTATATTACATAGATTTTTTTTGTCGACTCAGTTTTTGAATTACAATAATCCTACTAATATTATAAATGCGAAAGTTTAGATGTTTGGATATTTGGATGTTTGTTACTCAATCACGCTTGAATGAAATTTTGCACGAAGATAGTTTATAGCCTGGATTAAAATATAGGATAGTTTTTATCCCGGGTCCACGCGGACGAAGTCGCGGGCGGAAGCTAGTATTAAATAACACAAGCTCGCGAGTTCTACAGCTCAGAGCCACAAGTAAATTAGTATGACTTGTAATTAAATAACCGTCTCAAAGTATCTTTTTGTCATTGGAAAATATTCAAAGCGTTTCATAAACAGCGTGTATACAATATCGCTTCCTAAATACTTTGGAGAAAGATTAATCGCTGTTTGTAACTATCCTAAGCTGGCATAAACAACACTTGGCGATAACTCGTTTCAAAAGAACCAGTTTAATTTCGACCTCCGATCTACATGCGTACTGACTCCACTGTAAGACACACTAGGGCTCAATACAGAAATCTGTTATTACAGCTTCCATGCCAATCTGCCATGTACAAAAAAACTGCTATAATATGTGTATCCTTATATATAACAATTTACCTGACCTCATTAAATTAGAAAATAGGAATATATTCAAGAGGAAATTAACTGACTGGTTGCAATGTAAATGTTTTTATAGTGTTAAGGAATATATGACGAATAATGTAAACTAGTGTCTAATGTTATTATTTTTTACTTTTTAATTTATTTAAATTTATCTGAATAATTGACTGCTGTAATTGTAATTAATCATATAATACTGAAATCGTAATTGATAATAATAATAATAAATATTTGCACATCTGCATGCAGGTAGAATATACATACATACATACATACATATAATCACGCCTCTTTCCCAGAGGGGTAGGCAGAGATCACGGATCTCCATTTGCTACGATCCTGACAAACCACTTTCGCTTCACTCACTTTCATAACATTTCTCATACATGCTCGTCGGTTTAGGGTACTTTTGACCTGGCCTTTTAGTAAGATTTCTCCAATTTGATCGGAGATAGTTCGCCTAGGTCTTCCCCTTCCAACTTGCCCTTCCACTCTTCTTATATACACTCTCTTCGTTAATCTTCTTTCATCCATCCTCTCTACATGCCCAAACCACCTTAACATACGTAGGTAGAATATGTACGTACTTACTTAGCTTTAAGACCTTATGTTACCATATTCTGGCAAATAAATATTTGTATTTGTATTTGTATTACAACGTCGTTGCAGGCTTGTAGGTCAAGATATACTGCGGAGAGTAATGGGTGGATATGGATCGCAGTAGGAGTCGTCATAATTGGAGTTTCGTTCCCTTAAAATTTACTGTAAAATTACATATATTACGGTCAGCTCTCGCACGGAAAAATATAATATTAGTCCAGTCAATGAACTCAATTTATAATACCTTTTTTTATGTATAAGTAGGTTATATTATCCAACAAAATTTCAGACATCAAGAAAAAATAACTTAACTACCTTCTGAAAAATCAGAAAAATTATGAATAATTTTTATATTTTTTTGGTTCATTTGCTACATAACATTCAAGATAAATCATACAAATAAAGACGATGCATGCTTCATTTCAATCTATATAATTGCTTTCGGGTGGAAAGTTTGTTGGATTCTTGAATAAAGCATCTTAGAAAACGTTTTAAAATGGAATAAACAAAAAAAAACGCTATTATAAATTAATGGTTTACAAAACCTTATTTTCCCTGGAGTATATTACGAACGTCCACTTACTAACAAAACCGATGTTTGCAACTAGAAAATCAAACCATGGCATCCCGCTCTACCGCGCTTAGCGCGTGCTCTTTCGTCTAGTTAGGGTTCATCACGTTTGCGCGTCATCGCCGTGACACAAAGCCGCGCCGGCTGTGAGTGTCCCTGCCACCTGCGATGGGGTAAGTTTTCACCCTGGAGGTACGCGATAGTTGAGTTAAGCCAATCGGTCCAGCCTCCGCTTCCGCTATCCTAGCCTGGCTCAGCTGCCTGCTGCCTCGCTTTCAATTTTCATAGTGTGTACCTGTAACCAAACAAAATAAATTGTATTATAATTATTATAGATAGTGAAGGAAGGGAAATGAAAATGGAATTATAAATATAAAAATAATTTACGCCTTTTTACAATAAATTGTTGCATTTTTTTTGTTCGTATAAATACTTTTAACAATTACCATATTTTTAGACAACAAAAGGACAGGTATTTTTGCATTTGTAACATGTATTATACGATTTCTAGGACCCGAAAAACATAGTAAGTAATCCGCTGCAGTAAGTACTCACATCTTCCTTACTAAGCGGAGTGTCTCAACTAAATTAATATGCACGCTGACTCCGTCTTCAAGCGCAAGTTCTAAGCCTTAGACTACAGCAACTTGACCTGCCAGTAACTCGTAACTCGGGCTAGATCGGGATGTAGACTGCTGTGTTTCTATATAAAGGATGGAACAGTTTGTTCCAGTTTAGATGACGAAATGTTAGTAACTTAACGTGGGATTTCACTACTTCATTTGTTTCTTATATATGAAAGGAAAAGATGACAAAGAGACACCATATTATTTAAAAAAGTTTTAACAAACTTCAAATCAGTACCCAAGTTGCTTCAAGTGTGCCTAAAAAGTATATAAGTTAAGTTCCCTCGATTTCTCCAGGGTCCCATTATCACATCCGGACCTGATGATCACTGGGAAGGATAGGTTGTCAAACAAAAAAATAATTTCCAAATCGGTTCAGGCGTTTTCGAGTAATCGGGGAACATACATAACGACGAATTGAGAACCTCCTCCTTTTTTGAAGTCGGTTAAAAACTGACCGAAGTGCTGCACGTGTACTGGAGTAGCTATTGTTTGTTCCATTGTTTATAAGTAATAGATAACAACCCTAGTTGAAGATAACAATTAGGCAATAAATGTCCGTAATGGTCGGTTCTAAGTACTTTTCATCATCTAAACTGGAACAAACTATGCAGGGTTAATAGTGTTTTGAATTATGGAGACAAAATAATAGAGACGGTCGTTTCACAAAGAAAAGTATTTTTAGGGTTCCGTACCCAAAGGGTAAAACGGGACCCTAAGACTCTGCTGTCCGTCCGTCCATCTGTCCTCGAAAACGGTGGCTTAAACCAAAAAAAATATGGAGGGAAGAAGATGAACACAAAAAAATAAGCGCGGTGGTGTCTCAATTCTTGTTTGTGGGACAAGAGGTCAAACCAAGCGTTGTCGTGTAGTGTCTATTTCCAAAGGTCTTGGTAAGATTGCTTTTCCCAGTTCGCTGGGTCGATCTTGAAGAAATAGGAAGGATCTTTTAATACCTACAGAAACGTTCAATATTGACCGACTCACACGTGGTGTAGACAGCGAACGCTGCACATCGCAAGTGCTCTCCACTCAAGCAGCATTAATATTCCGAGCCGTTATCACTCCGACCGGACTAAGCCTGTCCCTCTTATCCCCCTATCTAGTAACAACGGAGTGAAAGAGACCGCAAGGATTAAGCGGAATTGTGAGTTTCTGTTCAACGTTCCAGCTTTAATAGATAAACAGATGTACGGCGACAAAATAGGAAAGACGAGGAAGCGTGACTTTGGATGATTGTCCGAGTATTGTTTGTGTAGTAAGGTTGTGTAGTAACACAGTAGTGTTAAACAATGCAGTTTGTAGGTCCGAGTCGAGAATTTCCAATATTCTATGCAATGATTAAGAAGCTAAGAAAGATATCCTGAATGAAGAGATACAACTCACAATAAATACGACTTGGAATTAGGCGGATGGGAAAGGACGAACAGGAATTCAGAATGCATGTAGTTGAAGCCTAATAAGTTTCTGTCAAAAATGTACTTTTCTGTATACCATCATCATTGATAAGATTCTAACGACCCGAAACTCGATGGGGTTATGTGGTTTTATTACGGAGTTCCTATGGCCACCTTCTGTCTCCATCATCAGATCAGCTCGATGGTACCATAATATTGAATTGTCATCCAAACTATACTTATACCCAAAATTTCAGCTCAATCGGTCACCGGGAAGTGGGTCAAATTTAACTTGCAAGATTTGACGGACAACTTACATACTATTTTATACTTACATACGGACAAGTCAAGTTAATATAAAGCTTGTAAAAAGATATCAAAAAGTCAAAGTCACCCAAAGGGCTATGGAGTGGGCTATGTTGGGAGTTTCTCTGTGGATCGCATCAGAAATGAGGCTATCCGCAACAGAACCAAGGTAACCGATATAGACCTCCGAATCGCTAAACTTAAGTGGCAGTGGGCGGGGCACATAGCGCGTAGAACCGATGGCCGTTGGGGCGGAAAGGTTCTCGAGTGTCGACCACGTACCGGAAGGCGCAGCGTGGGTAGGCACCCCACAAGGTGGACTGATGCCCTGGTAAAGGTTGCAGGAGTCCGCTGGATGCGGGTGGCGCAGGACCGGTCGCTTTGGCACTCTTTGGGGGAGGCCTATGTCCAGCAGTGGACGTCTTTCGGCTGATATGATGAAAAAGATATTAAAACATTGTTATATATTGTATTATTTGCGAAACAGTATTTTCCTACAAAATACTTCGAAACCCAATTCATTTACTTCCTGAAATATCTACAGTGTTAAAAATGCCAGACAGCTCTGGTTACATTCGAATTAATGAGAAACTCGATACTTTTCCTATCTCGTGCCCCAGCGGAACCAAAAAAAATCTTGCCAATATACGCTGAGGCATGATTTGATTACTTTTACCGCATATAATATTGACTAGCAAAGTTTGTCTTGAGTTTAGTTACATATTATACATTCTATAAACTAACTCTCTGTCTGTCTGTTACCATTTCAGGCTTCAACCGCCTGAACCGATTGAGATGAATTTGAATATATCAATAATAATATAATTTTTCCGCCACTCGTCTCGGTCCTGTGCTAGTGTTCGCCAATCTGTACAAAACGTATCAAGGTGGCGGAAAAAAGGGGAGGCTTTTGCCCAGCAGTGGGACACAATATAGGCTAATAAAAAATAATATTTTTTATATGTCAAGATTAAGAAAATAAATGTTTTATGTTATGTTTTATGTTAGTAAGGAGACAGTTTAAATTCCGGGGAAGGACATAGGATAATTTTTCTTTGAGAATCCATACTGCTCCATCCATCTATATTTCCATGTCCATCCATACTTTGTCCGCCATAAACTCCATTGCAACTAAATAATATAATCTTCTCGACTGAATTAGCTTTAGGTATTAGAATTTGAATATTTGTTCCTCTCTTGATTTATGTGAATGTTTTATGTTTTTATTTAATATTTGTATACTGTTACATAATATGTTACCGTTTAAGGGTTTTGGTGAAATACTCTGAGCTTATATACTTTGTGTCTTTAAATAAATAAATAGTATCCATACTTCCTACTAATATTATAAATGCGAAAGTAACTCTGTCTTTCTGTTACCTTTTCACGCATATACTGCTGGACCAATTCAGACGCAATTTTGGTACGGAGATAATTTGAATCCCGAAGAAGGACAAGAAATTGTTAATATCCCGAAAATCATCCACTGAGGGGGTGAAATGGGTGTGAAAGTTTGTTAAGAGTCACGATATAAATGAGGTTCATACGGGTGGAGTCGCGGGCAGAAGGTAGTACCCACTACATATATATCCATACTAATATTATAAATGCGAAAGTGTGTCTGTCTGTCTATATGTTACCTCTTCGCGCTTAAGCCGCTGAACCGATTTAGATGAAATTTGTAATGGCAAAGTTTGAATCCCGGGGAAGCACATATGATATTTTTTATCCAGTAAATCATTTCTTAAGGGAGTGAAAAGAATACAGCTAGTTTTATATATTTTCCCTAGGGGCTAAAAGTGCTACTTTAGCCCCGCTATCGAAGCCTAAATATGGTACACTTTTCGAGCACGAGAAGTGAAAAGAATATTATACCTGCTCAAAAAATTCACCGGAATCGTTTGAGAAATGCGAGTTGAAGAGGAGAACAGCCGGACAGCTGGACATCCGGACATACGACAGAAATTTGGCCCAATCTGAGCTCGCTCGTTCAATTAGAATGGAATTATTGTTTTTTTTATTCAAAAGTAAGTACCCGCATTTTCATTACACCCGATGTCAGTGGCCAACGCACGCCCAGTCTAATCGGCAGCGTAAACAAACCTTGTTAGAGAACGTCGAAGCCCGTCGAACGTCAACCATGCTATCCGACAAGCCAAACAATAATGCACTTTGTACCGACGAAATAAGAACAGCCATATGATCTGATACTGAGTTTGAACCTGTCCCTGAAAGCTTTGTAAGCTCCAACGGTCGCGGGCTTCATTTTGCGGGGACACCATTGGGCTTAAAAGCTTGCTAGTGTGCTTGTGCAATATTGTGTCGCAAGCGGCTATTTGAATGCATTGCTTTTTAATGAACATTTTTAACCGACTTCAAAATAGGAGGTTTTCAATTCGTCGGTTTTTTTTCCATTTCATTTAATCCTATATAAAACATAGTTTTACATGTCAACAGTATTATTAGGACAGTCATATATAACAAAACACATCATTCGTGTAAAAATAATATTAGGTATAAGATAATTTTGTCAGATGGGTACACTTTTAATTATATCACAGTTGGTAGGTTAATTTTTTTTTGTAACTATTTGGGTCGTCTGGAACGATTTTGACCGACCTGACGTATGTATGTAGGTATGTTACATATTTATTGAATACTTCCGTGCCTACTAAGATACCTAGTAACAATATATTTGTATGTCTGTTTATTTGATCTGAGTTGTCAGTTGGGTTTTTTTAATTGGTTATGTCCTCTTCTATCAAATATCTCGGATGGAATACTGACCCAGGGCTTGTATTCACAGCGCATACCGACCTCGTGCTTTAAACTAACCAGCGTAAGTCCAGTTTCCGATTACGCGTAGTTGTTAATAGTGGGTATCGAGGTCAAGATATACTGGGGGTGAGCGGTGAGATGATGTGAGACTAGTTGTGAATAGCGTAGCTGCATTGTTTCACTTACTCGACCCATTTCGTTAGTTAGCAGCGCTTCTACTCTAGTACCACTCGGCTGCGGCTGCGGAGGCTTAACAAGGTATTATACTTGTATATTATATTACGCACTTTATAATGATTTAATTTTAATTTATACGAAAATAAACAAACGAAGTTTGTCGGCTCGAAAATCGAGACATTTGACAGAAGACAAATGTCTTCTGTCAAATTTGTTTAAGGTGAATATAACCAGAGTGAATTAGTACTAACGTAGTGGTAGTAGGTACTATCCTCGGTATGAATGTACATATTCGATTAGTTTTAATAAAAGCTCGTGACATGGCGGCATGACTTAAAAACGGCTTCTTGTTCAGTTTCCAAAATGTAATGTAGTTTTTGAGGAGGAAACAATCGAGAAGGAAACCTTGATGTTTGACTTTGCTCTTAAGATGTTTAGCCGACGCTGCAACTGTCCTTATCGCACTAGCGCGCGGTACCACCAACGCCAGCGCGACAGAAACACTGATCTAGAATCTTTAAAGGGCTCTGGAATGTGCCCTATTAATAGACGAGGTCAAATGCGCGCCTCCAAAACAGACCGTTAAATAGAGTCATAATTAATTAAATCAATTGATCTATCTATTACCTAATAGGGCCTCTATTTCGTTCATGTATTTAACATGACGATCACATTTGAATATGTTTGTCGCTTTCTTTCTGATGCATTAGCTAGACGCGAGTGCAAGCGAGCGCGCGATGCTCTTATAGATCGAAATTTTATTGGAAGCATCGGTCAAATTGATGTAGACCTTTAGTTACTTTGCTGAGGCTTACAGAATTGGATTGGATAGAGTTTGGGAAAGGTATTTACTTAAGTAAGGTACCTATTAATCGGCTTTAATCAAGATAATTGGCATTAATGCTTAAGTTTCAAGGGAATCGCAATATCATAAAGCGGAATCCACCTGACCTTAACCGAGGAGATAGTGTGAATTCATTTTTAACCCATTCCAGGCCAATGACTCCTATATGAGTCATGTCTTTACGAGCACTTTCTGCTACTAAGTGGGCAAATGCAGCTAAGCGCTATGGCATAGCGCACACGTCGCGTTGTTTGGCCTTTAACACTTTCACTGCCAGGAGCCCGATTAAAACTTTCACTGCCAAAAATCGCTACGCGCTACACTCGTAGCCGATCCCGCAGTTTTCCTCGTATGTAGCGGAAAGCGATTACGGCGTCAGCGCACGCGGAGCGGGTTCCTGGCAGTTAAAGTGCTTTTAGTGTGCGCTCGTAGCCGTAGTCCTTAGCAGTTAACACATTCACTGCCAAGCATCGCTACGCGCTACGCTCGTAGCCAATCCCTTGGTTTTCATCGATTGTGGCGCAAAACGACTACGGCGTATACCTATGCCCGTTAGGCTGGTCCCTGGCAGTGAAAGTGCCAAGAATTATTGCTACGCGCTACGCTCGTAGTAGATCCCGGGGTTTTCCTCATAAGTAGCGAGCGAAAAGGGCCTACGGCATAGGCGCCCATTAGACACGTTTCAGACAGTGAAAGCGTTAACACGTTCTCTGCCAAGAATCGCTACGCGCTACGCTCGTAGCCGATCCCGTTTTCTTAGTATATTGTGGAAAGCGACTACGGCGTAGGCGCCTGCTAGGCACGTTCGTGGCATGGAAAGTGTTAACACATACACTGCTAAAGTATCACTGCGCGCTACGCTCGTAGCTGATCTCGTGGCTTTCCTGCTAAGTAGCGTAAAGCGCCTACGGCGTAGGCACCCGCTAGGCGGCGTTCAGGCAGTGTTAATGTCCATAATGTAGCGAAATTCGCACATAGCACTCTGACGCGTATGTGTCATGATTAGCAGTGGATTGATACATGTGACGTATCCTGTCGTGACGCGAAATAACTGTATCAGTGTCATACATTCAGTACGGCTATATTCACACTTATCTGTACGCTCTATCCCAACGACACCTTTTCGCCGCTTTAGGCTCTCACAGACTGGCGCGACCTGCGGTGGCGGTCCATAGTAAATTTGACAATTGCTGCCAACTTCACTATTGATCGCCACCGCAAGCCGCGCCAGTATGGTTCAGGCCTTAGGCGTCAATTATAACGTCACATAAGTATGAATACGTCACATATTTTGGCTGGCTCTGTAATAAAAAATTGAAAAACTCCCGTATCAACTGATTCTTTTAGACGATAATTACGGCGAGAAAAGTAGTCTTTAATCCTAGTTATAAACTATTTCCAAGCCAAATTTCATCCCAATCTATTTATCCGTTTTTGCGTGATTGATTAACAAACATCTATAAACTTTCGCATTAATAATACGAGTATAAGTTGGGTATTAATTTTGTTAGCGGACATTACGGATCCATACAAAATTCATGATTAATTACCTACCCTTTCGCAAGCGTGAAGTCCTGATTCGCCTTCCATTTCCAATTGTATTCCTTCGAGTATAATTTTGGGATAAAATGTAGGTATCCATTGTTGTAAACTAGTTTGTTAACTAATTATGTTTTGTTTTGTCTAAATATGTCGAGCCGTTGTTGCGTGATTGAGTAACAAACTTTGAAATTGCTGAGCACCCTAGGACGCGCTGTGTTGAATGTGTAACCTGAATGTTTCTCTAGCTGTCAGCACAACGAATTCTCAAATTAATCAAGGTTCAGCAGCGCGCTTCAGATTTTTTCGGTGCCTCACACGTCCATAGGCGAGGGTGACTCAATAATCTTTGCCATCAGGCAGGCCGTATAAGTTACTGTGAGGGTGTCCTAAATGTTTTATCGGTCGTTCATAGACTAAAGAACCTGTGACCCCTCTATTTCCGGTAGAGTGCTCTCACCACTGAGCTACGAGGACAGTGACGGAAGACTCGTATCTTTCAATTATATTCGCTTAAGGCGATGATGGTTTATTTTTCCATTATATTCGTTCTCCCTGCATCATATCGTTTAAAATTTGATCGTGGTAACTTTCACGTTAAATCAACACGAGACAAAAAATATTTATAAAATAATTTGTGTCATTAAGAAGCAGTCCTCGGAGTTCTCGTAGCATTTTTGAGCTGTTATAGGGACTTCTCGTTTATCGACTTCCGATTATACATATGTATATCGATAAATACAGAATACAATATGTTATATAATTATGATTACGAGTAGAAGTAAACAACATGCAGTCTTATCGCGAATGAGCTATGTCTTCGAGATAACCTTTGGATACCAACTTTTAGGAAATTATAAATAGAAATTAAAATAATAATATTTTATTATTTCTTATAAATATTTTGTGGAGTTCTTATGGCTATTAAACATTAATGATTAAATGTAAAATTGTTAACTATTAATTTTTCATTGCTTTCATTGCAAATCACTATTTAACATTTTCAGCCACTTAAAAGTTATCTAAAAGAGATCGCTCTTTAGCGATAAGACCGCCTGTTGTTTACCTCTACTTTTAATCTTCTTTGATATGTTGTGTTGTGCTCTATAATGTATAGACAAAATATGTATATCGGAAGTCGATAAACGAGAAGTCCCTATGACAGCTCAAAAATGCTTCGAGAATTCCGATAATTGTTAAGAAGTGTACTAAAGAACATACATATATTAATATTTTTTTTGTAACTTTAATACTACCGGCTCTCTGTGGGTTGAACTCGCGAGACAAAAAACAAAATCGAAATACTTAATCGACAAAAAAGATAATTTTGAACCTGCTCCCAAAATTTCACGAGAAATGCGACCTCTAGAGATAAAAAACGGAACAAGCTGAAACGGAGACTTTAATTTGCTTCGCTCGTTCGATAATAAAAAGAATAACCTGTTAGAAAACAAGCTAATTTAATATCTCCGAATTCCTGCTTATACCTTTTTTAATCTTAAATTCACGCTCTGTTTTGTGTCGTTAGAGGCCCACCTGGTACGGCTATCGCCTTAATTGATAAGGGTAAATTGATATCAGAATAAGGCTTTCACGTAATGAAGGTGGGCCTTTGCGACTAAATGTCACTAATGCTGTTTACCCCCGAAGCGTAGGCAGAACTAATTGCGCCCATTAGAGTAAGGATGTTGTATATACCCGTGTCCTTTTTGTATGTAGGAATTAATGAATGAGTGGGTTGTAGACTCAAAACTTACATCACTCCAAGAGAAAGAAGGCAAAAAATATGCCTTATGACCAAAATCCCATTCAGATATCTCAAAATATTACGAAGCTACAAGCGTTTTAATATTGCTTGTTAGAGAGAGAAAACGCTTTGTAGCCATTTTTAATGCACTTCTACAATATGGGTATCAAATGGAAGGGCTCGTTGAGAGCAACTCGAAAAATAATGTGACGTCATTCTAAATCCAATACGGCGGACCATCCAAGATGGCAGAATAGTTATTTTTAATGCACTTCTACAATATGGGTATCAAATGAAAGGGCTCGTTGAGAGCAACTCGAAAAATAATGTGACGTCATTCTAAATCCAATATGGCGGACCATCAAAGATGGCGGAATAGTTATTTTTAACGCACTTCTTCAATATGGGTATCAAATGAAAGGGCTTGCCGAAAATATTTAGAAAAAAATAATGTGACATCACCTTAAATCCACTATGGCGCACTATTGAAGTTTTTTGTGCTTTCCTATAATGAAGCTCTTTGCTGCTGGTCAAGCATACGTGGCCTTAAGTAGGGTAAAATTATTAGAAGGTCTCCTTATTGAAGAGCTGGATTGTTCGAAATTAACCGGCAAACGACCTTGCAATGATGATGCGTTGAATGAGATGAAACCTAGCCAGCGATAACTAAAAAGTAAAAAATAAATTAAAAGCAAAAAAACTTTAAAAAAAGCTTTTATTTAAACGCTCTTAAAATAAGAAAATAAAATTTTCCTTTTAAATTTTAACTATGAACTTACAACCTCATTATACACAACTTATATGGTCATAAAAGCTTGTCGCGCGATTTTCTTGAGTAAATAAACTAGTACCTACTTATTGATTTATGTAAAATCTATTGTTTAAATTAATAAAATTTCAATTAATTAAATATTGATCATCGCGACAAGCTTTTATGACCATTTTTGTTCAGAGATACTCGTACTCTTGTCTCACGAATAACTTATAGCTAACGTTATATTCCTGTTTTGCAATAATACTAGTTTGTTAGTATATAAAACTTTACACTTCTGTTTATTTTTACTTTTTGTTCTTTTATTTTGTATTCTTTTTTGTGTCTTTTGTATTCTTGTACTTTTCCCTCTGAGTGGCCCTTAAGGCCCCCGGAGAGTTTATCCATAACCATATCTGTTGCTGGCCGCTCTGCAGGCCAAACAGGGCAAAAAAGAGGGCTCCGTTGTAAGTTATGCTAGCCTTACGTAAAAGTATCTCGCCATTTAAATTGCTTATCCCTAAAAAAGAAACAGTAAGAAAAATATGCTCATTATTGTCTAATTTGACGCCACTTGTGTTCATGGAAAATAGGGTTTCGTACGTCGAGATAAGATCGATGTTGAGTGCCATCGAAGTCTATCGTAAGTAATGGGGGCGGGCAGGAGGAAAACGCGTCAATTACTCTTCACTGGTACGAGGCATGACGTTTTTCCTTTAGACCCAATGGTCTATTAGCTGGTGCGTCGCTTGGAATCAATCGCTGTTGGATAATAAGTCATTTTCTGTTTAGATAATAATATTGTTTATGAATTTTACGATCGTATGTTGCTATTATATGATAATATATTATACACTACACTATAGTATACTTAAATGATGTTTTATGTAGTTAGGCAAGTGTTAATTTTTTCTCAATGAAAAATAGTCAAAGGTAATTTTTATTACAACCTATTTGACATATTAACAAATATTTCCTACTAATATTATAAATGCGAAAGTTTAGATGTTTGGATGTTTGTTACTCAATCACGCTTAAACGGCTGAACCGATTTGAATGAAATTTTGCACGAAGATAGTTTATAGCCTGGATTAAAATATAGGATAGTTTTTATCCCGGGTCCACGCGGACGAAGTCGCGGGCGGAAGCTAGTCAGTAGATAAGTTGACTAGGTGTTTTAGATTTTGCCGCAAATTGATTTGAGTTTCTCAAAATCATATAATTATAATGTTCATCAACATGCACACATGCGGGTCAAACTGTCGACAAGACCTATAAAATATTGACGCAACCCGCAGGTGCGTGTGTAGGGCGCCCTGGCCAGTCTCAGCGCCAATCCAATTACAGGATTAGCAACTATAAAGCGGGGTGAAGTGAGCCGGTGCAGTAAACGATTCTCTGCCATGTCGGTCAAGGGATCAGGCACACATTAGTAATTTGTAAGGTCGTGAACAAGTTAATATATCGGTGCTTAGCAAGAAGCGTCGTCTATAATCGCAGGTCACTCCTGAGTAGACTTGCTCAACTAATTTAGTATTAATAGTAACGTCGTAGTAACTTATTTTCAAAGTAAAGGGATTTTTTTAAATGTATGTCCATACAGCGACCAACTGAGCTATCCAAACGATCTGTTTGGTCAAAGAATGTGAAAACTTTTATACTTAACCTTTTTTCACCAGAATTAAGCAAATGCATATGGAAACGTAGCCTTAAAAGGTGATGCGAGCATTTAAAGTAGCTATGGATAAAAAATACGCAGGAGTAAGCGACGGTACACAAAGTAAGGTCTTGTTTAACTAGATTGGTGTATTTTCTCAACATATCGAACCAAATCGTTTGTACTGTCTTGTGTAGACGGTATTTATTTCGCAATGTGATTTTTGCATTGAGCACATTATAATGTAAAGTTAGCTCATTCACCGCTACGCTTGTAGTGCTACGTCATAATCTGTAGCAGCTTAAAATATCTACTGCCAATAATCGACACTAACGCTTGTAGCTGATCCCGTATTTTTCCCCGAATGTAGCGGAAAGTGCCTACGGCGTAGGGGCCCACTAGGTGGTTTCCTGGCAGTGATGTGTTAACAGCCAAGGATTTCGTTACGCCTAATATGTATCGTGGTTGACGCTAAACCGAGCATACTGATATGCTCGGTTCAGCGTCAACCACGATACACATTACAAAGTTCTTATCGATAGAATAGAAAAAGTTCAAAATCAGTTTCTTAACATCCTTTGCTTCAGGCTTCAGCTAAGGCACAATCTCAAGTGAGGCTGAAGCAATTCAATCCAACCATCTCTTTCATCTCGCAGAGAATCTAATGAATTAATTACATTATACAAAATTGTACACTCACACATTGATTGTCCTTCCCTTCTTTCTCTCTTGAACTTTATTGCCAGGTACAAATCTCGTAATCCGTCACGCAGATTATTCCAACTCGAAATTTACAAAAATAACACATCATTTTATAATCCCACGTTTAAAAGTAAAGTTCAAGATGCATTCAAATTAGGTTTTCAAGTTAGTTAAACGAATATTATTAGATAGATATTTAACTCAATATTCAGGTAAATGACATTTCATGTTAATTATTGGATGTAAAATATTATGCACATTGTTTATCCCTGTAAGCTTGGCAATAGTAATTTGTGATTACATATTAGTCACTAAGACTAATATAGAATTCCATCTAGTGAATAGTTTGTCTTTAAGTTAAGAATCTTTCTGTGTGTGCACAGTTTACAATTATAATCTAGATCTAGACACTAAGCTTCTTATGTTACTGAATGAAAGACTGTAATTTGTGGTGAGCCTAGTAAATACAATTTTGAAATCAAGTTGCGATGCGAAGTGACTAACCAAACCGACCGCCAGCCCCTAGGTCCCGTACTCAGGTGTAAAATAGTTGAAAATGGGTTAATTGCAGGAAGAGCGACTGAGTGTCGACAGGGAACGCGACACCGGTTTGTTGTTTCAAAATGGCGGTTTACCGATATTTTTGCTCAATGAAATACCGGTTTTTGTTCCCTAGTGGCAAACTGAGGTTTTTGGTACACATGACACTGTTGGGTACTTAATTTTTTTAAAGTAAATTTATTTGTTGGTTTTTAAAATAGACAAAGGTAATATTTGGATACAGGGAGTGCATTTTTTCATACACACACTGCTGGCGTCGGTATAAAAGGGAACGGGTAGAAAAGTTCGTTGAACCGAGCAGTTCCGATAGCTCAGTTGGTTGAGAGCGACTGACCGCGTAGGCCAGAAGGTCACTGGTTCACGCGCCCTAGTACTACCTACGCTACGAATAAAACAAATTGTATAACTTACAAATATCTTTATGCAGGTGAAATTGAGTATGCAGTAATGCAGACCATGACAAGCCCTTAGGCATACGAAAACTTTGTAAACTTTGTTAAATATTACACACAGCTAATTACAGTATTTGCTTACCTATATCTAATATTACTTTATTCTTACGTTAAGTCATCAATATCAATATATAATTCTTTAATTATTTACAACGGTAAGCTATCATCATTGATAAAATCAATAACATTATAGTAACACTTTTGGATAAGAAACTTAAATAGCATACACTTAAATCTAGGTACACTGAAACCCTGCCATGCTTCTGGGAGCTTGTTGTACAGTTTAGGTGTCATAACTGGAACTTAGAAACCGAAACACGATTGCTTGTTTTTTTTTCTTGGTTAATATCCAAAAGTTCCATATTTTCTTTTGTACTTTCAGCCAATTTAAAAAATACATTATAAAATGAGAATATCAAGTTATAGCCCTACCAGGAAAATAAAAAACTTCGCCATATTGCGGACAACTATTAGAACTAATTTCTTCAACTGGCAACAGTAACTTTGAGGACGTCATCCATGCCATCTGTCAATTGCTGTGAAAGTGAGTTGTCGTTGGTACGTGTTGTATTGCGTTAAAATGCCGAAAACTATTAAATGCGACTTAAGAAAAGTGATTTACAATATGACGAAGTATTTGCCGGAGAGAAAGTCTAAAGGATTAGACTCTATTCCTCTAAACAACATCACCGACCTTGTTGACAAACATGACAGAGTGGAAATTAATTAGTGTTGCCATAATTATTGCTAATTTAACGCCCTCAGACCAGGTTTTTTATTTTCCTGGTCGGGCTATAAAACTAATGAATTAAAAAAAAAAAAGATTATTTTAATCAATATTACTTTAAAAAAGCCATACCCGAAGAGTATTACAGCTCGTTTTCAAGACATTAACGTGTCTCTTACACGGGGGCGTTACGGGAATCGAGGCATGTCCTTAAACTTAACGACTAATCCATAACGGGCCGTACGCTTGTTTGCCACTGTCGTATAAAATAAAATAAAATAATATAAAACATTAGTATGAAACCTAACAACGCTGAAAATGGCAGAAGCGTCAAGGACATTCGCCAAAGTTACCAAGCGCATCACCAATCTAAGCCTGACAAATTGCTAGTTCATATCATGGTAAACTAAAACAAGTTATGTCATTCCTGACGATGTATCCTCCCTGTTCTTCTACCTAGCACTATCCCGTCCTTTGCCAGAGTCCGCTTTCCTACTCGCTTTCCTCCACTGCACGATCCTGGGTGTCTTCCTTCGTGAGCCCGTTTTAGCTCATAGCTTGTAGCCTTCGCGACATCCAGCCGTCGAGGACTAGGCCAAGGCATTTGTTCCCTGCGCAGTCAGATGGCCTGCGCCTGCGAGAGACGTGACCGAACCAACGAAGGCAACATTCCCGGAGCTTCGCCGCTACGTTTCCTGCCTACGTCACACAAATGTTGCCATTATGCAAAGTTGGCACACAAATGTTATCATTCACTGCCATCTTCCGTGCGGACAAGGAGTTTTGTTGATACACAATTGGTATTTTTTTGCAAAGAAAACTATTTACATAAAATTCTTAATTTAGCGTAAATATTAATTGAAAGTACTCAAGTGACGTAATGCAATTTATACGGATAATTTACTTTTACATAGTGGTTACACTGGCAGACCGCCATTTTTAAGATGCTGGCAGATTACGCCGACGTCACGAGCTCTTAAGGGAATTTGTTTTTTTCTGCCGTGGGTCAAATTATACCAGGAATAATCCCACGAAGTGCAAGACGTTTTGCGAATAGCCAACTGTCTCAGTGTTTACTCTTGTAACGTACTCACGGTAGCAATTTCCTGGAAAGGAATTTCTATTTCGTTGAAGAAAATACGATTCGGAAATGTGTTTTCAAAAGGACACTTTGCTCACTACAAGTTCCTTAATCTTTTTGATAGGCAACGCGCTACTGGATAAGGAGTTACGTGAATCCCCACCAGTTGGTCACCGAAGCCTACGAACGCCCTTCAGGCACTATACACATTAAAACATATAGATTTGCGATTAAAATTGGAAGCGACGAATAAATATAATGTTAAAATACTACTTATAAATTCACGGATAAACTAAAGTATTAAATGCTACGTGCGACATGTTTCGAACTCTTCAAGAGCTCTTCTTCAGGATCAGTATTTTAATAGCTACTATTTCAAAACAATGATTTTTTGGTCTCTTGTCCTTGTGTCTGTTTGATATAATTCGATGCTTAGTCTCACGTTGCCTCAACATCCTTGTCCGTAGCGGTTTAACAATTTCACTGCCAGGAACCCGCGTAGCGAGCGCTTACGCATTTGTCGCTTTCCAGGACCACCGAATCAGCTACGAGTGTGGCGCGTATCGATTTCGTAGAACCTCGCAGCTGATAACATGGGAGAAACGGTTGTAGAGGATAGCGCCTACGAAGAGAGTGCCCACCTAGTGGGTTCCTGCCACTGAAAGTGTTAAGGTCCATATGTAGTGAAAGGCGTGTAGCGCTCTGACGCAAGTGCGTCACGATTGACACTGGATGGGTTAAAAATAAAGTATAAACAATAGCGACTTTTTTATTTTGGAAAATGGCAACCAACAGACACAAGTCAATCTTACGCCAACAAAGTTATTCCCAAGCGATCTCAAACGGAAACATGTCAAACGCCACCTTAAATTTGGCTCTAAATCTAATTTCTCGTTCACCTTACCATTTACATTCAATTTGAAATACAAATTAGGCTGCTCAATTTTATGTTCACAATTTATCTTATTTTGCAAGGCGCGAGGCACGTCTCCATCGGCAATGTATTGTAATGATGTAGACATGTAGAATAAGCAATGCAAGTATTCTAGTCTAGCTTCCGCCCGCGACTTCGTCTGCGTGGACTCGGGATAAAAACTATCCTAAATTTTAATCCAGGCTATAAACTATCTTCGTGCAAAATTTCATTCAAATCGGTTCAGCTGTTTAGGCGTGATTGAGTAACATACATCCAAACATCTAAACTTTCGCATTTATAATATTAGTAGGATATAAAAGAGAATTGGCGAAAACTAGGACAAGTCGAAGGGATTTGCCACACTGGACGCGTTCTGCGATCTGCGGTCAGGTCTTCCCTATAATTTAGTATGGGAGACCTGACCGCAGACCGCAGAACGCGTCCAGTGTGGCAAAGGCTTAAATGGGGAACATTGGTTAAAACGCCATTGGTTCAACCCCCTTAGTTCAGACCGGTCAATTCTGGACTGCGCGTGAGTGGGTCCGTTTTTCGTCTTCTAAGGTTTAATGGTTGATATTAGGGTTTGCTCCCGGGACAGGATTTGTATGGCCAGTCCCGAAATTTCCTGGGATATAAATCCAGCCCCGGGAGCAAACCCTAGTTGATATGAATAATGGGTCTAGCTGTTCAAAGGCCTGTTGGGTGTCCTGGATACCGGTGCAATTCCTATAATTATACCTGTAAAGTGAGGAAATTCAAAAGGATCCAAAGAAACTCCGGGACGTCAACGGGACAGAAACGGCATTGGACAGAGAAACCAGGCGATTTATGTCAGAGGCATACATCTACCTATACCTACTTCGAAAATAATCTCTAATATGGTTTGATCAAATTGGCTCTACAAGTTATAATGAAATTATTAGTAGTCAATTTCATGGAAAAAATTATCTACAGTGTGTAATTTACAGGCCTGCTGTAACTAATCGGCCTAGGGCGGTCAAGTCCGTTGGTACACTCTGATACATAATATATTTGAGATTATTTAAGTTGACAGAATTGCATCAATGTAAACCATTCACAAAGCAATTCTAGCGTACCTCAATTAAACCATGTATGAAATCCCGCGTATCCTGTGTGAATTACGCAGATGTCAGAACTGGAGTAGGTTCTCATTTATCATGAAGTTTCTTATCGATGTTCAGCGATCGGTAATCTGATCGACCTTTGGCCACGTCTGATTTCTGCTAAAAATGTGTGTTTCGGGGCATAGGCGATGCCTCGGGGAATTGACGGCACTCTCCGAATATTACCGGCATAATTCAAATTTATATACCTTACCCTGTGAAAGCAATACCAAGGTAGTGACATGATATTTTTATCACCATCTGGTAAGATGCAGTTTTATTTTCTGAGCTTAAAGGTAAATTTTATCAATACTTTATACAGTCACAAAGGGATTCGAGATATACGTTAAGCGTTCCAATTCTATTTCAATATGTCCTACGCTCTCGTTCCAGCCGAGGCGAATTCGCAAAAAGAGCGCGCGAAACAATCCTCGACTTGAATCGACACACAATCACACGTATGTGGCGAACCTAAATATCGTGACTAGGAACCGCCCTGCTGCTAATCACAACTTGTTTCACCTCGCCTCATCGCTCCCACCTAGTACATCCTGACGCTGGGATCCTTAATAACAACGTGCAATCAGAGCTCTGACTTTTTCTGGTTTGTTTAAGGTTAGGTGCGTTGTGAATAGCGAGTATGATTGTATGGCTTCACGACGTGTCGAGGTTAATTAGCGCCGTCAGTTGTTTCAAAATAAACTGGGTTTAATGGAACAATTGTTGACAGACAAAAATAACTTAGTATCAAATGTTATACAAGCACATACAACATATTATTATTATTTATTTATTTATTTATTTATTTATTATTTATTTATTTATTACACACACAGCAACTATCTTTACAGGTAACCCTAATACAATAGTGCCTTAACCTTACATTAAAAATCATCCTTATTACTACTTAACTAAATAATTTAAATTAAAAATTCAATTTATTACAATGCATAATAGTCAATTTAGGTTTCAATATGTCATTACACAATAATTCAAATTAAATGTCAATCCATTACATAGCATAATACATATAAACACGTTTTTGACAATTCCCACATAGGGCAATAAAAAAGATCTGTCTTGTCGGCAACGAGATTCAGAACGTGTATAGTACGGCTGAGAGGTGCCTTACTGAGCAGATTCGTTCTGCCGGTTGGCTCTGCCAGCAGCTGCGGTTGCCGCCTCCTCTCGGTGTACCTGTCAGGCACGCACAGCTTGAACATTTGTAACATGTCCGGGTTGCAGATACTACCGCGGAGAACCCGAAGCAAGTAGCACGCAAGCACCAGATTCCTGCGAGTTTCTAATTTGTCGTAACCGACCATGCCAATCACAAAAAGTGTGGGATACATCAGCGGATAGAAAGGATACACTCCATACCGTTTCCAGTATAAGTATCTGGTAAACTTATTTTGTATCCTTTCCATCATGATGCTATATTTGGCCTCATGCGGAGCCCATATTGCCGCGTTACATTCTAATTGGCTTCTTACAAGAGCATTGTACAGCGCCGAGACGGCTTTCATGTCTGAGAAGCTTACTGCTCGGCGGAGTACAAAGCCCAGAATTCTGAACGCCTTTTTACACGCACTGACAACATGGCCCCTGAAGCACAAGCTGCTTTGCATGTGCACTCCCAAATCCTTCACGGAGTCCACTCTTTTCAACTGAGCTCCGGCTACCTCATAGCTGTGGTTGATAGGAGTTTTGGACCGAGTGAATGTCATGGAAACGCATTTATCCACATTGAAGTGCAGTTTGTTTCTCTGGCTCCACTCCACCACTCTGTCTATGTCCCTCTGGAGACGCTCACAGTCTTCCTCATCCTTGATTGCCAAGAGCAACTTGAGGTCATCCGCGAATAACAGGCATTTAGCCTCCTTGACCACTTCTGGTAGATCATTAATCATAATAATGAACTCCAGCGGTCCCAAATTACTACCCTGACTTACCCCGGTTCTGGTGAAATACGGTTGAGACTTGCAGTCCGCGTACTCTACGTATTGTTGCCGGTCCCTCATGTAGTCAGCAAAGAACTGTAGCAACTTGGGAGTGCAGCCATATTGTGTTATTGTGGGCCTTTATATGCCGCTTCGACCAGCAGGTGATCTATTGTGGCAGCCCTTTGTTTATATTTCACCGTTTAGACCCGTTGCCTCTAAGAAGTTCCAGATTCTTTGGGCGGTGATATGTTGTACCTCTTCTGGGTGCACTACGTGCCGCCCTAGGTAGATACTTATTTTGTGCATGAGTGGTCCGCAGGAGCAGAGAATATGCATTGCTGTTTCCTCCGTCTCCTGGCAGAACCTGCAAGTTGCGTCCTGTTTCATACCCATTTGAAACAGGTGCTTGTTTAATTTGCAATGTCCTGTCAGAATTCTCGTTACTGCGCAGGTTTTGTGCCTTCTGAGTTGCAGTAGCTCTTTAGACATACAACATAGCTCGTGCGTTCCAACACCGCGACGCTACGAGGAGACTCTAGCCACCTATTTATAAGTTCCAACGCGTTAATGAGAAGGGAATGGCTCAGTCGCATCATTATATTATCTAGCTACGTTTAGAATGGGATTGGAGGGAACTATTTTCTCATAAACATACCTCATAGTGATGTGACTATATGAATACATAAACTAATTGCGTTCGAATAGTACAATTGTAATGGTAACCGATATAGCCTTCCGAATCGCTAAACTTAAGTGGCAGTGGGCGGGGTACATAGCACGTAGAACCGATGGCCGTTGGGGCGGAAAGGTTCTCGAGTGGCGACCATGTACCGAAAGGCGCGGCGTGGGTAGGTCCCCCACAAGGTGGACTGAAAGGTTGCTGGAGTCGGCTGGATGCGGGTGGCGCAGGACCGGTCACTTTGGCACTCTTTGGGGGAGGCCTATGTCCAGCAGTGGACGTGTTTCGGCTGATATGATGATGATGATGAGTACAATTGTAAATAATTTTGTCAATCTCTGTTACGTAAAAGAGTACTTGAGACCTACTTGCTTAATATTTGAATTTAAAATATTAAATTTCTAATATGAACAAAGAGTTGGCAATGCGCTTGTGACTCCTTTAAAGCTAAGCGAGGCGTATGCCTGCTTGTGCTTACCACCATTGTGGTATAAATAAAATGTCATAGAAATATCATATAATAGGTACATGAAAGAAAAGTAATATCTTAAGGACATTCTCTTCTTAATTAACACGTTGACAGTAGACGCCTATAGACGTAATCCTATTGTTATTTGTACTGCGTCAGCAGCAGCGTCCATATGGACGTGTTGCACCAGTCGCCTCCCAAGAATTGATTTATGTCATGACACACATACAAAGTAAATTGGCATTGCTCAGCGAAATTAAAAACTATATATAGCCTTTAAACTAAAAAACTACGTAAAAACGTATACTCTTTTTATTACTTAAAAGGAAACTTTATTTAATCTTGCATATAAAGTGAAATATTTCATATTAAAGTTCGATATGTGGACGTTGCCGCTCTATGACTTTCATTTAAAATAAAGTGAAGCGCGAGTACTCAATCACTACACTGAGTTGCCTTGGTCGCCGGTTCAAATACGGTTCGGAGCATTTTAATTTTTTGTAGTTTAGTTGTTAATGTATTAAATTCGATATAAAATTAAACGAATATTAGGGTATAGTAGGGTTCAAATCGTGCCTGTATTCAAATCAAATCAAATCAAAACATTTATTCGTGACAAACACAACACAGATAATAATAGAAATAAAATAAAAAGCACATTTTCTTTGCCACGAAATGGACCCAGCTCAGCATGTTGCTAGCTTTGCAGCCGGCGCTGGTCTCCGCAGGGTCCATTCGGTGAGTAACAAACAAAAAATTAAAAGGAAATATTATATACTTAACTAAAATACAAACATAAAAAATAAACAAAAAAGGAATGAACAGATTTTACGGATTTTCTTTTTATAATATTAAATAGTAATGGTTTGTTGGCCTGCCAAATGTTGCATCCCAACAAACCACTACGTGCGTATGGGCCTTAATGGTAAAAGTGAACGTATTCGTATCTTTTATTACCTATATAGCCGGTTTAAACTAGTAACATTGTAACATGTAGCTTGGAACTGGAATTGAATTTCTGCCCAACGAGCCTCTCCGTTTGTAACCTCATTTCAAGAGCAGTCATTAATTATCGACAGCACTCGATGAGTGAACGGCCACCGCAGCTGATTGACGCGGCGGCACGGCTCAGTGGCAACGCATGCATCAGATTAATGAAAACCAATATTTGCTCATCTGTATGTGATGTCAAAAATAAGCAACGGTGTGAGAAATTTAAAGCATTTTTTCACACATTGTGTAAACATGATTATTATTTAATTGATCGAGCGAGCGAAGCGAATGAGTTCTCCATTATAGCTTGGGCCAGAAATCTTTCGGCTGTTCTCCTCTACCAGGTTTTATTTTTCAACCGATTTTTGTGAAATTTTGTGACCATGTTCGATTATTATTGAATATAATAGACAGACATGAAAGATATTTATTTCGGAAAACACACCATTACAAATTTATTCGCATATTGCACCAAACTAGGTTTGTATGAAGAATCGAGCCTCCTGGAGACTCTCAATACCGCAAATTTATTCTAAATTCAAATATTTATTCTACAGTAGACCCTAAAGGCTCTTTTACATGTCAGACTTACAAATACAATTAAACTTGTACGGTCGAGGTCAAAAATATGTTTACACTTTTGCACTTTATTACAAGGCAATAAGGTGCAAAATTGTAAACATATCTTTGACCTCGACTGCACCATTAACTGACATGAATACATACGTGGCAACAATGAAACAACAGACTAATACTAGGCAACCATTTTCCGAGAGATGTAAAGACTCCGGGTCCGGAAATATAAGTCAAATAAAACATTAGAAACTAAAACAAACACGACATCACACACTCGTATAACTTGAAAATCCTAATTTCCGGAAGAACCCTTTACCTTGCGCTATCAAAGGGAACTGGCAACACCGTTTCCTGCGAGGGTGTCGTCACATTTGGTCGTCTTTTTGGACATTACAGGGTGTATCAAAAATGGGGTGTGAACCGAGCAAGGGCATATCGGTATCGCATTGCGATTCCAAATATGCATTTGTTTGTTTTATTTTTATTTTTGGTTAATTTTGTTTACATATTTGATTTTTTGATATTTGTTTTTGTTGACATTGCTTGTGTATAGTATAGTATGGAGGCCAGTCCTGAACCCCCTGCGGCTGTCGAGCGACGGTCTTGCGTTCGAATCCCGGCTCGTAACAATGAGTTTTTCGGAACTTATGAAAGGAACATTTACCGCTAGCTTTTCGGTGAAGGTAAAGATCATGAGGAAACCTGTCTAATCCCAATAAGATCTAGTTTTCCTCTGTGTTTGAAGATCAGATGGCAGTCGCTTTCGTAAAACTAATAGTGCTTATGCCAATTGCCAAATCTTGGGGTTAGATGTCAAAATGGACTCTTTTAGGGCAACACCGGGAATAACGCTTGGAGGATGATGAATTATTTATAAAACCTAACCCTTATTCATAAAACTTAAAATGCCTCTGCTAAATAAAATGTGCTTTGTCCCTTTCTTACGAACACAAATGTCAAAGTGACAGATAAGGACAAACTAATTTTAACGCCATTTTTGTTAAAACACGCTTGTAGTACGTTTATGAATACGGCCGTAAGTGTACAAGATATATTCACAATGACAAATAACTGAGTAGAATCGAAAGTTAACCTAAAACTGTCCTCGTGGCATAGTACCAAAGATACGGTGAAGATTTTAAGTGGACCACTCGAGCGTAGTCTCGTCGAAGACATGTATCGTATACACTTTGCACCTTATTCCATTGCAATAAGGCGAAAAATTTGTCATCGACAGTACGTGTGTGTGGAGGAAACTTAGAACCGAAATTGCTAGTTCGCTGTATTTTGCATGATATTAGTCACAGTGCTAAAGTGAGTGAGAAGTAAAACTTAATAAACTTGTTTTGTCTTTAGAAGTTTGCATACCTACGTAGTTATTATGATCCTGCATCTCTCTCGACGATAAAATATAAAATCCACCTAACTTCATCCATACTAATATTATAAATGCGAAGGTATGTCTGTCTGTTAAGATGAAATTTGGTATACTTAAACATAGTTTGAATCTCGGAGAAGAACATAGGTTTTATCACGAAAACCATCCCCTGAGGGATTGAAGTGGGTAGTGAAAGGCGGTGCATTGAAAATTATAATGTGCTTTGAAACGTCGTTCTGACTAGATTAAGAAACAATTAGGTGATTTTCGGATATGTGAATCTTGACTATATGATTGTTTTTCTGATTTTAACGATACATGATTGCTTAAAATTTCCTCGATAGAAAAAAATCCAAAGTTGGGTCTGTATTTTCCTTTTTTTACTCAGCCTACTCAAACGATACATTATTTTACGACACAATGAAGTTAATATATATGTTTTTCTATCTCATCTAAAATCTCGCTTTATTAAATTTAAATAAAACTTCTCTAAGTTAGGTTAGGTTTTGGGGGATAATGCTGTTCGCGTCCGTGGGCTTTAGCTCTAGATACCCACACGTGTCCCCTGGGTAGCGCTAAATGAACAGCCCCTTTTAAGAGAGGTAGGGCCTAGCGATTTGTCATCTCGCTTGAATCTGGAGCGGCCCACCTGGGGCAGTACCTCCGCCTTGCAGAAAGATCACAGCCATAATAGCACTGCTGCTTACTCTGTAGGTATGTTGTGTTGTGTTCCTGATGGTAAGCAAGGTTTCCAGAGCTCCAAACCCCCTGCCCCCTTTCCTAATGATGATGATGGCGCAGTTAAATAAGCTACCCCAGGAGGGTACCAGCTGCGCTAGCGTTGGAGAATCCCTCTCTGGGCCTCCATGCTCAGGTAACACTTTGCCTGAGCGTGGACGCCGAGACCGCCCCAAATCGTACTCTGGGGGGGGCAAAACCGCGCTCAATCGTCTGCCATCCATCCGAGGCAAGAGCAAGGCATCCCCTGCCACCCTGGCCGTGGATTTCTGCAACATCAGAGGCCTACATTCTAACCTCAATGCTGTCCACCATCACCTCGAGACAGAGAAACCGGCCTTGCTCTTTTTGACCGAAACGCAGATATCATCTCCAGCGGACACTAAATACTTATCCTATCCTGGATACGAACTGGAACACTCCTTTTTGCCCAGGGCCGGGGTATGCGTGTACGTTAGAGATGATATCAGCTTTCGCCGCCTCAGCAATCTTGAAGGTAGGGACCTTTCCACCTTATGGCTACGTATAGACAGCGATGACCATCCCCGCGTCTATTCGTGCCTGTATAGGTCCCATAGTGACGATGCCGAAACTGATCGACTCTTGGAGCAGCTCCAAACGGCGGCAGACTCCGTGCAGATGCAGATCCCATCCGCAGAGATCATAGTTCTTGGCGATTTTAACGCTCATAATGCCGAATGGCTGGGCTCCAGCAAGACAAGATCATGCGGGGAGATCTGTATACGACTTCGCTTTAGCATATGGCTTGACACAATTGGTTACAGCGCCTACGCGAATCCCAGATGTGGTGAGCCAAGAACCTTCCCTGTTGGACCTTCTGCTGACTTCCCATCCGGTTGACTACTCTGTCTCTGTCATAGCCCCACTCGGTTCTTCGGATCATTGCCTGATCCGGAGTGCTGTGCCAATCACGCGCTCGCCGCGCCGGCGAGTTGCCTGTACCCGCCGTGTGTGGCACTATAAGTCAGCAGATTGGGACGAGATGCGGTTGTTCTTTGCATCCTATCCATGGAGGCAGGTTTGTTTCACGCCGGATAATCCTACCGCCGTTGCTGATTCTGTGGCTGACGTGGTGCTGCAGGGAATGGAGCTTTTTATACCATCCTCTGCGGTCCCCGTTGGTGGCAAATCCCAACCTTGGTTTGGTCGCTCTTGCAAAGCGGCCTCTCGCCGAAAACATGGGTGTTATCAAGCCTGGGTAAATGCGGCAGCGGTACGAGATGTAAAAACCAGTGCATTCAAAAAGGAGTTCAACTTTGCCTCTAGGTCCTTCAAGAGAGATATTGCTAAAGCGAAGTCCTTGCACATTGGTAGGATTGGCGAGAAATTAGAGCGCCTTCCTTCGGGAACTCGTGCGTTCTGGTCTCTTGCCAAAGCTATCCAGGGGAATTTCTGTACGCCATCTTTTCCACCTTTGCACATAGGTAACGATTCCTTGGCCCACGACGCTAAAGACAAAGCCGATTTTCTTGGCAAACTCTTTGCGTCCAACTCGACTTTGGATGACGGGGGAAACGCGCCGCCGATCATCCCGCGGTGTGAGAGTTCTATGCCGGATGTCCGGTTCTGCCAAACCTCAGTGCGTAGAGCTCTTCTTTCCCTCGACATTCATAAGTCGAGTGGGCCTGATGGAATCCCCGCGATTGTGCTAAAGATGTGTGCTCCTGAATTAACACCGGTCCTAACGCAACTTTTTCGGCTCTCATATTCTTCTGGCGTAGTCCCGACTTCGTGGAAGTCAGCTTTGGTGCACCCGATCCCTAAAAAAGGCGACCGCTCAAATCCGTCCAACTACAGGCCAATAGCTATAACCTCCCTTTTCTCCAAGATAATGGAGGCCATTATCAATCGCCAGCTGCTTCGGTACCTAGAGGACCACCAGCTGCTCTGTGACCGACAGTACGGTTTCCGTGGGGGTCGCTCGGCTGGTGATCTTCTAGTTTACCTGACACATCGGTGGGCGCAGGCAATCGAGACAAAGGGTGAGGCATTGGCAGTTAGTTTGGACATAGCGAAGGCCTTTGATCGAGTTTGGCACAAAGCACTTCTAGCAAAACTTTCATCCTATGGGCTCCCAGAGAAATTATGCGAGTGGGTCAGCAGCTTTTTAGCAGACAGAAGCATAAAAGTCGTAGTCGACGGTGAATGCTCTGACTCCATGTCTGTAAATGCTGGTGTCCCCCAAGGCTGTGTGCTATCACCCACGCTGTTCCTCCTGCATATTAATGACATGTTGCAAATCAGCGGCATTCATTGTTATGCGGATGATAGTACGGGTGATGCCTTTTACACCGGCCGTGCCAATATTTCTCGGGAAAACGTCATTGAGAGTCGAAACAAACTTGTGTCTGAAATTGAGTCTTCCCTAAAAGAAGTCTCAGAATGGGGCCGACTTAATCTAGTCCGTTTTAACCCCTCGAAGACACAAGTTTGTGCATTCACCGCAAAAAAGTTAGCGTTTCCGGCATCTCCACGATTTGAGAGCACTCCCCTAGCAGCCACAGCCAGCATCGGAATCCTTGGCGTCGACATTTCGAAAGAAGTCCAGTTCCGCGGCCACTTGGAGGGTAAGGCCAAATTAGCCTCGATGAAGCTCGGTGTGCTCAACAGATCGAGACAGTATTTCACGCCGGCTCACCGCCTACAGCTCTATAAGGCGCAGGTCCGTCCACATATGGAATACTGTTGTCATCTGTGGGCAGGGGCTCCTCAGTACCAGCTCCTCCCTCTAGACCGCATTCAACGGAGAGCGATTCGAATTGTCGGCTGCCAGCGTGTTTCCGATCGGCTTGATCCCTTAGCACTGCGTAGAGATGTAGCCTCGCTTTGCATTTTCTACCGCATGTACAATGGGGAGTGTTCCGATGAATTGTTCGGATTAATCCCCGCCGCTTCCTTCCGCCATCGCCCTACGCGACAGCTTTTCCATTCTCACCACGTAGATGGTTGGCAGTCCTCAACTGTGCGTTTCTCCCGAAACTTTCTGCCTCGCACAGCCAAACTCTGGAATGAACTGTCGCCTGCGGTATTTCCGGACCGTTATAACCTTCAAGCCTTCAAGAAAAGAGCGTACTCCCATCTTAAAGGCCGGCAACGCACCTACAACTCTTCTGGTGTTGTAAGTGTCCATGGGCGTCGATTATCGCTTACCATCAGGTGATTCGACTGCTCGTTTGCCTCCTATATCATAAAAAAAAAAAAAAAAAAAAGGTTTTTATCGAAATTTGTCCAAAAAAGCCATTCCCGAAGTGTTCCATCTCTTTTTCTCGTGCGCGGGCGGCATAAGCGTGTCTTTGTCTAGGGGGCGTGTTCGACTCGAATCAAGGCCTCCCCTTTTAACGAGTTCGATGCGGACGGAGTCGCGGGCAGAAGCTGGTAATCCATAAAATAAACTTTTAAGATTTTTTCAATAAGGTTCGTTGAAGCTTTATAAAACTGAATATCATAGCGGTGGAAAGGCTAGAGAATGCAGAAAGCACAGCCACTGTGGCAGCGCTCCGAACTGGCTTTGCACAGTTTTAATCAACTGATAAGTACAGTGGAGCTACTCTGTGTGTGTCTTGGAAGCTGCCTACAGCTTGGCTCTTGTTGGTGGAGTAGATATCAGCTCTTCATTAACCGACACTACACTCCTTTATTTAGGGAAAAGTACAGTGATCCCATCTGCCTACCGCACCACATAACTATAATGGTATTTATATTATAATTTTGCACGAGTCTAACGCGATATTTATTTTCCTAAATTTCTTACGTTTCGACCCATGTTGTACCGGTCATGGTCGAAGATCAATATTAATAACTAGCTTCCACCCGCGACTTCGTAATTTAATTAATTTTTATTTAATTTTTTATTTTAATCCAAGCTATAAACTATCTTTGTGCAAAATTTCATTCAAATCGGTTCAGCCGTTTAAGCGTGATTGAGTAACAAACATCCAAACATCCAAACATCCAAACATCCAAACATCTAAACTTTCGCATTTATAATATTAGTAGGATTAGTAGGATAATTCAAATACTTATATGTGTATAAAGCGCGAGAGTTTAAAGTGTTGTATAACTTAAGTGGTGTTGAAAAGACCTGTTTAAGCAGCAACCATTCAACGACAATAACGTCATAAAGCTGGCTTTATTCGAATGAATCCGCGCTGAATCGCCAACAGTCTACTGAGCGATTACTTCAGTTCACTGCTGTGATTGTTCTCAACACTATTATTACTTCAGTTCACTGCTGTGATTGTTCTCAACACTATTATTACTTCAGTTCACTGCTGTGATCGTTCTCAACACTATTATTACTTCAGTTCACTGCTGTGATTGTTCTCAACACTATTATTACTTCAGTTCACTGCTGTGATTGTTCTCAACACTATTATTACTTCAGTTCACTACTGTGATTGTTCTCAACACTATTATTACTTCAGTTCACTGCTGTGATTGTTCTCACCACTATTATTACTTCAGTTCCCTGCTGTGATTGTTCTCAACACTATTATTACTTCAGTTCACTGCTGTGATTGTTCTCAACACTATTATTACTTCTGTTCACTGCTGTGATTGTTCTCAACACTATTATTACTTCAGTTCACTGCTGTGATTGTTCTCAACACTATTATTACTTCAGTTCACTGCTGTGATTGTTCTCAACACTATTATTACTTCAGTTTACTGCTGTGATTGCTCTCAACACTATTATTACTTCAGTTCACTGCTGTGATTGTTCTCAACACTATTATTTTCAGGCGTTTTAATTTTAGGACGGTGAAGTTATTAAACTTTTTAAGCAACCGAAAACTTGCGTAACATTTTAAACTCTCGCACTTTGACAGTTTAAGTTACACGTTTATTATTTAATTGACGTCATAAAGGGTTTCTTCTTCTTGTTGTTCATGTGCCATCTTCATCTCCAGCTCGGCGACCATTTTTTGCCCATATATCTATCTAAGTATAGTCATGTGAATTAAGTAGTTTTTAGCAATAGAAGCCTCCAACCAATATCTTTAATTCTTCATCCAATATATTTTTCATTCATGACCTCTTTTTCCTTCCACGAGTGTTTTCCCTTCAATGATTGATCATAACAACTCGTATCGTTAAAGAGATTGTGTTATCCAATTATGAAAATAATTAATACGATACACATATTTAAATTACAATTTTATACTCAGACGCGAACTCGGGTCTAACGCGACCATTATATTATTATTATTATTTACCTTTATTTCTGGAGTTTCGGCACAGGGCATGGTCCCAGGTGACTTTACCAGTGTAATATAATATTAATGTAAACTTGGGTATACATAATGCCCAAATCTAACTTCATATATACCAGGTTTGTTGTGTGAGGTAGAGCTGCGCTGTCGTTAAAGTGAAATGATTGCTTCTTTGATTTTAATTCGTGCTTTGTATAGTCTATCACTTTTGGCATACTGGTACACTTGCTTGTAGGCACACAATTAAAGAAATCCTTTTTGGTTCGCTCTCCTTCAATCTGGAATGCCTGCGCTGCGCCTGCGCCGTCTCTGTATAATTCACACCTTAGTCCATTTCTCCTCGCTCACGGCCTCGCAACCACATGCTCATGCTCTCAACACAGCTCTGCCCTGCTATTCTGTAACTTATTTTAAGCTCACCTCACCGCTCACCCAAAATATATGGGTGCTCGGAACGCGCTAATGCGACTCACCTCACCCGTCACACCTAACGAAACTAGACCTCGACCAACTCTTAGTTAATACGAATCGCGGCATCAAGATAGGTTTGTGGGTGAGCTGTGAGGTGAGCTTAAAACAAGTTACGAAATAGCGGGGTGAGTGGACACTCATTACTCACCCTAGCTCGGTAGACATATTCTTGTCAAATAATTGTCACACTATTCTTGTACATAATCCGTAACACACATTAACCAAATTAGACCTAATTAATAATGTCAGGTAATTAATATCACGAGGCAGTTTCCGCCGAACACAAAGGCGCAACTAAAACAATGGCGGACGTGAGGGTTTTGAGCTGATCCTGAGGGTCTAGACCAGTCAACAAGGCCGTGGAGTTTGACATTAATCGTTCACTTAAAAAAATATTTTCAGTTATTTTTGGAGCAGTCGATGTCAATGCGTATCACAATGGAATAAGGTGCAGAAACGGTACAACCTTTTATTGGCGACTGTTAATTTTTTTTTTGCTTTAGCCCCCTAGCTGGTCTCCTTTAAGAAGTTTGACAGTTGCTGTGTCAAATTAAACATCATAGAACACGTAAAATGTTGCTAATTGGAGGGATTCGGGTTCAATTCCCATTCGCTTATAATTTTCCAATGATTCACTTTCTTTAAAAAACTATCAAAAGCAGAAGCTTCTGTTTCGTACCTGGTAAATCAACTATTTTCTTTCACTAGTTGCCATAGTTACGTCTCCTGGGTCGCTTTTTTAAACTGCGATTTCATTCTGCGTTAGAATCCCGGTAAGGGCATTTATTTGTGTGATGAGCACGAATACTTGTTCCTGAGTCATGATGTTTTTATGTATTTAAGTATCTATTTATCTATACTTATAAGTATGTATATCGTCGTCTAGTACCCATAGCACATTTGCTTAGTTTGGGACTATGTCGATTTGTGTAAGATTGTCCCCAAAATATTTATTTTATTTTTATTTATTTATATATCACCTCGGTCGCTAACAGACGTACGACCGGCTTCATGTAAGCTGCTAGCCTAGCCCATGGACGCCTGCAACTCCACGATAACTTTGCGCGGAGGACTCGCTTAAGTCAACAAGTCATCATCATCATATCAGCCGAAAGATATCCACCGCTGGTCTTAGGCATTAGGCGCTTAAAGCGCCGTAGGTTCAGCGAAGTTAAGCGAACAGAGTTTTTGAAACAATATAATGCGCCTGTTTATAATAAAATGGTTTCAAAAAACACGAATAGTAATCTTGAGATTTTTGCAGCGAGATCAGTGATTCAAAATATGTTTAAGAAATTTTTCCTTGATAGAAAAAAAAACACGAACATAGGTCTAAAATACACTTAAAATATTCGTAACAAATTATGCACAAAAGCTAAAAATATTAAAATTACTTCTGAAAATCGGCCATATCATGTTTAAGAGAACTCAGTGCTTACTTTTTATTTATTTAAACGGCCAAAAAATTCAAATTTATAAACATGATATCCGCGCTTCCGAGCACGCACTTCCATCTCGCTCACGCTTATGCTCAGTGAGAGGAAGAGAAGACCATGAAACTACGGCACCTTAAGTATAACAACTCATAAAATTTGATTAAAATACACACCTCATTGCTTGGTCTAAACAGCAACACCTAATCCTATTGAGAAACGGATAGATCCTTTCATATAATGCTGTGACGTGAGCATACACTCCTCTAGTGACATATTTATGATTAAACGAGCTTCTGCCCGCGACTCCGTCCGCATGGAACACGTTTACATCTAAGCTCCATACAATCTTTAACCCCCCATTTCACCCCCTTAGGGGATAACGTCCTTCCCCTCAGCTCAAACTATACTTATACCAAATTGCATCTAAATCGGTTCAGCGGTTTAAGCGTGAAGAGGTAATAGACAGACAGACAGCCACTTTCGCATTTATAATATTAATATGGAAAGTATGGATATGACGTAGCACAATGCAAGTAAAATTTAGGGACACTCATGTGCGACTATTATGATATCATCACCTTACATTATGCATCTGGTAAATGTAAGATATGCAAGCCAGTTCTTGGTATACACATAAAGTAAATATAGCATAGAGTAACTATCCCATACTGCGGTCGAATATTTCTGAAGAACGTTAAGAGATGTCGCTTGGAGCACCACTGACGGATATTAATATTTTACGTTATACGAAATCTCAAATATTATCATTAATAGATATTCATTTTCACTTATCAAATTAAAAAAAAAAAAAAAACCAGGCAGGCCTTAATAGATCGTAAATCGATTCAAAATAATTTATAACATCCTTTATTTGTGCGCTATCTAGTGAACGGCTTGACCTTTATTACAGCTTAGCTTGTAAGTGGACAAAGTATACATGCGCAGGATTCTAGCAGGATAAGTGTCCATAGATGGTGCTGTATTAAACCTGATATATTTACTAAACCTAAACGCATTGTTGTTACGAAAATATATAAATAAGTTTCTGTCAAAAATTTAATTTTTGGTACAAGCTTTTATTGCCGACTGTACTTTTCTGTATACCATCATCAACTGCTCATTGAGACGATTCTAACGAGCACCAACTCGATGGGGTTATATGGTTTTATTACGGAGTTCTTATGGCCACCTTCTGTCTCTATCATCAGATCAGCTCGATGGTACCATAATATTGAATGTCATCCAAACTATAGTTATACCCAAAATTTCAGCTCAATCGGTGACCGGGAAGTGGGTCAAATTTAACTTGCAAGATTTGACGGACAACTTACTTACATACATACTTTTATACTTACATACGAAAGAAGTCAAGTTACTATAAAACTTGTAAAAAGACCTATCGGTTTTTGCACTCCGGGAGTGCCGGCAGAAGAGAAAACTTGAATAATTTTAATTTTGCAAAAAAAATCCCTTCCGCCCCCCTCTCTCCCCCTGCGTGCCAATATATCTAATAACAAACTTATTAGTAGTACGCTATAGTTCAACTTAACTCGGCAAAATTGATGAAGTAGACGAAGAAATAAAATACCAATTTGTTTTTGCCATTGCCAAATATTTTTCAAAGCTTTATCTCTTTAAGAATAACGTCCAAATTCGAACTATTCGAATTTGCTCAATAGCAAAGCGGTAAAGGACGCGCGGACAAAATTACAAATTTATTTGCAGAATATGCAATTGCAAAGTGTTTAACGGCTTTATATTCTTACGAATAGCGTTCAGTTTTGAATGAAGTCGAATCGGCTAACAGCAATATATAAAAGTTTGATAAAACAAAATGGAATTTGCATTTACGGAAAATGTGTTACGACCTTATACTGTTAACAATAAAGTATAAATTAGAACTATGTGCCCCTAGTCAAACCCCCGTTTTCCCCCCCGCCCCCCAGCCTCGTCCCGAATCTCTCGCCATCCTCCTACGGTCACGTGGCCTCTTACGCATCTGACGTCACAAATATCTGTCGCGAGTTTAACAATTTTTCCCCATCCCAAAAAGTGCTCAGCGCCGCTAAAGAAGTTTTCACTTCAAAAAGAAAACATACATACATACATACATACATTCACGCCTTTATTCCCAAAAGGGGTAGGCAGAGCACATGAAACTTATGTTCCAGCGCCACTTCTAGCATAAATGTGGGTATAAAAAAGATCGACAAAATGTGATATTGCAGTGATAGGTTGCTAGCCCATCGCCCACAACACACTTCAACCCTGCTCCCTTAGTCGACTTTTACGACACCCACGGGAAGAAAAACGAAAACGTACGAAGAGTTTTTAAATAAGATGAAGTAAAAACTAGTGCCTATGCCAAATCTTGGGATTAGGTGTCAAAGCGGACCCCTGGCTCCTTTAGGGGCACACCCGGGAATATCGCTAGGATTGTGATGCGACCAGCTGATGAGTTTAGTAGATAATTATTAGAATAGGTAACCTAGTCTCTAAAACATCAGAATACTACAGTAAGTAAAAAATATAACATACATTTATTCGGGACCTATACGTAAAACTGTTTTTATTTTACAACTTATTTGAATATTCTTTCTTTACATAGGTATCTAGTACCATAAATAAAGAATAATACCTATAATATGTACCTACTGCCATTCACATTTGAGTATGTAGCAATTTATGATTCAAATTGCCAATAAGTACCTAAAATTATCGAAGTGCTTACGACGCGCGACGTTGTCAGCTCGCGCTGGCAGCGCCGTAGTTCGATCTGGCAACGTCGCCAACTGTATACTAATTTCCAATTTATTTTATTATTTTTAACATCTCTGCATAACGTTCCATTTCGACATCTTATATATTACAACAAATGAATTACTGCGTGTTACAAATATTTTACATTAAATTAAAATAAACATAAAGTGACTGCAATCTCTTAAATTATTAATAAATAATGGAGCATAATTATTTATTTCTTATCACTTCGCACTCGTCTTTGAAACTGTATAATAGTAAAGAGAACTGCGTACAACGAAACGACTCAGTGCAGACGAAACACAGATTACAGAGACGAAATGAGAAAATGTTGCTACAAAATTATTCCTTTAAATTGTAGGTAAACAGAATAAACTTTGTCCATTTGTAAAAATGCGAAAAAAATGAGTATGAGTTTATTGTCTCAATTAAAAATACAAATAAAGATAACCTGCGGTATGATATTTTTTTATAAAAGCGTAGTGAAAATATACGTGTAATTACATAGGCAAAGTCAAAACGTCAGAAGTATATGGAAAGATAGAGACTTAACTGGCCACACTGAAACTAGAGACGATAGGTATCAACTCTACCACGAACATATTGTTAATGTTATTCTTTTAAAATTTGACCTCCGCTTATTTGAATGGACCTACGATTTGATTTAGAAACGGATTTGTTTGCCAGTGATTTACATACGACCACTTGGACTTCTACCGGACTGATTTGATATTATTGAATTTACCAAAATGACACATCGGTGCCAATTCATAAACTGTCACACATTGTTTCGTTTTCCAGTTAGTGATAAAAATCGCCTACGGATCTGGATTAACAATTCAGGTAAGCTCTATTTTATTTACAATAAATAAAATTATACAACTAAGCACATACATACTTGGTGACGTCGGGCATGCGTCAGTCAACTTGACTTTTTATCAATGTTCCAAAACATCGTTTTGTCTTTCAGTTTTTTATCGCGTTACTTACGTTAAAATAAGTTTATATCTCGCTCCAAACTGATTAGTGTCCTTATTAATCCTTCATTTCATGTTTGCACTGTACCTAATGGTAATGATAAACTAGTTAGGAGTTTGCTTGTTGGCATTTTATTTTGAATCTTTTGAATTTACTTATTCGCAGTGTGATTGCCAATTCGTGAAAATATCTAACCGGAAATGATGGCTGAAGTACTTGGTTTAGCTTGAGATTTCACTACTTTTCAGGCCGGAAGGCTTGGCAGGTTTTTTTACAAGAAATGTACTTGATGGAAATTAATAATATCTAAGTATTTAGTTTTATGACGACTGCTTTAGCCTAGTTGGTAATGACCCTGCCTATGAAGCAAGAGGTCCTGGGGTCGAATCCCTGTAAGGGATTTTTTTTGTGTGATGGGCACAAATATTTGTTTCTGAGTCTTGGATTTTTTCTATGTATTTATACCTATTGGAACTATATATATCGTCGTCTAGTACCCATAATAGCTTATTGAGCTTACAATGGGACTAGTTCAACCTGTGTAAGATTGCCCCTTAATATATATTTTATTTTATTTATTTTTAATTTCAGGCAACATCAATCTCACATCTTTGACACCTGATCAGTTAAAGTACTGCTATCTTTTTGAAGTGCATTTTGAATCCTGCTATGAGTCACAATGATAACCAGAGAAGGTTGACCGGGACAGCTATTACTAAACACTATCACTGTGAAGATAAATCAATTGATGTTATTAGCTTTGTGTCTGTAGAGCACCCAATGCAAGGTATGTCTTGATTTTTTATTGTTCAAATAGTATTTTCTTAAAAACATGATGACAATTTTTCTGAAAAGGGACTCCTTAAGGCACACATGGGAAATGTACAAAAAAATTGTTTATCATTGAAAATAGGATGGCATTGGTATCCGTTCATGTCAAACGAGATAGCTTTAAGAAAATATTGCGTTTGGTGTCGGGTTACAAAAGCACCACACCCTTTCTTCCCGTCGGTGTTGTTGGGCCAAGCAACTTATACTTGAAAATATATACAGGCTGTCCCAGCGCTATGCAACTTGAAGGGACAGTACCTTAAATATTGTAGATAAGATATTTTACTGAAAGGAGATATTATTGAATATTTTATAGTAAGTAATACTGCACTCAAAGATTTTCATAAAATTGCTTGCTTCGTCTGGGAGTCAATCCGACCATAGAGGAAATATTTATTTATGATCCGGCTAAATCCAACTCCTTTCTTTCAAGCTAAATTGTACTTAGAAGAAATCATTCTTTATTTTTAGCTTACTTATTGGCATCATAAAAGCACGAGGTGTTTTTATATCACATATAAATAAAATAAATAAAAATAAAAAAGCTTTATTAATTCCATTACAGCGTTTTTTACAGTTAGTAAGTAATGAATTATGTATGTAATGTATTGAATTTCTTAGCTAAACACGCAGAACTAAAAAAAAATGCTTATAAGATGTTAGGATTGTTAGGTTAGGTTAGTTAGGTTTCACATATAGCCGGTTTTTATTAGCATACGGCGGCAAGCATATTTGAAAATATTAGCAGTATAATTTAATAATAATATAAACAATAAATCAGCTTATATACGTCCCACTGCTGGGCACAGCCCTCCTCTCAAGGATGAGAGGGAACGGGCAGTAGTGCCCACGCTGGCCCAGTGCGTGTTGGGGACTTCACATACACCTTTGAATTTCAAATTACTTAAAAAAATGTGTCTCCTCCACACATGAATGACTTAACAAACGTATACAGACACTACCTAATCGATCTATCGTATGAGTCCTAATTCTATCAACTCAACGGAAGGGGTAAAGGGGACGATTAACAAAATTTAAGTATGCTCGGATAATATTGTTTAGTTTAATATTTATTTTTTAAATTTCAGGATCTGGTACTGAAATTACATTCGTTGACGTGCGACCTACGGGACAAAGTAAGAAAACCTGACAATGATCCTGAGGAGTGGCCAACTTCAGCACCACAACCCGCATCGCCACAGCCCTCATCACATCATCACGTCCAACTGAGGCTCCTCAAATAAAAAGACATCTGGAAGAAAGCTCCTCTTGCGTGGACGTGGGGGCGGCGGCGTCGAGCAACGCATCCGACAGATTATTTAAACACATTCAAATTGTATTTATTCAGAGCACGTAGATGTTTTAAAAAAATATATTGTTACTTTTTTTTAGTAACAATATATTTTTTATATTTGTAAATCTCACAAAAGAAGTCTACAAAATCAGCAAAAAATTAGGCTACTTACTGCAAAGTAAATGAAATAATTTACATATAATACGTGTTATTGAACCCTTACCTTTTTACCTTACTTTTCTCAAGGAAATCTGCATTACTCACAGGCAGTAAATAGAAGAATGTCTCGGATCGCATGTAATGCACGCAAGGGCAAACAAAATGCGATCGGAGGCTTTTTTACTACTGCCTTGCCGGTGGTGTTCGCACCTTTTTTTATAACTGAAGCTTTCAACCTCAATAGTTTTTAAATTTTGTATATTAAGGTACCTTCTTATTGTTCCTTAAGTTTGTTCTATAATCGTCCTCCTACAGTTGTTCCTGGTAATAATAATCTTGAAAAATCCAGGGGAGTCAAAAGCGCGATTCCGATCCTTTACTGAATTGAGTATTCAATGTGCTGTGGTTTTATCGATCGAGGGAGCGAAGCGAACGAAGTTCTACGCTTCAGCTTGGGCCGAAAATCGTTCGTATGTCCGGTTTCTGTCCAGCTGTCCGGCTGTTCTCCTCTACAGGTCGCATTCTTAACCGATTCTCGTGAAATTTTGTGAGCAGGTTCGGTTTAGTATATAGTTTTTTCTGTAACTTTTTAGAAATTAAAAAAAAGACAGGTTCGCTAGTTTCTACAGCACATAGAGCCACTAGCACAATAAATCGCATGGCAGCAAATAGACGAATCAAAGTACAGCTTTGAGATTGATAGTACAAATGCACATCATCAAACAAGATGAGTTTTGTTGATAGTGGGGATCCACATAACTCCCCCCTCGGGAGCCCTGGCAAGCTTACCCCCAAGAACACACCACATACCTAAGTAGCAAGTAGTGGAACTTTGGCTGCGGTCTTATGTAAGGTTGCTTATATAGGTACTTTATTTATGGTACATGATGGTACGGTGGAGGTTCTAAGAAAAGGTACAAAAATTGAGCATTTTATTGACTGCTCGCGTGTGCTCTAACAAAACAGAAAAAAATACTATTATTTTACTTTGTGTAAACCTATCTTGCAAAGTGACATCTATTGACCGCGTAAAACAGATTTTTTACAACATCACCTGTTGTAGGTACAGATGCCGTTAGTGTATTCAATAATCCGTAAAAGGCAATATTGATATAAACGACATCTTTTGCTGAGAGCAAATGTACATACCAGTTCACTAACGCCCCCTGGTGCTCACAGCAAATAAGGCGGTTTCATTTTAATGTATGGCGTGGATATATCTTCTTATACTTTATTTATGGTATACATACTTGGTATTCAGAATTAATATTGCATGTCCAATATTTAAATGAAACCAGTATTATTAAGTCCTACATTCCATAATACATAAATGAAGCACATATCATGAATAATTCAAACCAGACGTATACGATAGATATTAATAAGTTTCATGTACCTGATGTAAGTTTACTCTGTTTACTGCACAAAACTTCTTCTCTTTTCGGCCTCCTCGCTTTCCATCAGCAAACACATTAACAAAGACATTCATTTTATTAAAAATAAGACTGGGTTGCACCAAACGTTGGCTATTTAACGGATGGCTAGCCATCGCGACCGACGCCACGTGCCAAGGCGCCATCTATGGGAATCCATCATTTTACCGAAAATAGTTTCATCGTTTATCGTTTCCTATAACACTATACGCAGAATTTTATCATCACTTAGGAATCATTCATCGAACTTCGTTAGATCGCTCATACATTTGCTCGAATTACCTTTTACACGAGAATCAACTCATCGAATTTTACTTTATTAATTATTATTTTACTTGTCCATCGACATAGTCGTTCATCGAATCGCCTTTAGTTACTATAATTTCGGTTTTTCGGATCAAGCTTGGTGTCAAGAACTGGATAGAATTGAAACTTTCGAGTCGCATGTTTAAAAAAGATGCAAATAATTCCACGGTTTAAGGTCACGTTAACCGTGGTATTATTGGTATTGCTTTAAGAACGTGATTGTTAGAACAGTTTGTTTTTACCATAATAAAACCTAAAGAAATATTTTCCTACATAAATAGATATCTGCATTAATTAAAATATCTTTTACCAAATTAATAATATCTATTTATGTAGGAAAATATTTGTCTAGGTTTTATTATGGTAAAAACGGACTGTACTAACAATCAAGTTCGTGCTATTTTCTCTTAAGTCATGCACAGATAATTTTGATTGCCGCCTTTCTACTGCTGATTTTTTTTGTCTAAAACATGGTATTTTTTTCTGGGAGATAAACAATATCTTACCTAAGAAATGTTCGGTCGATTCGGTGACAAAACGAATGTTTACGTAGGGCAAATTCTTTGTGGCAATATGGACCCTAACGCCTACCGTTTCCCTTAAAGCTTACCTATTTATCCCCTAACAAGGCATAAACAATATAGAACGTGTCTGTTTGTAGGGCACGCAACATGTGCTCGATGAGCGCTTCGAACCACCGTGAGTGTCACTCTACTGCAATGGAAGCTAATAGCTAAGATAGAGCGTCCGTCACTGGCTGACACCGTTTGATAGAACAAGACGGACGCTCTATCTTGTCACTTAGCGCGTGATAAGCCCGACCATGATACGGGGCCAGTTACAACACGAGATTATTAAATCACGTACGCAGCAGTGTTAAGATGGATACGAGTATTAGGAACTCCGCGGTGGCAGTGCATGTGTGCGGTACATGTGCGACCTCCGAAGGGTTCGAAACATGTCACCCGCAGTGACAGTTAGTTAGTTTAATCGTATTTGGTAGTATACATTTCGAAGCAACATGTATATAAATAAATATTAGGGGACAATTTTATACAAATCGAACTAGCACCATACCTCATTAAAGCTTGTATTATGGGTACTAGACGTACTAGACAACGGTATATTTAATAAATATGAAAACTTAAAAACATTGAAAAAAGTCCGAGACTCAGGAACATTCATATGCTCATCACACAAATATTTGCCCCTATTAGGAGTCGAACCCAGGACCATCATTCCCTACCGACTAGGCTCGGTTAGCCTACAGAGTGCAGTTTCTCTATAAATTATAAAGGTTAGATGAGTCAAGTTGACTTTTTACTAGCACAGCTAAAAGAGGAAAGGAAGGAAATTCCACACTAAATTGTTTCATTGCCGATTGTATCCGACTTCAATTCTATTCCAGGTTCACCTCATCAAAATTAAACGCGTCGAAAGGTTAATGGAGATATACTAGCATAACATAACCCTCATAGCGTTATTCCCGGTTGTGCCCTAAAGGAGACCGGGGTCCGCCTTGACACCTATTCCCAGGATTTGGCATAGGCACTAGGTTTACAAAAGCGACTGCCATCTGACCTTCCGACCCAAAGGGAAAACTAGACCTGATTAAGATTAGACCAGTTTCCTCACGATGTTTTCCTTCACGGAAAAGCTAAAGGTACATAACTTCCGAAAAACTCATTGGTACGAGCCGGGATTCGAACCCACGCCACGACTGCCGCTTGACCAGCCGCATGCCTGAACCACTAGGCTATCGTAGCTTTACATCTAGCTAATATCTTTATACGATTAGGTAATACGTAAGTGGCACTAAGCAAAGTTTGTCCGACATTCAATATTGGCTCTAACTTTGCGAGAGTGTGCCAAACTCAATGTAAGTATACATAATACATACCGCCTCTATGTACAAGGAGCGTGGGTAGAAAATCTTACTTAATTTTGTTACTATTTTGAAGTAATTTTCAGTAAGACTGCTTGTCCACTATAGCCACGTTTAAACGACGTTTCCACATATGATATACTGACGATTTGAAAGTGCTTGTTGATAGGCCTACTTGAATAAAGATTATTTTGAGTTTGAGTTTGAGTACGGGTTAGGCATATTTGTAGTAGCACGTTCTTACATAGCTTGGTAGCTTAGTTTGGCCGATGAGTATGTATATTTACATTATTATTAGGTAGGTATGTAAATTTACATTAACTACGATGGTGGTAAATTAACATGCAGGCCGCCTGACGGTAAGTGAACACCGTAGATAGCCTATGGACGCCTGCAACTTGCGAGGAGTAACAAAATACATGACATACCTAAACAGCATTTCAAGTCAATTATAACTCGATTCCTTCACGCGTCCCTAAAAAATGGTCATGATCATGACAGACTGACAAACGGGCACAAGTTGATCTTAAAAGAGTTCCTTTTCCGGTTGAGGTACAGAACCCCAAAAACAGGTAAAAAAACCGCTCAAATTTGTTGTTTCAACGACGAGATTATATTTTATCTCTTTGAACTTTGCACTCAATTTTACATTTATAATTATACCTATTTACGAAGATTTCTCACAACAAATGCCGCACATAACTCCTGTGAGTCAATTAACCCTTTTTTTGTAGTACCCAGTTTTTAATGAAGTCTCCATTGTATTTTTTGGGAAAAAAGGTGGATGGAATGTGTGAAACAAGATAATATGTAAGAGTAACGTTATTAGATGATGAGCGATTAAGAGGTATGGAAGAGAAATACCGCCGACCACGAATGTAGATACTTTTTATTTGGTATTAATTCAAAGTCCTTATTAGCAATATTCATAGGTATACATAGTAATAACATAACGTGTGCACCTACACCGAATAAATGGGATATGAGCACATGATCAAAAAAACGTGAAGCAATGAGGAATTGACATTCCATTCTGCTCCTTCAAAGAATGTTCAGGTAGCTGTCGGCTTCTTGGCATACGCATGTGATTTCAAATAAGCCCAGACAAAAACTTGCGCAGCAGAACTAAGGTAAACGAGATAGCCCTCAGAATCGCTAAACTTAAGTGGCAGTGGGCGAGGCATTGCACGTAGACCCGATGGCCATTGGGACGGAAAGGTTCTCGAGTGACGACCACAGTACTGGAAGACGCAGCGTGGGTAGACCCCCGACAAGGTGGACTGATGACCTGGTATAAGTCGCGGGATTCCGCTGGGTGCGGGTGGCGCAGGACAGGTCACTTTTTGACACTCTTTTGGGTGAGGCCTATGTCCAGGGCTGTTACTCGCTACGCGTTAATGCGTCTCACCCCGCCGGTCGCCCGTCACGTAACTAGAGCTCCACCTACGCTTAGTTACTACGCATCGCGGTGTCAAGATATATTTGTGGGTGAGCGTTGAGGTGAGCTTAAAACAAGTTACAGAATAGGGGGGCTGCAGTGGACGTCTCTTGGCTGACACGATGATAAAAAAAATTGCTTTAGCGAAATTTAGAATCTTGTACGCCAAATCACAGAAAATTCAACAGTATCGTTATACGTCCCACTAAAATACAGTCGCTATGTACAGTCGACTACAAAGAGAAAGATACGGCCGAAGTTACAAAAATATGTATACACGACTTTATTGCCTTGCTCTTACTTGATTTTTAGGACACTATATTTGGCCGTTAGCAGTATTCGAACCCTAGACTAGCTTCGTAGTCAGTATCAGTAAAGCTAAAGTAGTCTTCAAGTGTGTACAATTTAGAAATAAGCTTCTGTCATAAATTATATTTTGGTACTAGCTTTTATTGTCAGCTGTGCCTTTCGGTATAACGTCATCAACTATTCGTCGAGACGATTCTAACGAGCCCAAACTCAACGGGGTTATGTCTTTTAAGTCCTCAATGCCCATGGCCGCTTTCTGTCTCCATGATTAGATCAGCTCGATGGTATTATATTATTGAATTGTCATCCAAACTTTACTTAAAGCCAAAATTTGAGTGGTGAGATTCCACCCGAACAAACAGTTATACCTATATACATTGCAAGCTCAATAAAAGCTTGTAAAATGACCAGTAACTATCAAACCTACTCGTATAAATTAATATAAATGATACTTGCTTTCATGTCAGCCTTCCAGAGCAATAACAAGATCTCAAGTTACGTAAGCAAAATTCAATGCCGGAAGCTTACATCGCATTAAATATAATGCTCGCTCATCAAGTCGCCCTGAGACGCTTCTGCGAAATTTGATGCTGACTGTCCTGATACCAAATCATTGTTTATGTTTATAAAAGACTAGCTTCTGCCCGCGGCTCCGTCCGCGTGGAACTCGTAGCTCCATACAAACTTTCACCCTCCACGTCACCCCTGCCTGTGCTGATTTCTGAGATAAAAAGTATACCAATGTCTTTCCCCGGGACTCGAGCTTGAACGATCGAACTTATGCCTTCTGTATTGCCGGTACAGAGGGCACAAGTTTGAGTCCCTCCTCCTTCTGTTTAAATACAGTTGGCTGGAGGGCGAGAGTCCCACATACCCCCCCATTATAGCTTCCCCGGCTGTGGGGATGCGTAAGGGCATTTCCACTCCGTCAAAAAAAAAGGGCTGTTATTCGCTACGCGTTAATGCGGCTCACCCTGCCGGTCAGCCGACACGAAACTCGACCTCTACCTACGCTTAGTTATTACGCATGGCGGTGTCAAGATATATTTGTGGATGATCGTTGAGGTGAGCTTAAAACAAGTTACAGGATAGGGGGGCTGAGCTTCATGCGATGATGGTTTATTTTTCCATTACATTTGTTGTCTGTATCATATCGTATAAAATTGATTGTGGTTACTTCCACGTTAAATTGACACGAAACAAAAATACTTATTATATTTGTTTCGTTTAGAGGTAGTATAGTATGGATTTAAGACACGGTTCAAGATCCGTTACATTTCTTGTGATCATCATCACTATATCATCCGAAAGACGTCCACTGCTGGACATAGGCCTCCCCCAAAGAGTGCCAAAGTGATCGGCCCTGCGCCTGCCGCATCCAGCGACCTTCCGCGACCTTTGCCTTTGGGGTATATCCACACTGCGTCTTTCACTATCTACGTGGACGCCATTCGAAAACCTTTCCGCCCGAACGGGCATCGTTTCTACGTGCAATGTGCCCTGCCACTTATGTTTACCGATTCGGAGGGATATATCGGTTACCTTGGTTCTGCTGTAGATAGCATCATTTCTCATTTCATTTCATTTATTATTAATAACATATTTTACAGAATAATGGGTTAATACTAATATATTATATGAAGGGATACATTTTTACGACGATTTCTGATGCGCTCACGCAGAGAAACTCCCAGCATAGCCGCCTCCGTTGCCCTTTGGGTGACGTTGAGCCCTCGTAATATGAGGACCATAGTAAGCGACCACGTCTCAGTGCCATTTGTTACTTGCATTGAAAGACTAATGTACTCAATAATTTCTTGAAATAAAGCCTTATTGCTAATGTTACATTGTGCTTGCACTTCTACGTACCTGTACTTATTAGCGGGGGCTTTGCCCAGTGGCAGCGATTTAGGTGAAATATTTCCATATTGATTAGATTCAGATAGCTGAAGTTAGGTTTAGTTAAGGTAGACTCAGGCGGTTCACTTTTCTATCATTTTCTTGTTTCATTTTGCATCTTTCACTCAAAGTTACCAGTCTGAACTTTAGTTGAGTGAAACAAAACATGACAAAAAAATGAAGCATTCACTCAAGTGAACATTCGTTCAAGTGAACCGTCTGATTCTACCTTTAGTAATGTTTCATCCTTCTTTTTCTAATTTTCTTCATTTAAATGAAAAGTGTCAGAGTAAATAAAATAATATCCTTCGGAAAGTGATATAAATCTAATTATAAAAAGGAAAAGTGTGTAATATTGTAGTTCTGTAAATTTGCATGTAATGGGTAATCTCCGAAACCACCGGAACGATATCAAAATTCTTTAACCCGTGTAGAGAATGGACTTTCTGGTTAGACATATTTAGGCTATGTTTTAGACCACGGGTTTGCACGCGTTCTTTGCCATACGCGAACGAAGCCGCGCGGGCAGTTAGTATACCTATTTATATTCTTACTACAAATGCAGTACCTACAGTCATACTTTTTCACCTTGTTACCGCGTAACGATTGACATTAGATATATCTATTTGTAGTCGACTTTACCATTTTTTTGCTACTAGTTAGATAACTAGGCCGTCAAGGTCACATAACACAAAAGAAATATGGCCTAAAACCAAACAGTATGTAAACGCGGATACGTTATTTACGACCATCCTCGCCAAATTGGGGTTGATTAGAAAAACCCGGCCAACTGCGAGCTGTACAATCGAATGTACAAAGAAGAAGTGATCATAATATATGAAAGGACTTTGTTGGAGCATAAAGAAACTCTTTGGGAACGTACAGTCAGCTGCAGAGAGACGTGACCTCACTGCATAAAAGTTTGTAAGTATTTAGCAGCAGCATAAACGACTGGCCAGAAATGGCAAATGAATGTAGTTGACCAGCACAAGGACACTACTATGGCTGTAAGGCTTACATTTCTCACGGAGATAAAGGATGAAGGAAAGAAACAATAGACATTTTACATCATGTAATCCAGCAAACGGACAAATGTCTAAATGGCGCATGGCATTTGCAAATTACGTATTTATGTTCACACTTTGTTGTACACCATAAACAGGTAAAAAACAAACAAAATATATTAAATGCGTACCTTTCGCTGCACGAGATCTCTTCCAGTTCAAACGAACTCATAACAAGAATTATGTCTTCATTCAGTAAGCCTACGTCAAAATGTTTTGAACCAGTGCACACAGAAGATAATTCCAATTTAGTTTGATACGAAACTTAATTCCAATTGTGATGGGCACAGCGTTTTGTTAAAGCATTACGGTATAATCCGGTTCGAGGTTTGGCTTCCCTACAACTGGGTCGCCTGGCTAACCTATTTTGGAATAATCTAACATAATCATACAAGTGCGGAGGGTATGTCATGATTTTACGGGACACGTGGAGATGCAGGCATAGCATTGTTTGTCATTTTATCACTTACTAGCTTACGCCCGCGACTTCGTCTGCGTGGACTCAGAAAAAAGTTATCCTATATTTTAATTTAGGCTATAGACTATCTTCATGCAAAATTCATTCAAATCGGTTGAGCCGTTTAAGCGTGATTGAGTAACAAACATCCAACCATCCAAACATCCAAACTTTCGCATCTATAATATTAGTAGGACTAGCTTTCGTCCGCGACTTCGTCTGCGTGGCGCCGAGATAAAAACGATTATATATTCTAATCCAGGCTTCTTGCCAAATTTAATCCCAATTGATTGAGCTGTTTGAGCGTGATTGTGTAACAAACATCCAAACATCTAAACATCCAAACTTTCGCATTTATAATACTAGCTTCCGCCCTCGACATCATTTGCGTGGACCCGGGATAAAAACTTTCCCATATTTTAATCCAGGCTATAAACTATCTTCGTGCAAAATGTCATCTTAATCGGTTGAGCCGTTGAAGCGTTATTAAGTAAGAAACATCCAAACTTTCGTATTGATAATATTAGTAGGATTATTAGGATACTAGGATCGTTGTGGATAAGACAGCCGTTGTTCTCGCAGTTGGTAACTTGACAGAACGTGACGGATGTCTTATCCACATCGATAAGTGATAAATTGGCGACCATGCTACACCCGCTGCAGTCTGGGACGACTGAAATCGTCATTTTCGCACATGTACAAACGCCAACACAGTTAACCGGCCGTCCTGTATTTATATTGAAACTTACCACAATGCACATAAAATGCACGGATAGGTGATGGTATGTGCACCGCCATGAGTTTGTGAATGGGACAGATGTACCGTTTACTTATTTCGATCATCAAGTTCTTTCCAAACATACCAATACTAATGCTTTTGCATTTCAAAATGGTTTCCCTTGAAGTGACATGTGATAGTTTAAGGGATCCTATTAATATTATAAATGGGAAAGTTTGGATGGTTGGATGTTTAGATGTTTGGATGTTTGTTACTCACTCAATCAAGTTAAAACGATTTGGATAAAATATTACGAAAATACTTTATAACCTGGATTAAAATATAGTTAGGATAGTTTTTATCCCGGGTCAACGCCGAGCCGACGAAGTCCCGGGCGGAAGCTAGTAGGGTATAATTTTTCGAAAAACCTCGTGGTAATTCTGTACATGGCACTCTTATCGACACTAAATGACAAACCTCCCCTTGTAACGCTGTAATCGAGGCTCATTCAACGCCATAACCTGTTGATACAGGGGTCAACGATAACTTGGCACGCTGCCAGGGCAGATAAGGGAATTGCACACCGGCGGGCGAATTTGGCACTTTACCAGCGGCGGCGTGTGAGATGTTAAAGGCTTAGCCACGGCCCACATACGTGCCAACACTTTTGACAAGATGTCCTATTGGGAGGTGGCCTTCATCATCCTTCGTCCTCCTAGCATTTTTCCCGGTAGTGCCCTACACGAGGCAAGGGTAAGCTTTCGCACCTAATCTCAATCTAAAAATGGCGTAGGCACTTTAACACAGTGGTAGGAGTACGGGTTCGAACCTTCGACCTCCAGATTGGAAGTCGTACGCCTTACGCTCGGCTACAGTGGCTGGAAGGTGGCCTTATGAACTCTAAAACAATCCACTGAAACATTGACGCTTATTTTCATTAATAATTTTTTCACTATGTTGGTGGTAAACAAATGAACAGCGCGAATGATGGTAAGCGGTCACCGTAGCCTATGCGGCTAGCAATCCCAGGGGTGTTACCAAGCCTTTAAAAGGTATAGATTTTATTTTCTCCTTACTTTTGTGCCTCATAAAAACCTCGGCAGGGATCGTTTCACTACCCGAGCGTTCAGAGGAAATTAATCTAAACAGTTCCATACGTAATCATTTAAGTTCTAAGAGTAGGGTGTGGGCACTTAGGTCTGGTTGTTTCAAGTAATTGGTTATCGTAAGTGACTATAGTTTAACTTTCATCGTATGAGAGGTTTGTCAGTTTTCTATGGGTTGACAGCTGTCGGCGACATACTTACCTAACCATAACCATGCCAGGTATTTTTGTAATATGACCAGAATTAGGATATGGGATGCCAGTTTCCGATAGCCATGTTAGAATTTGACTATGTGGGAGCGATTCTGCCCGTTGCCCGGTCAGAATAGCTCCCACAAACCTCTTTCGGCCTCATCAAGTATATAATTAAACTTAATTGAATACGTCGGTTAATTACCCAGACAGGCGACGGGATTGCCATATCCCACATTTTATGATTTTGAGGAACATAAATATCTGACTTTTGTGAATACCACTTCATACAAGACATTCAACACGGGAGCAAGTCTATAAACAGTAAGTTAGTACTTTTTAAGACACGGCTGTTCATCGCGGCCTGGTAGAGGGTTAAATATTACGCGTCAATGTACCAAATTAAAAGTAAATAATCTTCGAATTAGCCAAATGACCTTTCACCTTTGATTGAGGCTTCGCCACTCTCCAAGAATTACTTTAGCTTATTCCACAAATTTTCTTGGAGTCTACTCATTATAAACATTAATAAGACAAAGGTTGCGATTCGAAACAAACAGGAAGGAGTTAACTTCAGGCTAACTTATAAACGCCTTAGGTATATAATCAAAGATCGCAAGTACTCAATTATACATGGCTGAATTCAGTGTGCTGGAATGTCGTGAAAAAGTTTTCAGTCTTGCGTTCAACTTCGTAAACTTAGTATTCGGATGAAAGATCATTAGAATTAAAGAAAAGATTTTGAATTTGAAAGTTTACTAGGATGGACATTTTGACTTTTTTTTGTTCTTTTGTTCTGATCAGAACAGTAAGGACTATTCGAAAAAGGCCTCAGATATTTAAAAGTGACAGCGAGGACATGGAAACAAATTGAGAAGTTTAGTATTAAAAACTTCTTCTGTCTCTTTTTGTTTTATGTTATAACTTCTACCTATACCAACAAACTAGTTTCTGCCCTAGATATGTTGGATCCCATTTTGTTTCATGTTATTCCAGAATGCCGTTTTAAAATGAAATGTTACGAAATTTTATAGGAGGCTGCAGCCTCCTGGGGACTGTTAATTATTTACGATTAGTATTTTCTTTATCAAATCCGAGGGAGAGCGGTGGCATAATAAAGGCAAAACCAATTTAGTGCCTATAAAATATTTGATTCCTTGACACGATATGAATGTAATTAGCACTTTTTTTTAATTTCCACTATGTTGTAAATTGGCCTCTCGAATTTTAACACGTCCATGCACCCTTGAAGTACATAGTACATAGTTTCATTTCATTCAAATCGGTTGAGCCGTTTAAGCGTGATTGAGTAACAAACATCTAAACTTTCGCAGTTATAATATACTAGCTTCCGCCCGCTACTTCGTCTGCGTGGACCCGGGATAAAAACTATCTTTTAATCCAGGCTATAAACTATCTTCGTGCATAATTTCATTCCAATCGGTTGACCCGTTTTAGCGTGATTCAGTTACAAACATCTAACATCCAAACTTTCGCATGTATTATATTAGTAGGCCTAGCTTAGTAGGATAACATTTAATATTAAGTAAAAAAAATGTTCCTAGAAATCGAACAAACCCTGTGTAGCAAGCTCAATTAAAGATAACATTTTTCAGAACGAAAATATTTATTTTATTTTCTATTGGTTGTTTATTTCGTATAGTAAGTCTAAGTCTGGCTTAACACATACGCGCGCACTGCGCAAACGTCACGAAAAAAACTGTAGCGCGCCATTATAGGTTATTTCACAAATATTTGTAAAATTTGTTAATGCGATAAATGACTAAAAAGTTATAAATAGAATGGACGCCACTGGAAATACTTGGCGATGTATACAATATGTGAGTAAAACCTGTTGCCATCGTTAAGTAAAGAAAAATAACTTGGCAGGCCTATACAATTTTCATCTTATGAAAAGGATTTTTTCCTCGCAAAATGTGTTGAAAAACGTCTTATGAAACGCGTGAGCTTTGATAATTACATCCTCGGCTCTCTTATCACGCTCACCTTCGGCTCACGTGAACAATTCCGCTTCTGATGTCATTATCAACATACCTCACTTGTATCACAACGTACTTTACTACAATTCAGGAGTATAGATAACAACGAACTTAAGATCAGAGGCAAACAACAGGCGGTATTGTCGCTAAAGAGGGTCTCTTCCAGACAATCTTTGGTTAGCGGAGAGAAAATAAACAATCACAACTACTTAATAGAATGAATGAATGAATGAAAACATTTATTTTCCGTAACCCAGGACTGATACAGAAAATAACATGTTACTTAAAATTAAATTAGGCACCTATGAAGAAGAAGATATAAGTATTATAAGATTATCTATAAAAAAAAAAAACGTATACAAAATATGCACTGTTGGAAACATGCATTTCGCAACAGTGCCTCATTTACGGACAATCTAACCTGTCCGCTATCGACCGCAGGATGGGGTTGGGGCTTGCCCGCGCCCGGCGCAGCGCAGCGCTTGCGCATAGTCTCATAGAAACAGTTACACACGCTTCTGCGAACATCCCCGATGCGCTACAGAAGCGGGGCAGCCCAACCAGCACCCGGAACGCGTTATTGTGTTGGACCCGGAGGGCTCCGTGGGCCCGTTGCGTGTAATACCTCCATATGCCGCACATATACAGGGATGTACAATATGCTTTGAAAAGCGTCATTTTAACCTCCCTCGTACACTGCGCAAACTTACTTACTTATTGTGTAGGTACTTACCTTTTCAAAAATATTATAATACTAGCTTCTGCCCGCGACTCCGTCCGCGTGGAACTCGTTTATATCGTAGCGCCACAAACTTTCACCCCCTTAGTGGATAATTTCCCGGATAAAACTATCCTATGACCTTCCCCGGGTCTTAAAAAAAGGAGTTTCCCCCTTAAAAACTTTGCACCCATATTTAACCCGCTTAGGGATGGATTTTTCCAAAACCCTAAAATGACTTTTTTTGTATTGTAATAAGGAGTCCATACACGAAGTTTCAAGTCTCTCACTTAAAATTTTACTCCATCCCCATACAATCTTTCAAAGCCCCTTGAGAGTGGAATTTTCAAAAATTTCTTCTTAGTGCATGCCCGTGCCCGTGTGGTGTCGGGTAGAATATCACCACCCACTTTCTTCCCGTGGGTGTTGTAAAAGCCAACTAAGGGAGCAGGGTTGAAGTGTGTTTTTAGCGATGGGCTAGTAACCTATCACTGCAATATCACATTTTGTCGATCTTTTTTATACCCACATTTATGCTAAAAGTGGCGCTGGAACATAAGTTTCATGTGCTCTGCCCACCCCTTTTGGGAATAAAGGCGTGAATGTATGTATGTATGTTCTTCTTAGTGGGTACTTGCGTTATTTAAACTACGTATTGTGAAAAAAACCAGCTTTTTTAGGTTTAACGGTTTGGGCTGGGCGTTGATTTAAGTCAGCAGAGAGTCAGTCAGTCATTAAGGTCAGGACTTTTACGTTTATAATTGTATAAAGAAGATTTAACGTCTTCATTCATCAACATCATCATCATATCAGCCGACGATAGACGCCCACTGCTGGACATTAGATTTAACGTGCTTAGTAAAAATCCCCTGTAATGTTTTACCTCTTTCCTCCACCCCGTCTAAATATCTTAACCACTTAACAAAACAGCTGGATCGCTTTTAACCATTGGTTTAATAACGTATTGTTCGCACCCCACCAATTTGAAATTGGAATCGCTTCCCAAGTGGGGTCGAGTGTCCGAGCAGATAAACAGTATTGCCATTAGTTCTAAACCTTGTCAAGCGACTTTGAGCTCCATTGCCTACGGATTGTAGTTTTGTGAGGCAAATGTAATGAATCGTTAAGGCGTTTGGAGTGTTTCGATGTTTGCTATCGGAATGTGGCATTTGTGTGTGTGCAACACACGTATGTGTTGTTTCATTTGTTGCGGTTGTCGTTTGTTTGGTATTAAGAATGCTCATTTCTTTGTAGCATTCTGGAAGTTATTTCTGTTATTGACGAGCTAGCGTGTAATGAGTACCTACTTAAAACACATTGAAATACAATTTGGATAGAGAAGAAGATGAACTGAATAGACGCCTAAAGGATGTAATGTTGTTAAAGAGTAAAGGAGCGAGTTCGTCTAAAATAGCCAACGTCATAAATATGTGGGCAGTTATAATCTTCATCGTCACCACAATTTTCAGCTAGCACAGTAGGCATCTCTTCGAGTACGCCACCCGTCCCTATCCTGAGCCAGTCTTATCCAGAAGTGACTCGCGATCTTCCTAATATCATCCACCCATCGAGATGGTGGACGGCCTACCTAGAAGTGGCCACCAATCTGACACCATTATGGTCCAACTTATCATCTTAATGGATCTGGTCACTTACGGCCACATTCCTTATAAGACCAAGTATTATGAACGGCCACTTCCCCAATGGGCCACTTCCTTTAATGGCCACTTAGAAACAATATTCCCCGAATGGCCACAATCCGCTAAATGCCTTTTCCTCTTATGACCACTTCCTAAAACGGCCTTTTCCTCTTATGACCACTTCCTCAAACGGCCTTTTCCTCTTATGACCACTTCCTAAAACGGCCTTTTCCTCGTATGGCCAACTTCCTCAAACGACCTTTTCCTGTTAAGGAGGATACACGATCAGCCCTTGCCTCTATGTAGATGTTGTCCTTGTTATTCTAGATATCCTATGTCTATTCTAGATGTCCTAGTTATTCAAGAAAAGCAACACCGGATTTCAGCTTACTTTTTCTTCATGAGTTAAATGCGTACATTGTCTCAATGTTAGGTAAACCGGCTCAGTATCTAGATGAATTGAGTTGTATAGACGCTTCGACAGTTATCTTTTTTATTACCTAGCTTAGTCAATTTATTCTGAGTGTCGTGGGTTCAAAACACTTTGAGGGATTAAACAGTGTTAAAATTTTGTCATTGTGACACCTGTGACTATGCCATGGCTATTTATTTGGTTAATTTTATTTATCTGGACCACGACTCGTCGTAAATTGATCAGTTAAAATGATCATGGTCAAAAATAAAAGAGGTCCGAAAGTTGTTCCTTGAGGCAAGTAATCTTAAATAGATTTCTAAATAAATAAAATACAAAAGCAAAACTGATGCGTAACATCCATGCGTGAATAAATAAAGTACAGTCGGGTTGATAACTTCTTTATTTGAAGTATCTAAAGGGCGGGACAAGTACGTGTGTTTTATCAAAGAAAAGATTGGAAGCTGACACAGCTCACAGGGACAAAGCGACGGGGTCCTTTGAAATCGTCAATGAATAGCCCGAATGATCTTACCGAAACAAGTTTCGGGAAATAAATCGACTGGTCACTTTCAATCTCGTTTGATGGCAATCTCAATTTAATTTAGCTGAGTATACGGGTGATTTTGCAATCAGACGCTAAATTAGATACGACTTTCAAAACGTAAACGCGTGAAGAGGAAAACTACTAGTTTTTGGTAGTGCAATTGTGTGTAAAAGTATTTCACGTTCTTCAATAAGAAGTATACAATGGGAAAACTAAGAACAGTGTAACAACTTTCACCTTTGAAGTGTCTTAGTAACTTTTATTCAATCCTTTTAAATATCACTCGGATTCCAAATAGCTCCGACGACATTCCAAAGAATCATTTTGTTTTATAATATAACTGTGCAGATGTTTTTTCAATCAGCTATTTCAAGCTACGAATAACTTTAGAAAAACCCCATGATGAGTAATTCTGCATTCAATTGCGCTAGGCAACAACTAAACAAAGAAGGTTTCAATACTAATTTTATAACTAAGTAAATTCATTACAAACGAATCAAATGTTTGAGCCAATTGTTCAAACATTGCGTGTGGTTTATGCAAATCTTGTTTATAGATCCTGTACATTGCCTCCAAACCTAACCAGACGCAAAGACCTCTTTCCATTAAAAACTGTGTACGCTTCAAGGGTCAACGTTGCTTAGTTACGGTAAAGTCACATGACTTTGGATGTTGTAGACATTGTTTTTAACCTCGTGATTATGACGAAACGGCTAAAAGCTATTAAAATGCGAAGCCTACTTTTAGTTGGATTTGTAGGACGCCACGCCAAGTTACGTTGCCAGCGACCACGTCATTCAGTACAGACTGGAGTCACGTGCTTGTGGGCACCGAAGCTATTTCTAGACACACATAGGTGATACAGGTAAATAATGTTTTGAGGTGTGTTGATTTGTAAGGGTCTCTTCAAAACGGGTTTGTCTTATTAAAAGATTCAGATGAACACAATCGTTAACCCATATAACTGCACGGCTATCACAAGACGGCCCGCGAGCTATGTCGCGGCGACATTGATTATCAGTCACATTCTAATTAGAACCCTTAGAAAGAGACAGTTAGCCTATGTCGCCGTGACACAGCTCGCGAAACGTCCTGTGATAGCCGTGCTGGGTTGCATGCTGCCTAGGTACATGTTGTAGGCGGAAATCCAGACTGCACCGCGAAAGGTACGCTTTTCTCCCGTCAAATGTAAGACGAGGGGTTGTTGTGTGATTTTATCATCTCGAATCAGTATATCCCTACCATCTACTTACTATATAATTTACTTTAAAAACAAAGTTTTAACCGACTTCAATTTAGTACTCCGCCAAGCCACGAGAACATTTATTTTCCAATTTACCTCATGAACTGATTTCCGAGAGCAAATGCGTTGATTATTATAGAAAAAAACCCAATCGCTGTATGTGACCCGATAATATTTGAGGACTTTCGTCGATTCCACAAGGATCACCCTTGGCACTTCATTAGTTGCTATTTCAACGGAATCTTATCAGAATCTGTGATATACTTTTGTACTTTTAAGTACATAATTGAGGAATTCCATAAGTCATCTGTGGTCTTCATCATCAATTCCACTCCACCAATTTATGATTTCCGGATGTAAATACACGAGTTATAATAGAAAATACCAAAATAACTACACGCGTGCCTTATATAATTGAGGAGTTCCCTCAATTCCTCATGGATCCCATCATCCAATTGAATTTTCAAAAAAATGGCACCCACCTGGAAGCATATACTTACAAACAAAAAAAAAATTTATGAATCGGCTCATCAATGACGGAGTTCTGAGGTAACAAACATTGAAAAAAAAAAAAAAAACAACCGAATTGAGAACCTCCTACTTTTTTTTGAAGTCGGTTAAAAACAAACGCAGGTCTAAAGCAACGATCGACGACGAACAGGAAGGTCATAATCGTAGCAACAAACTATACACATCGTCCATTCATTTTGTAGGTGCATCCGACAAGTATACTGGGCTGTTAATCTTATCTTTACGCGCTCGGGCGTCTCACCTGACGCATCACGGCTATCGGAACTAGACCTCTACCTACGCTTAGTTACTACGAATCGCGGCGTCAAGATCATATTTGCGTTGAGGTGAGCTTAAAACATGTTACAGAATAGCAGGGCTGACAAAGACCTTGATCTGCTCGATCGTTGTCGGAGACGTGACGTGAGCAGAGTGTTTTAGTTATCGATATGCATCATACAGACATTATAGAAATAGATCGTTGAATAGGTACCTATAGGAAATATAATCTTTCTAATTGCGTTCATAAAGAGTTCGCGATTTGTCCGTAGCGTAGAAAGGTGTGGATTCAACGGTCTATATTCTACGTCGTCTATTATTAGACGAGAAAATACCGATTTAAATACTTCACCATTTAGGTTCATAAGTAAATAATATGGTTCAAGCTCTTTTAGAAAAGCACGGTGTTACAATCAAACAAAACGAGACACCTTCTTCTTTTTGGTCGTTTCCTCTGGTACTCCTATTAAAAGAGTTTATATTGCTATATAAATATAGAGGTTCAAACGCTATCACAGTTAACTGAGCATTCGTGACTCTTATTATTACAATGCATATAGTGCACGGATGGTCAGTCAACTGTGTTGGCGATGGTACAGTTTCGACCCTGTCAGGGTTTACCATCATGGTTAATGATGTAATTGCCCTCCATGCAAGTCGGTACCTCATTAAATGGACCGCATTAAAAACTGCATTTGACAGTCCACTTAATTGTATCATTCCCGTGCACTGGAATCCTTCCAGTAGCGCGTCTGCCTTCCGCAGACCCTTAAATTATTTGTTTCTGTAATGACTATAAACGTCTATACAGACAAGTTCTAATACTTAGGAACGTCTATACAGAGTACAGACATGTTTTTACACATTTTTCACTCCCCACGCGTTGTTGTGCGCACGGTGCGTTCAAGGCCGTATAATGTCAATCCCTGCACTACTTATTTATGCATAGTACAGTCAGCATCAGAAGTAGCTAGGCAAAATAACACGCTCAAAATTACATACACAGATCCTTATGCCCTTGACATTAGAGTTCATTTCTAGATCATTTTGAGCACTAGAACTGCTTAGCAACTTCTGCTGCTGACTGTACATATACGTAGATCGGCTGTCGTATTGGGAGGCATATCGACTGAAGAGCGAGGTATTGTTGTGGTATGAGTACGTGTAGGGCTGTGTTACACGATGCTTTTAATAAAGATAGCATAATGGTAAGTTACTATGTATATTATTGCTAAAATAGCTTCGCTGTTTGCGGATCCGGAAAGGTAGAGGGTAGAAGAACTCATGGCATACCACAAGCCAAATTTATTTTCAATCACTAAACTTACCGGACTACAAGAACAGCGGGGGCTGTATGCAGCGCGGCAACAGAGCCATTGGTGAGCCATCTGCATTCCCCTAAATTGTGATACCGGTCACGCGATTTTCATTTCGTCCGGTCCCCTGATGGGCACCGAGTGGTTTGCAACTGAGCGTTTTAAAAAGACGTCAAGCCGTTGATCCTACTTTGAGAATTATCTTTGTCAAAATTATATGATTGTAATGACATTTGTTCAATAAAGCTAATCCCGAAGAAGGTTGCAATGCAACTCCTTCTCCTGATGACATAAACATCAACATAGAGGTCCCGGTGCAGACCACCTGCTCGATGGAGCACACATATCATTGCACCCTTTGCAACTACCTACATCTGTACAAAGCCATGCATAAGGTGGTTGATACACGGAGGAGTCTGGTCAGCAAGAATAGGTGTATCTTACACAGGATCATGGTTTATAATCAAGGCCTTAAGCGTAGCTGGGCAAGTTGCTTCGCAACTGCAACCGAAATATTATACTTAACAGAAAATACGTCACAGTATTCGCCATTTTATATTCACCGCTCGTCACTTGTCTCAACCGTCCCCATTATTAACTCAATAATGTAAATCGGCGAATATTACGAATGCGGACTGCCAGCTAATGTGATCCAAGTGCGGGAGTGAATATGAATCGGTTTATCTTTAGAACAAGCATCTTCTAGACTCCTAGCCCTAGGTTACTTAGTAAAGCTATGTGACTGGATTAATACAACTATATTGTATACAAAAAAGAAAAAAAGATCGACATACGTGCGGATAAAAAAGATTGACAGACATATAAGTACTAAGTGACCGGTGGCAATTTCACCGTTAAGATAAGATAAGATAATTTTTATTGTTAGAACTGTGTACATTGTGGTGTGGTGTTTCCGGATTATAAATCCCTTGGCCTTCACAGGGACTCAATCGATTTGAATGCCATTTTTCATCAGGCAAGCCGTACCTATGCTTGTTTGCCACCGATTGCATGGGAGTAAAATAAATGAGCTGGTGAAACCGCGGGCAGAACTAATCAGTCCAGAGTTCATAAAAATATGTAATACCTAAAAATTGTGAGCAACCTTATGCCGTTAACAATAAAGTCGTGTTCACATGTTTTTGTTCACTTTGTCCGCGCACATAGTTAACTCTACTGTAGGTATGCAGTCTAGCCACGTTTACCGCAAAGTGTTAGCACTCATGCGCATCATTAAATACATTAATTGCTAGTTAGTCATCGTTTTATTTCTGATCATTAATGCAACAATCATACAAAAAATAGTCTAAATTCATTTTGCAACAAAGTAAGAGCGCTATAGTGAAAATGCCCCTGCAATTTATGTCATCATATGTAATAAGTGACGTTTATTGTACCGGGATCACGGTAGTCAAATATCGGTTGTTAAAAATATCGAATTGTATTGATTATACGATACGATTACGCGCGCGATTCAGGTCGGATGGCGGATAACGGTCGATATCACACCACACGTCGAGCGATATTCGACTTTATAAAGCCGTTATTGTATTCTAATTTATTTAATCGTATAGCAAGGCAAGTCGCTTACTGAAATAACATATTAATATATACTTAATATAAATATAATTTATTCTAATCTCCGAAACTCACAGGAGTTTTCTATTTAAACATATTGCAACTGTTCTAAAAATCGTGTAAACGTCTCATTATTATGGATATAGTGTTTCTGGACCTTATGTAGTACACGACAAGGTTCAACTTCCTCTACCGAAAAGCTGAAGCTTAACAGTTACATACCTAAATGCACTCTGATAGCATACCAACATTACCAACTGATAAGGATATCTGAAGCCGAATGAAATCGGAGCTGGATTGTACATTCGCCATCAGATATATCGGAGCGGCCAAGTGCTCACAAATATCTGAAGTAACTGAACACGCCTGTAATGCCTCGACAGTAGAGACGTGATCAGGTATTTGCGAGCCCTTTGGCCGCTCCGATATATCTGATGGCGACTGTACCTACTTCAATATCCCGCGCTTTACGTACAAAACGGTACAACACAAATATTCTTGCTCAACAAAAATACTTTAGTACATATTAGGAAAATACAAATACAAATCGTTTATTTGCTGAATACAGTTTATAAAGGTGTACAATATTTTGAAGTGCGGTGTATCCAGCGTGCGTACAGGCGTGCAAAATTAATGGTTTTTGATTAAAAATTACAAGAAAGAATGTCAAATACAGTAAAAAATTACAATAAGTTATTAAATGGAAAAATTAAACAAGGAGGCATTGAATAAATTAGAAATATTATAAAGAAGCATTGAAATAGCTAACAAATGTCAATCTTATATATATAGTCATCAAATCAAGAAAGGTATAGCTAAAATATCTCATAATGTCATATTCCTTTTAATACTCAATGTCCTTAAAATACTCATTTAAACTATAATTGCATTTCCTTATTAACAATATCTGCAGTAAATATTTAAATCTATGAATGGTTTCCAATTTAGCATCTCAGGAAGTTTATTAAATATTTTTGGCGCCATAATACCTATTAGGCTCTTTTTCATTGGTGCGTGCAAACAGAAAAGTAAATTCATCGTAAACAATACTAATAATAGTAGACAACAGGCAGTCTTATCGCTAAAAAGCGAGCTCTTCCAGACAACTTTTGACGATGCAAAGCAATTACACACATGCATACATACATACATACACACATAAACGCAGTTTTTAGGGTTCCGTAGTCAACAAGGAACCCTTATAGTTTCACCATGTCGGTCTATCCGTCTGTCCGTCTGCGGCTTAGCTCAGCAACTCTTACGACTAGAAAACTGTAATTGGTCTGTCTAATCAATTACGCTGACAAAACAGTAGAATAAAATCTTATATTTTTTTAGGGTATATAAGGTAAAAATATTATGGCCTTTTTCACCTCAGTGATTGGTTTGCGAGAAATTGGGCTTTAAGGTGGTTCGACGACCATACAAAACGTTTTTTGACATTCGCAAGCTAACGGCGTGATATTTTAAGAAACTTTATGTTACAAAATTTCATAAATTGGCTTTCCATTTGCGCGAAATTCCCCTTTTCCTAGAATAAACTTGTATAAACTAGAATAATTTGAGAAATTCGTTTGTCACGTGATACTTTCGGAAAAAGATTATACTCATACCCAAGTAGCACACGGGCTGAATGTTTAGTTATAAGCCAGCCTTTAACAAGTATCAAGCTTTACTAAAGATATACAAGAGTTCTAGGGGAGACTCAAGACTGCACAAGGGAGAGATTTTCGAGTCTTGTACAGCCTTGCTGATTAAGCGCTGCAAAAGAGGGTAAAAATTTACTCTAAGCATTATTGTTCAGCTCTCAGTCGCAACTTATGCTCATAGCTGGTTAAGAAACCTTCGGCTGGTGTAAGGCTGGTTTATGAGGTCAATTATAAGCTCTTGTGCAGCTATCGGCTGCACAGAAGTCTCTTAGCATTATATCAGTAAATTCCGATGTTATTGTTTAGCTCTTAGTCGCAACTTATGCTCATAGCTGGTTAAGAAACCTTCGGCTGGTGTAAGGCTGGTTTATGAGGTCAATTATAATCTTTTGTGCAGCTATCGGCTGCACAGAAGTCTCTAAGCATTATATCAGTAAATTCGGATGTTATTGTTTAGCTCTTAGTCGCAACTTATGCTCATAGCTGGTTAAGAAACCTTCGGCTGGTGTAAGACTGGTTTATGAGGTCAATTATAAGCTCTTGTGCAGCTATCGGCTGCACAGAAGTCTCTAAGCATTATATCAGTAAATTCCGATGTTATTGTTTAGCTCTTAGTCGCAACTTATGCTCATAGCTGGTTAAGAAACCTTCGGCTGGTGTAAGGCTGGTTTATGAGGTCAATTATAAGCTCTTGTGCAGCTATCGGCTGCACAGAAGTCTCTAAGCATTATATCAGTTAATTCCGATGTTATTGTTTAGCCTTTAGTCGCAACAAACTTCTTGGTAAGAGAGCTTAAGGTGCCAAAGCATTTTTTGGTGGTCATTATATTTAACCCCTTTTCAATTGTACACGGTACGAAAGCTAGAAGGGAGGGGGGAGACACATGGGCGCAGGGAAATTGTGTGATTTTTCGGAGCGATAAACTACTAATATATTCATTCACCTAATCAAAAAAAATACTGCAAGACCTTAATATTATATTCCTATTTGTCGATGTGCTAGATGTTGACCTAGCGGGAGAATATTTTTTTATATCCAGTTAGACGTATCGTGTGGGGGCCCCCTTAACAAAAAATGTTTTTTCCTATTTGATTACACAACTACGTGGCGGCTAACAAAATATACCTATAGATACAGATGTGCAAGTTGCGGAAAGTTTCTATAAAATTCTATAAATTCTCTGAAATTTCATGAAACTCACTAGAAATATAGGAAATTTAAAGTTAAAAATGGAAAGTTTCAATTTCCATACAAAAATGTAAGAAATTTTCAGAATTTTTCCTACGTTAAATTTCCGAAACATTTCGCAATTTTGGAAAGTTTCCTCAGGCACATCAGTACCTATAGATACTCAATTTCTTATAAAGTAAAATACCAGTGACATACGTACGAATCTACTTAGTAAACATCGATCTAAGATCGACCAACAATTTTATTTAGTCATGTTTTATCACCCGGAGTCAGTGAGGCGAGTTGTCGAAGCGTAAACGATACACCGACCCAATCCATTACCAGACGTCAATTTATATTCTTAACCTTAAGGCGTTCAACATTAAGTTGAACTTTGAACGTAGATTTACTTTCATCTATACTAATATAATGAAGTCCATATCTTCAACTCTCTGTAAACAAAGGCAGCCGAGGTAAAATGTATTTTTTGAAAAGGTTCTATTTGCAAGGAAAACTCACGTAAGTTACTTCATTTCAAAATTGAGGAGTATTTTCATTGAGTGCTCAATAAAATCAGAAGCGAGCTAGGAAGCGGTCCAAGGACTTTATAATACTGTATCTACCTGCGCGGTTTGCCTGCGAATTGCAAAGAACGCAAGCAAACTCGCGGACTAAAATATAGCCAATAACCATCCAGAAAAAAATCACTCGGATAAGGTCTACGAGGGCAAATGCGTCGATGGGGTAAATGCGTCCCTTGATGATATCTCCGAAATTGACCATTTTAGAACTACTACAATCGTCTAAATTGAAAGTTCGGTAACCAGAATAATACTTAATAGTTCAAAAATGTTGCGTTTCGAAGATATCTTCAAAATATGCCTTCACCCCATTGACGTATTAACCCTCGTAGATCTTTTATAATCGCGGCTTATTAAAGCGGCTCCGGAGATTACCCCATACATACAAACTTATAAACTTTCAGTTACGATCTCACAGACTTTCACTCTTTATATTAAGTATAGACTAGCTGCCACACAGAAACGTCATACAGAAAATTTAGGTTTGCTACATTTTTACAAGTTTTTTTTTAACTTGACATTTATTTATAGAACGTACTTATTTATTTATAGACACGAAAAGAAATAACAAAAAATGTAACATTACAGGAAAAATCCCAAGTCATTACAATTTTTTTTTAAAAACAAAGCACAATTCGCATAATAAAGTCATGTGTATATTAGACACATATTAAAAATTAAAAAATAACACTAAATACTACATAAGCATCTCACACAACTTCAAGCACTCTCTTTCAACAACCGTCCAGCCATCCGCAAACAGATCGCAGGAAAGTTGCTTCGCGTTTAGTTTATTGAGCGCATGCAGGGAGCGGCAAACAGGAGAGTTACGATGCGCGACCGTACGAGAGAAAGGGACAGCGAAGAGCCGCAGCCGATCTGCTCGAAAACGCACACGTCCATCGGGTACAAAGAGGCGACAGGCCTCACTGAGCAAGCTGGGACAATCGAGACGACCACGCAATATGCGAAGAGTTGTGATCAACTGGTCAAACAATCTGCGCGTTGCCAGCGAGTTATATCCGAGGGTGCCCTGCAGATAAGCAGTAGGGTAAATCAGGGGGTAATAACCGTACAACTTTTTAAAAAGATAGCGCAGGAAGCACTTTTGTACTTTTTCAAGCATTAGTGCATAGGTCGACTCGTGCGGATTCCAAACGCACGAACTAGCCTCTAGTTTGGATCTTACAAGCGCCGAATAGAGTAACTTGATGACACCTACATGTGTGAAGTCTTTGCAGTTACGGAAAACAAAACCCAGACGCTTAAAACCTTCACCAACTAGAGAGCGCATATGGCTATGAAACGTAAGTTCATGATCGAACACCACGCCGAGATCTTTTATGGAATAAGTTCGAGAGAGAGGTATTTTATCAATAAAATAACTAGCGAGTACACCCTGCTTTGATCGAGTGAAACTCATAATGTAACACTTGGAAGCGTTAAGATACAGGCGATTTTCAACACTCCACCGGTGGATCGCATCCAAGTTACACTGCATATTCCGGCAATCTGCTGGAGTCTTGATATCCACTACTACTTTGATATCATCGGCGTACAGTAAGGATCTACCAGTAGGGAGACATCTGGAAAGGTCGTTCACCATTATCGTGAAAAGAAAGGGGCCAAGAATGGAACCCTGACTTACACCGGACTTTGTATGGTAAGGATCCGAATCAAAACATCCAAGTCGAACGAATTGCATGCGATCTTTCAGGTAACTGGAAAACAATCGCAAGAGTGGAGGAGCAAATCCTATTGAGGAAAGTTTCTGCAATAGGACATCATTATCGACCTGATCAAACGCTTTACTGAAATCAAGGTACACTACGTCAACTTGGCCTCCCTCATCTAATTTCTTTGAGACGTGGTTCACCAGTGAAAGAAGATTGGTATTAACAGAGCGGCCCCTCCTGAACCCGTGTTGTGCATCACACATGTTCGTTTGTCAGTTATGCAGCTTCCATCGCAGGTTTCAAATCAAGATTGAAGAAGTGGCTTCTGAACAGCATGTTCTATAACTATAACTATGACGAATTTTACAGCATGCCAAGAATAATATATTATAAATAAATGATTATGATAATGATAATAATAAATAGATGTATACCTAACCTAATTTACACTTATGATACAAATGTAACTTACAAATGACCTATAAATTGTTACTGATAAACTTTTCATTTCATTTCATTTCGTTAGTGTGAGACTAATCTTGCAAGTGAAATTAGACACACTTTCGTGAACGATTGAGCTGAATTTTTGGGTATAAGTATAGTTTGGATGACAATTCATCAGCTGAACTGATGATGGAGACAGCAGATGGCCATGGGAATTCAGTGCTTAACCCACGTAACCCCGTTGAGTTTGGAATCGTTAGAATGAGTAGTTGATGTCGGTATACAGAAATGTACAGTTGGCAATAGAAGCTTGTACCGAAAATTAATTTTTTGATAGAAACATTTCTTTCTGTGGACATTGCTAAAGTTAAAGGCTACATAACACCTAATTTTTGGTTGGACTCTTAATCCGTATAAACGAAGTCTCCTCTTAAATGATTTCATTCAATCAAAACATAGAGCAATTTTCGAGAACTCATCATCGCCTCGGACCTCGAACACACTTGTCCTTCTGTCGCCTACTTTCTAGCTTCTACAACTATGTACATTAATAATTGTAATCAATAGTTGAATGCAGTATTGCTTATTTATTTATAAATAAAAGAAAGTCTCCGTAGAGTAAAATATCCTCTCCAATATTTGATTCGCTTTTATATTCCGTAGCCGTTGCCCTATACGATTCTTTGAAGCTTTTTTACACACGAAACTATATATACTCGTAGCAACCTCGCCTAGTTTTAATTACATTTAGCATCTGCCTCACCATTGAAGTAGAAACCTCGCGGGGACAAAGGGACGCGTGGAACAAGGGCCCCACTCGCATTGGATTACTACGGGAACTCAGGCAAAGGCCTGACGAACGCGACAGTTATGTCACAATGGGTGAAAACCCCATATCACCAACTGGACAATTGTCCCTTGAGTGACAATTCGTCGTACACTGATAAGTAACGATAGTGGCCAGGGCTGTTATTCGCTAAGCGCTAATACGGCTCACCCCGCCGCTCACCCGTCACGAAACTAGACCTCTAACGACGCTTAGTTACTACGCATCGCGGTGTCAAGATACATTTGTGGGTGAGCGTTGACGTGAGCTTAAAACAAGTTACAGAATAGGGGGGCAGCAAACAGCTGTTTTGGCTTGTTTATCCAGCAATGTACGTCAAATTTACACTGTCGGATGACAATAGTCAAGTTGATTGGTGGGCCAGAATATTAGGACAATTGGCAGCACAGGTCCCAATCATCTTTAAAAGATACATTTATGTCAACCGCGCACGAGAAAACTTCTGCAGGTATGGGTTTCGTCGACAAAGGCTATACCCGTGTAAGGGAACAAAATATGCCCCTGACGGTTATCTCCAATAAATATATCCTATGTATTGGTAATAATGCTAGTTATTAATCTGCCATCTGCTAGTGATTAATTACTAGCATTATTACCAATACATAGGATATATTTATTGGACAATACCGTTAGGGGCATATTTTGTTCCCTTACAGGGGTATAAGCCTTTAATGTTTCGCTAACACGTTAACTCTTTGTTGCAGGTGAGCACAATCAAACATTACTGCTGTAGGTACTGCTGACTGTAGGGTAGGTACTGCTGACTGTAGGGTAGGTACCCATAGACAACAATAGTCATACTCGTATATGGTGACTTGAGCTTGAGCTTTGGAGGATAAGACAGTCCAGTCAGAATGTAAAATGGAAGTTGTTGCACGGACATAACGGCAGCTCACATGTTTCCTTACTTTGTTAACATCACATGAACACACCATTACCCGTTATTTTGTTCAGAACAGACGATTGCTTGCTCCACATGATAAACCTTCAATATTGCCCAGAACAAAAATACACGCAATAGTTAGCAATAAACGTAATCGGCGCTCAATAGTTGGACAAACACGACATGACGATTTACATAAATTGTGCATAGTGCTAAGGAACCGGCACACATATGTATTCAATTCTGCAAATATTTACGGCGTTATAATATTTGTTTCGGAGTAAAATCAAACTACCTAGTCTATACCACTATTATAAAGAGAAAAAGTCACTGAGATTGTAGTTTTTTAAGTTTGTATGTAAGAATTATCTCCGGAACCGCTTATCCGATTTCAAAGATTCATATAGCTGCGTATAGAATGGACATAATGCTACATTGAATCCCGCGGGTTTTCCAGCATTCTTTACAATACGTGGGCAGTTACTAATATAGTTTGAATGTTTCGATGTAAATGTTTCGATGTTTGTTACTAAGGAGTTTGGAGGTCGTTTATGAGTTGGATTAAAACAAAAGATGATCTTTTATTCTGAAAAGCAATCCCCGAGGGGATGAAAGTTGATACGGAAGCTCACGCGGATGAAATCGGGGGCAAACAAAATACTAATAGGTATTATAATTATACGAATCTAAGAAAGGTGAGCGAGCAATAAAAAAATAACGCTTGGCCTAATAAAATCCACGCTGTATAACTTTTGTTCCAAACTTTGCACTTAACATTAATCGCGGCAAGTAACCGCAGCAGATGTATAGCAGCCTTAATCCTCAAGCCAGAGTAAATGAGACAGGTTATCGTCAGCACACTTCGTCTTATTGACACACTTAATGCTTCAGACATCACATGCGATACTTAGAATCATAAACACACTACTTTCTTTCACGGGACATACAACTCTCAGCCAAACGCTAAAGATTCAAATTACAACGGCAAGTTGGGATAGATAGGAGCTTGCTAAACTTCTCTCTCAATTTTGTTGGTACACAAAGTGGAGTGTAAATAAAACAGTTGAATAACGCTTTTACGTTTGTTCGGAATAGAACCTTGAAACCTAGGTCGAAGGTTGCATTTTGAGTGGTTGTATTGTGAGATCCTAGAATTTAGGCTTCGATCTCACGAATAATAAGTGTGTTTATTCTTTACATTAGTGCGAATTATTGTTTTCTATTTGCCGGTTCAATTTAATACACTATAACTTGAAATGAAATGAAAATTATTTATTCGTAACAAACATATCACACTAGCTTTTGCGCACGACTGCGTTCGCGTGGAACTCGTTTATATTGTAGCTCCATACAAACCTTCACGCCCCGCTTCATCCCCTTGGGGGATGATTTCCGGGATAAAAACTATCCTATGTCCTTCCCCAGGACTCAAACTATCTCTATACCAAATTTCATCCAAATCGGTTCAGCGGTTTAAGCGTGAAAAGGTAACAGACAGACAGACAGACAGACAGACAGACAGACAGACAGACAGACACACTTTCGCATTTATAATATTAGTGTGGATGTAATATTTATATATAACTATTTAATAAACAGAAAAACGATTTATTTGTTACGAAATGGTTCCGCTCCGCCTCAGCATAATGCTGGCTTACGAGCTAGAGCTGGTCTTCCGGCGAGACCGTTAAAGTATTACATTGAATTAACACCTAACGCAACTTTTTCGGCTCTCATATTCTTCTGGCGTAGTCCCGACGTAGTCAGTTTTGGTGCACCCGATCCCTAAAAAAGGCGACCGCTCAAATCCGTCCAACTACAGGCCAATAGCTATAACCTCCTTTTTCTCCAAGATAATGGAGGCCATTATCAATCGCTAGCTGCTTCGGTACCTAGAGGACCACCAGCTGCTCTGTGACCGACAGTACGGTTTCCGTGGGGGTCGCTCGGCTGGTGATCTTCTAGTTTGCCTGACACATCAGTGGGCGCAGGCAATCGAGACAAAGGGTGAGGCATTGGCAGTTAGTTTGGACATAGCGAAGGCCTTTGATCGAGTTTGGCACTTCTAGCAAACTTCCATCCTATGGGCTCCCAGAGAAATTATGCGAGTGGGTCAGCAGCTTTTTAGCAGACAGAAGCATAAAGGTCGTAGTCGACGGTGAATGCTCTGACTCCATGTCTGTAAATACTGGTGTCCCCCAAGGCTGTGTGCTATCACCCACGCTGTTCCTCCTGCATATTAATGACATGTTGCAAATCAGCGGCATTCATTGTTATGCGGATGATAGTACGGGTGATGCCTTTTACACCGGCCGTGCCAATATTTCTCGGGAAAACGTCATTGAGAGTCGAAACAAACTTGTGTCTGAAATTGAGTCTGCCCTAAAAGAAGTCTCAGAATGGGGCCGACTTAATCTAGTCCGTTTTAACCCCACGAAGACACAAGTTTGTGCATTTACCGCAAAAAAGTTAGCGTTTCCGGCATCTCCACGATTTGAGAGCACTCCCCTAGCAGCCACAGCTAGCATCGGTATCCTTGGCGTCGACATTTCGAAAGAAGTCCAGTTCCGCGGCCACTTGGAGGGTAAGGCCAAATTAGCCTCGATGAAGCTCGGTGTGCTCAACAGATGGAGACAGTATTTCACGCCGGCTCACCGCCTACAGCTCTATAAGGCGCAGGTCCGTCCACATATGGAATACTGTTGTCATCTGTGGGCAGGAGCTCCTCAGGACCAACTCCTCCCTCTAGACCGCATTCAACGGAGAGCGATTCGAATTATCGGCTGCCAGCGTGTTTCCGATCGGCTTGATTCCTTAGCACTGCGTAGAGATGTAGCCTCGCTTTGCATTTTCTACCGCATGTACAATGGGGAGTGTTCCGAAGAATTGTTCGGATTAATCCCCGCCGCTTCTTCCGCCATCGCCCTACGCGACAGCTTTTCTATTCTCACCACGTAGATGGTTGGCAGTCCTCAACTGTGCGTTTCTCCCGAAACTTTCTGCCTCGCACAGCCAAACTCTGGAATGAATTGTCGCCTGCGGTATTTCCGGACCGTTACAATCTTCAAGCCTTCAAGAAAAGAGCGTACTCCCATCTTAAAGGCCGGCAACGCACCTACAACTCTTCTGGTGTTGTAAGTGGGCGTCGATTATCGCTTACCATCAGGTGATTTGACTGCTCGTTTGCCTCCTATACCATAAAATAAAATGAAAAATTCACTTGCATTATTGGACGAGCGAGCGAGGCGAACGAAGTTCTCTGCTTCAGCTTCGGCCAGCATTATTTCGAATGTTCGGCTGTCCAGTTGCTCTCCTCTTACGCTAGCATTTCTCAACCGATTCTCGTGATTATTTTTGTCGATTCAGTTTTCGAAAAAAACAGGACTCTCGCCTTCTACAGCTCACAGAGCCACCAGTTTACGATAGACTGCGAGTCGGGGATACTTTGCGAGATTTCATAGTGATATAACTATAACAATATCTCTCTCATCACGTGGTATTAGAGAATTTGACAAGTTACTTAACCAGAGGCTCTAGTATAACTTTTACCGAAACAAAACGTTACGAGCGCGTTCGCGTTTAGCTGTCAAATCCCATACAAATTGAGGGTAAAACGCAAACGCCATCGTAAAGTTTTGTTTCGGTAAAACTTATACTAGAGCCTCTGAATACCATTTTTCATCAGGCAAACCGTACCTATGCTTGTTTGCCACCGATTGCATGGGAGTTAAATAACTGAGCTGGTGAAACCGCGGGCAGAACTAATCGGTCCAGAGTTCATAAAAATTGTAATACCTAAAAAAATCTGAGCAACCTCATGCCCTTAACAATAAAGTAGTATAAGACTAGAGCCTCAGTTGACGTGGCAGCCACGTCATTTCCAGATTGTATAAATAAATAAATGTTTGGGGGCAATCGCACAAAGATCGACCCCAACCTAAGCAAAGCTTGTATGATGGGTACCAGACGACGCTAAACATACTTATAATAATAAATAAATATTTAAAAACATAGAAATCGTACATGACTGGAGCTAATATTCGTTCTCATCACACAAATGAATGCCCTTACCGGGTTCGTAGGCAGGCGAGTAATACATTAAGGGTGTACACTCGAAATTTTGTTAAAGAAGAAGGCAAAAAAATATTCCTAATGCCGAAAATCCCATTCAAATATCTCAACAATCAATGATGCTACAGCCGTTTTACTGTTGCTTGTTAGAGAGAAAACGCTAGCAGATCGTGACCGCACGATCCTCGAACGCCATAGTAAATGACAATCGTTTCATATGAAGATGCGTTTTGCGGAAAGGAACAGAACATATACCCTTCACCCCTTAAAACTCCAGACAGTTATAACTTTGTGATTTTTTAACCTCTTGCGTTGCTTTTTTGACCGAGGAATGGCGGTATAATCATACACACTCGACGGAGCAACCTTTACGGAAGAGGTGTCAGAAACCTTGGGGACCAAATACCCTCTAAAAGTGCGGGTGCAGAAGGCAACGGGAAACCACTGCACTATTATCACACGAGAGTTATAAAAAGGTCGTGACATGACCACGACCACTCTGCCAAGAGTGCACGACTAAGAAGAGAGTTGGTTTTTTCTCCATTTGACTACATTAATAATCCTTTTTCAAGGTCGTGATACTCTCATCAGAGAGTATCACGTCCTTGAAAAAGGATTATTCCTATATATTATTATTCCTATTGTGTCAGGCATCAGCCTGACACAATAGGAGCTTTCAAGCGAATTTCATATTACATGTCAAAGTTCGCATAATAAATAGAAGTTTTAGCGAGCTTTCTAGTAAGCGTTCTAGAGAGCACTCTAGCGAAACCACAATAAATTTGATTCAAGTTTTGACGAGCTGAGCAATTTTGTTATTGTTTCGCCGCCTCTCCCCTCCGCCCTAGAACTAGAACGTTCGCTATAATGATTGTGAAAATGTTTGTAGCTATGTTTGGCTCTTCGCTCTGTTCGTTGTTTAGTTCGGCATATTTACAAACGAAGAATGCTCGATGTTCTGTCACATGTGAATGCTCAATTCTATGAGCACCTTTACATGAATGTGACTATCCTACTACCTATATAACTTGTTTTTTTAACCGTCTTAAAGCCAAAGTCCAGTTAATGTATACATTACAAAGAACTTAAAAAATAGGTTTTTTTTGCTTTTTATTTTTATTAATATGGGTTTTTTTTGTATTCATATTAATTTTAATCACCCAGCCGAGTGACCGCAGTAACCGCTAGCCGCCATCTTTTGTAGATAGATACGATCTCTAACCGGGTAAATGAACTTCGCACCGCGCGCCATACAGGATTTTTCAAACGTAATTACCTTTTATTACTAAAAGCTTAACTATTTTTTTTCTCACTAATAATTAGAACGTTTTGGATACTTTAAGTGGACTTCGGCTCTAAGACGGTAAAAAAAACACGGTGTATATTATACAGGGTGAATTTTTTATGAGTGTCCAAATTCAAGCAGCAAAAATTATAAAATACTTACGTTTTTTGTTTCAGTACTAAAATTTTTCGTAATTGCTGCTTAAAGTTATCCCAAAAAACCTTACCGCGCGGGCACCTCAACGGGAAGTAAGGGTTAACACGGCACGTCCCCCTCCCCCGCCCCTACCCCGCTCGGCGCGGCACTGAATCCCGAGTAACCACGCTGTACGGATAATTCTTTTGAGATAGACAATTTATAATTAAAAAAATACCTACCAGTTTCTTTTCAAAAATGGAGTCTATTAGTGATACCAAATGCCTACAAAAAATTTGGACGTTCATTAAAAATTCACCCTGTATAATATTAGAAATGCGAAAGTTTGGATGTTTAGATGATTGGATGCTTGTTACTCAATCACGCTTTTTAAACTGTTCAACCGATTTGGATGAAACTTTGCACGAAGATAGTTTATAGCCTGCATTAAAATATGGGAGTTTTTATCCCAAATCCACGAAGTCGCGGGCGGAAGCTAGTAACTGTAATAAATGAATAAACCGATATTGTTCACGTCGGACAAACGGAAATCCAACTTTATAACTCCCTAATTTTGAGACGGCAACTTTTCCCAACGCGAACCCTATAGCAAGTAATTGGTTGCTAACGAGAAATTATGCGGCGACATGAAAAACTGCTAAGTCGATGAATGTTGATTGCGGGCACGCTATTTTAAACTTTAGGTACTGAGTTTAAGCTACTACTAGTAGATGCGGCTTTTAATTTCACAGTACGGTGGTGGCAAACGAGCGTACAATTTTTCTAAAAGGTACTTACACACGATCTGAATGTTGAGGCAATAACGTCATGTGTACATATTTTTGTAAATTTGGCCATATCGATCTCTTAGTATTCGTCTGGCTTCACGCTTAAACGGCATAAAACCGATGAAATTTTGTAAAAACTAATATCTTTAGTCTTTACCTTTGAGTCCAGGGCAAGGACATGGAATATTTTTTATCCCGGAAATCATGTTCTGAGGGGGTGAAATGGGGGCTAAAAGTTTGTATGGAGCTATGATACAAGCGTGTTGCCCGGACGGAGTCGCGGGCAGAAGCTAGTGTTTTATAAAATACGCTACGCTAAAAAAAATAGTTTTTTTTTATAAGTGTTCTTTCAACCCAAACTTTCCAAGTTCATACGCTACAGAATTCACAACATCACGAACCACAACTAAAACACCAAACCCACTCGCGCTTTGATAACCAAGCTTCGCATTTCTACCTAGTTTTACCGCTAAATCTTTTCACCGCCTACTGCCGCGGTGAATTTGCTGCAAGTCAAGGCGGCCCTTATTCAAGTCACATATGTGTGTCAACGACTGGTATGTGGGCTTGTGCACGCACTTATATTACGTCAGCAAGTAGGGATTTAACACACATATTTTTGTTTTATATCACGGATGGCAAACAAATACTGGATGGCATGGGGGTCGTGATCCGGAATGACCAAATGCGAATAAGATGGTCATGCTGAACCACTTCTCGCATAGGACCAACCACGAAATCGAGTGTTAACTGTGAGTTAATTGAGAGTTAATGTATAGAATACCTGTATTTTTTGCGATTTAGTAGTTGATCTCATGGGAAATGTTGACCCCAAAAACGAACAGTAGGTAGATGGGTAACCTGATGGCAAGACAAACCTAAATGGAGGCTGGTGACTTTCGCTAAGTCACATCCATGTTGCCGACGGATATTAATTCCAGGACTCGTTGTGTCGCCAGCTAGACATAAATGTAGATCCCTCACCGACAACTACTCACTACCAGGAAGCCAGGAACACCCAACACAGCAACACTCCGGAGCAAGTAGGCTGCGGGAAGAACCCATATGCTTAATATCGTCCAACTTCTCGGCTTATAATAATATATCTTAAAGGTGCGACCACACCGCCGCTGCTCAAAATACGCTAACGCAACGTAAAACGCAGCAAAATGTATGAAGAATACGTGATGCATACGACACGTCAACGCGTATACGCAGCTTTAAGCACCGGTGTGGTCGCTCCCTAACACTGCTTTATACGCAAGATTCTAGTGACTACGATTTAAAGCTTGGGATTGAAAAATGTACAGCAGCAAAGGCTTTCATCATTATAATCATATCAGCCGAAAGACTTCCACTGCTGGACATAGGCTTCCCCCAAACAACTCACAATGACCGATCCAGCGCCACCCGCATCCAGCGGACTCCCGCGACCTTTACCAGGTCATCAGTCGACCTTGTGGGGTCTACCTGCAAACGCTTTATAACAACAAAATCTTAATGTCTAACACCTGTCTTAAATCACCTTCTAAAGGGCACGGCTACTTACAGAGGGGCTTTTAACCTGGGACTTATTTCCAGCATTTATCATTTACATTATCTTTCAACTGGAACATTTAATAGAAATGCGTTGCGAATATTTCCAACTAAGTTTCTTCGCACGCAAAACATTGACGTTAATGAGTTTCTTTAGAATATTTTGGTTATGATTTATTGGTGATAACTTCGTGAATGAGTAATACTTAAACGAAATAAAGAAAATCATAGAGAAAAAACAAACTTTGACCTTGTCTGATGTTATTGCAAATCTAACTACCTTACAGATTCAGTCTGATCAACATGAAATATGCTTGCATGCATAAGCTTAAACGTACCTTACCGACAATTTTTTTAACGAAATCTCATTTTGGTTGGTCTAAACGACGACTCATTTCTTCCCCACTACACACAGTAGTTTATTATTTAATCGTATGGCGATCTGTACAGTAGGCGAATATTCATGTGATATTTTTATAGGAGCGCCTATTTCGCCGAAAGTGTCGCTCATTTAGCACCACCCAGGGGACACGTGCAGCACGTCTATCATGGGACGGCCGCGACATACTCTCGATTTTTATCGCACTATACCTCTTGTTCTAAGTATTCTAATAAGAGAGAGACGGATAGCGCGAGGAAAATCGAGAGAGCTCGCGCGCCGTCGCGTGATAGCCGTGCAGGGATGTGGTAGGTATAGTTTAAATTATTTGAACGCTCATGAATCGCCATTGTACTAAGCTCATGAATAGCCTTTTTTATGTGGCACTAACCTTTTTCTTGCAAAAAATGGCACGCGTCCGATCACACAGTCGTATTGTTAGACTTGAATGCTATTGTTCTGAAGATAAGGATTCAGTTCAGTCCAGAAAATCTCAACTATACACAATTGTTGAAAATGCTATTGTCCTCTTAAACGATTTTAAACCTATTCAATAAGGTTGAAAATTCAATATCCGCGCAATGTAGTTCTAACCTTTTTTTGTAAGTAACTGGTTGGCGGTTACGAGAACAAAAGCAGATAATAGGATTGTATTAGACACAATGCCATTGTGAATGCAGGTAAGTGGATGAGCTTAGTTTAGAAAATTTCAACTAATAGGTGTGGCGGGACCCTGCGGACGCGAGCAGCAGATTGCCCAGATTGATGTTAGCGACTGAACACAAAAACTTATAGGATATCGCTCCTTAATGAAGTCATCTACAACAATATATGTATTATATATATTTTTATAAAGATAATATAATCAGCAAGGTAATAAACCGATATAGCCCTCCGAATCGCTAAACTTAAGTGGCAGTGGGAGGGGCACATTGCACGTAGAACCGATGGCCGTCGGGGCGGAAAGGTTTTCGAGTGGCAACTACGTACCGGAAGGCGCAGCGTGGGCAGGCCCCCCACAAGGTGGACTGATGACCTGGTAAAGGTCGCGGGAGTCCGCTGGATGCGGGTGACGCAGGGCCGGTCATTGTGGCATTCTTTGGGTGAGGTCCAGCAGTGGACGCCTTTGCTGATATGATGATTATGATGATGAATATATTTAGGTTAGGTACTGACATGCCCCCACGGAGTTATGAAAATTGCGAAGCTTTCCTATTAGAAAAGTCGCGGTAATTTCTCGAAATTTCCCATGTGGAATTTTCTTAAATGTTTCTAAAAGTTTACTGAAATTTCTTTGAGATTCTCATACTTTGAAACTTGCACATCTGTAATTTAAGGTGCGCGACACATTTTCATGTCTATACTCACACGATATTCATCGCACGGATATGATGAATATGTTCTAGCCCGTATGGTTTGATTTTAAAACCTTGACCATAATTTGAAGTGCGCACGCAGCGAGTTGCACCGAGTTATTTTTAGCCAGATTCCAGAACATTCCAGCTGCGATTTTCAACCCTCGACTCACCTTACCCCATCCATAGTACAACTTGACCTTTAGTTTGCTAACAACTACACGTAATCGGAGCCCAGTGTGCTGGTAGATCTGAAGCGGGTTGGCGTAGAACGGAATACCTGCCTTTGTGGGATAAGGTGAGGACGCTCCGTCATGCCATTGTGTTGTGGGAACACTTCGGTCTAGATCTGGTTTTTGTTGTGCTAGTATAACATAAAGTACTTAAGTAATAGAATATTATCAGCCGAAAGACGTCCACTGCTGGATAACGGCCTCCCCCAAAGAGTGCCAATGTGACCGATCCTGCGCCACCCGCATCCAGCGGACTCCAAAAAAAATAGCTAGATATAGGTACCAACGCAAAATTGTCCCGCGGCTTTGCCTCCGTTTTGATTAAAAAAGTCCATACCATACACGAGTAAAGGATAATACTTTAAATTGCTACGCCTAACCAGGGTCCATATGAGTCAAAATGTCCCTAGTTATTAAGACCGGTACAAACTATGCAATAAATTCTATGACTATGACTACGTAAAAACCGGCCAAGTGCAAGTCGAACTCGTGCACGAAGGGCTCCATGACAAAAACGGCAAAAATCACGTTTGTTGTATGCGATGATGCATTTATTTTATTCTGTTTTTTAGTATTTGTTGTTATAGCGGCAACAGAAATACATCATCTGTGAAATTTTCAACAACTATTACGGTTCATGAGATAGACTTGTGACAGACGGACAGACAGACGGACGGACGGACGGTTTTTACCCTTTGGGTACGGAAGCCTAAAAACCATTTGTTTCATCCACATATAATTTTTGTCAGTCCAAGTAATTCCTATAGAATTTTAATAGTTCATTGTGATACAAGTGAGGTATGTTGATAATTACATCAGAGGCGGAATTATCATGCGAGCCGCAGGTGAGCGTGATAAGAGAGCCGAGGATGTAATTATCAAAGCGCACGCGTTTCATACGACGTTTTTCAACACATTTTGCGAGGAAAATCCTTTTCATAAGATGAAAATTTTATAGGCCTGCCAAGTTATTTTCTTTACTTATTGATGACAACAGGTTTTACTCACATGTTGTATACATCGCCAAGAATTTCCAGTGGCGTCCATTCATTTTATCACTTTTCTAGTCACCACGAGTCAACATTTTTGTTAATAATCAAACTCGCATTAAAAATGTTTACAATTATCTGTGGAATAACCTATAATGGCGCGCAACAGTTATTTTTTTCGTGAAGTTTGCGCAGTGCGCGCGCATTAGATGAAATCTTTAAACAGCCAATACAAAATAAAATAAATATTTCCGTTTTAAAATGTTAGGTATCTTTATTAACTCATGTAAAATGTTATAAAAAGTGAATAGTTTTACTAAATTAAACATTACTATAACATATCCAAAAAGAAATAGTGAATTAATTAACAAAAAGGATTTAATTTATTTAGTCGAGTAACTTAACCCGTAATACGTTACAAATCTGTCACTTCACAGACTGACTCTATAGCTATTAGTAGGTATGTATAGAACTGAGTACCATTACTATGTCTGGTAAACGAATGGATATCCTTTATTATAACTTATAATATTAATCGTATGCAATTATAATACTAATATTATACCTATTACACAAATCACAACAAACAATTCAAAGAATATACTTAATGTGACTGTACCTATCGGAACTAAAGTATAAATAACAGCAATATCCTCCACGCTCTCTGAATTCGCTCAAAGTTAAATGATAACAAATCGTTTGTACTGCCTGTTACACAAAAACATTTACCATACACATAAGTCTTTTCAAGTACCAAAAGTTGCTTCATTATCGCGCATTCAAAACAAAAGAACACAGATTCCAGCCAGCGCACTCCTATTATAAACACAAAGTGAATGATTTAAGATTTAAATTTGAATGAGCACGTTTCACGCGTAATGAGTTTATGTTGTGTGTTGTTTTAAAACAAGCGAATAATTACGCAAATCGGCAAAGCGTGCTGTCACATGACTGGCGATAACCCGATTGACCCGTCCATGGACTTTCACTCATGTGACTGGCGCTTACGATGTTTTACCTAATTATACTGATATCGATTATGCGATATAGTTTATTGACCTACGCGTAAAGCAGACTGGGTAAACATACAGCAATTATCACATGTGTTCCTTTGCTCATGAAGTTCATACGATTTACATTTTGGAGGTGCAAATAAACTGCAGAATGTTACAATAATTTCGCTCAGAAATGGCCTTCTTGGGCAACGCTTCTAAAACAAGGTGGTTAGGGAGGAAATTAAAAAATATTTATATTTTCATTGAGAGGCACAAATTCACATTTTAAGTTTGTATGTTGATCATCATCTGACATTTCTAAAATCCATAAAATCTTTGAAGTTTTCGTTTGTAATGTCACAAAGTTGTATTTTATTAGATACAATAACAGACATCCAGCTAGCATGATGAGTCTTTATGAAAACTCTGAGCACGTTTTGTATACATGTAACGAAATAAGGCCAATTTCACGGATTTGCCCTCCCCTTATTTAACAAGAGTTACGAAAATGTTTCCCAATACTACGTCCTTAAATTACCAAGTTGAATGTAGATTGAAGAGATTGAACGGAGGCCGAGTGCTGATGCCGCACTCCAATAATCGTGTATCATAATAAATAGTACTTAAAGATACGGTCTGATGCTCTAATACTAATCTCGATGGCATCGTTCAAGTTTATTTATACAAACACACACAGTTTATGCCTTTACCAATAGGGCTGTAAACACTAAATAAAATAATCAATAATGATGTATTTTCTTGAAAAGGATTAAAATTGTAGTCAAATGGAGAAAAAAACAACGCAATAGGTTAAATAATCACCAAGTTATACGTTTACGAAAATTTTAAGAGAGTTGTCTGTCCCTTTCCGCATAACGCACCTTCATATGAAATTATTGTCATTTACTATGGCGCTCGAGGATCGTGACGTTACAATCTGCTAGCGTGTTCTCTCTCTAACAAGCAACATTAAAAAGGTTGTATATTCGTATTTTTTTGAGATTTTTGAATGGGATTTACTTAGGCATTTTTTTTTGCCTTCTTTCTTTTTTTGAGTCTACAACACCCCTATTTATGACTAGCGCCCTGCTCACAAAATTGAAATAGATATTCGAACATACGGAAGATTTAAGGCCACAAACTGAAATAGAGAACTTCGCTCACTCGCTCAATGAGTTGTCGTGTGGGTCCAGAACACTGCGAGTTTAAATCCGTAAGTACTATAATACTAATATACTCTTCTTCTTGTATATGTCAAAAAACCAGGTAGTCTCAAGACGACATGATGAAAGCCATGATGTTATCACTGTTGAAATTCTCAGTGTCCCAGACCTATGGGTCCTGGGTCGACTCATCATACAAGACGACACGGGACAAGACGTCGAAGAACTCCTCACTAAACTCAAGAGGACTCGGAGGTAAATCGCAGGACATATTGCCAGGCTGAGTGGGACTAGGTGGACTATGTAGTTACTAATTTAGTTTTACTCACTGGATAATGTGTATTTCCTAAATTTAAATGATAATATACGCAATTGTGATTTTAATAATATGTGACATGTAATATTTATGTAATATTATGAATAAATGAGTATTAGTATGAGTATAACGTACTTTCGACATCAGTGTTAAATGTTTCTGATATCTGTTGTATTTACGGAACAATCGCCTAGTGCCACTTAACGATTGCAACCTGTATGGTTGAAATTTGTTAAGTGGCCGACTTTTTTATAAAACTGCTATTGGAATTTGGATCTTCTACCTTGGACGGAGAGTTACTTTTTAAATAGACTACTTTGACGCAGTTCGGCCAATTCAAATAATCTCAAGCATATATAGGTACTTAGTGGCATTTGTCTAAGTACAGGGCAGGTCAGACGCTGATAATGTACAATACGCAAAATGCTAACTGCACGCATAATGTACAAACAGTCAAAATGCACATACGCAAAATCCACATCATGATAAATGTACAGAACGAGAAATGTACAGTACGCAAAATGTATTAACGCTGAAAGCACATAACGCATAATGTGTCAAAAGAAAAATCTACATTTCGCGAATTATTCAATGCAAATCGCATAATCCGCAAAATGTTACAAAAGCTAAATGCTCAATCGCCAAACGTACAAAACGTAAAATGTACACAAAGCAAAATAAAATAGATTCGGACGGACAACGGACACTTATTAGCACCAAAAACTATAATTTATAATTTATCAGTACATCTTGCGTATTGTTATTTTTCCGTAATGAACAATTTGCGTGTTGATCATTCTAACTTTGCACATTTTGCCACTACCGGGTGGAGTACATTTTGCATATTGTACAATCATCATATGTACATTTATTGCTTGTACTATCTGCGTATTTTACATTTCTCGTTCTGTACATTTATCATGATGTGGGTTTTGCGTATGTGCATTTTGACTGTTTGCACATTATGCGTGCAGTTAGCATTTTGCGTGTTGTACATTATCAGCGTAAACCACGGCGACTATTTAGTGAAAAAACGCAAACTGCTATCAGTTCCAGGAACGATTCAATGTTTATTTTTGACCCAGTGCCGGCTTTGCGACTACCTATCGACTATTCTCTAGTTCATAGAATCACAGAATAAGTAATATTACCTTAGATGTATTATCCGTGTAAATAAAATAGATACATCTATTAACCTTTTAACCGACGAACGACAGTTAAGTTACTCACAGTTTTCACTCTGTCATAATAAATCAAGCTGTCATTTACACAGAAGAAGAAAGAAAATGTTGATCGATGACTGTTCATATCTACTAGGCACTATATTTTGTTTTAGTCTAGATATCGAAGAATACTCAAAAACAACCATTACCGACAATTATTGCTTAATTGTTATTCCGAACAAACAATAGCTACCCCCAGTACACATACCACACGTCGCCCCATCACTACCAACGTCAATATCAACGACAGCGTCAAAAATAGGAAGCATGATATCACCCAGTATAGTAGCTAACATCGCAGACGCAAACTTATGTGGCGCGAACTGTAATGGTGTTACCATGGTGTTATTAATAACTGTGCTTCGTTAATCTACTAAACAGCCGCAATGATCCCGTGAAAACAGGATGTACTTGACAAATGGCGACCACGGTGAATTCCCGCCGCCATCACAATTGTCATGGTAGGCGACAGTAAAAATATTACGTCAGTTCAGGACCGGCATGACATGGGCTAGCAGGACGACGTATATATAATACACGTGGACTGTATGTTTATATTTGAAGTAGGCGGCTTAAATTCAGATAAAATGTATCCTAAGTTATGCTGTCTGCAAATAATTCGACTTTTCTTTAAGAAGTCATGTTTTGAAATAGAAAACATTGTAGCAGAAAAAACATAAACTTGCGTTTCAATTATTGAAGTGTCGTACTTAGGTATGTTCTCACAAATTTTCAAAGTAATTTACAATTCTAAATAACTTGCACCCATTTAAATAATTTAGACCTAACTTTTTTGTCCTCAAAGTCGACAACCATTCGTAATGCGGTAGGTTTTTGACATCAGTGAAAATAAATTGTTTTTTTCACTAACAACAAATAAACATTAACGGCCGTATTCATAAACCTCCTATAAGCCTGTTTTAACTAAAACGGCGTTAAAATTCGTTTGTCCTTATCTGTCACTTTGACATTTGTGTTCGTAAGAAAGGGACAAAACACATTTTATTTAGCAGAGGCATTTTAAGTTTTATGAATAAGGGGGTAAGAGTCCGCAGTAGGCTCGGCCGAATTTCACCTTCCCATACAAACGTAGTTACGCTCTCATTTTAAAACTACGTGTTGGATTGTGACGAAACTTTGCATATACAACGACATGTGGTATATCTATGTCTGTAATTAGTTTATATGGTTCCAGTTTATAAAACAAACGAAATACAGCAAAAACAAGTTTTGTATGAAAAACTTGAATTCGCTGTATTTTTTTTTCTATGATATGTGAAGCTACATAAACTGATTACAGACATAGATATTCCTCATTTCATTGTGCGTGCAAAGTTTCGTTACAATCCAACACGTAGTTTTAAAATGAGAGCGTAACTACGTTTGTATGGAGAATCGTGCTTACTGCGGACTCTTAAGAAAATACACGGAAAGTATCAATCTTTCATTTATGTTTGCTATTGTGAGATTTTTAAATTCATATAAACTACAGTACGATTACTGTTAGTTAAGACCTGACAGATGGATTGCCTTCATTTAATTTTCAACTTTAATCTTATACAAATAAAATATTACTAAATCGGTAGATGTGGGTAACAGTATTTTGAAAAATGCTTTATCTATATGAAATTAAAGTTGAAAATTAAATGAAGGCAATCCATCTGTCAGGTCTTAACTAACAGTAATCGTACTGTAACAATAAGGAAGCTGTTTGATTGTGACGTCACAAGTAAGTAATCCCTACAAATTCCATAATAAAGGGGCGTTTTTGACGTTTGATAAAAAGAAGCTGATTTGACTTTTGTCAAATACCGTAAGTATTATATTCTTAATATTGAACTTTGCTCCCGTTTTCTATTTTGATGGGATTTCATTTACACTTTGATAATATCTATACCACATTGTACAATAGCTGTATTTCATTGTATTCGAATACAGTAACGTGTAATCAAAGGAATCAGACCAATCCCGGTTTCCGAACAGATGTATACGATATTCAACGCAATACCGAACGTGCCTCGCTGCTGGCATCCAGCATTTGAGATGTATTCACGAATGGCACTGAGAATGGTTAGAAAAGGCTTCGTTGCAATGCAAAACATATAAAATACAGTTACAATATTCTTTTCCACAGTGGGAAAATCTTTCAAGGGATCTATTTGACTAGATTAATTAAATTCGAATTGATTTTTTATCTTGCTTCGACGCCCGCCAACCCTTTCATAACGAGAAAGCGCGACGAATTCAGCAACTACGTTTTATAAACGTGGGTAGGATGTTCATGTAGGTACAGTCAGCATCATAAACATGTGCCCATACCTACGAGTACTTTTCCCTCGTAAATCAGGTGGTTCTAGCTTGTTCTATTGTTGAGAGATAAGGTACAGGAAAAGGCTGACTGTACCTAAGCCGGCTTCTGTATAAATCTAGATTAACACAGAGAGTGTACGAGGTAAAAGTGGATGGTACAGTTGGATGAGGACGATTTCGTCGAACTTTTTTCTGAGAAACCTAAAGAAAGGTCAGGTCAAGAGTAGCCAAAACAAAGTCATGAAAGGGAATAAACCAAGAAAGGGCAAGTCAAGATCGTAGCTATCTCTGCCTACCCCTGTGGGAAATGGTCGTGATTATATGTATGTTAAAAATGCAACCAACAAACCTTGTCTAAATATATTTCAACTCAATATACTCAAAATCTGTGCAGTGAGACTCCTGACGGGACACAGCAAATTGAATAAACAGTCGCTTCGAAATGGGAATGAAATAAGACGTAGCATGTAACAGGTTCAGGAAGCCCGTTGAAACAGACTTTTGTCGTACATATATAAATGCATAAAGATGAGAAAAAACATGATGTTTTTCATGTTTTATATTTAACCGTCGCTTTTCGGTAATCGAAAACGTCTGAAGGTAACCGATCTAATCCCAACAAGGCCTAGTTCTTCCTCAAGATCAGAAGGTCAGATGGCACTGGCACTCGCTTTCGTAAAACTAGTGCCTACTAAATCTTCAGATTCGGTACCGAAGCGGACCCCGGGGTCCTTTAGAAAACCACCGGGAAAGCAACAAGTTTGAAATCATTACAATTGAATTTCGTGTCTCAGTCAAACTAAAACAATCGACTAACAAAAGAAAAAATAAAACGAACGCTGAAATTTATTCCCTTTCTTCCATTTACGTACTCGTAACTTCAAAACGTACGCTCGGCTTTAGTCCACTAAAAATCAGTGCAGTGCAGTGCAGTTAAAATTCCACGCCCGGCGGTGCATGCAACGCGACACTTTAGGATACACGTCAGTGCATAAAAAGTGCCCTGTGACCTATTCATGGCGTTTTAAATTTGTTTAGCTTTGCTGGGTGTGTATTCGAGTGCGTTTTCAGCGTGTGAATATTTGCTTCATTTAGGTAGGTGTGCAAGTATCGCTTAACTAGTGATGTTATTTAATGTTCTTTCCCAAATTTAATTGTACTTTTTACATAAGGGTCGCCAGGACGCTAGACTTTCCACACAAACGTAGTTTGGTCCTCAATTTAAGACGACATGGTCCGCCATATCTAGGTTCAAAACTAGTTTTTGGTACAAGAAATTCAAATAGGTAGCAAAAAAAATAGAGCAAGTAGAAAGATTTTCGTACAAAGTTTTTAATCGCTTCTTTTTTCTATTACATTTCTATTGTAATGTGGAGCAAGAGAAAGTAGTATCCGACCTAGATATTGCGGATCACATTGTGTATAAAAAGGTTCATGTGATTACATTATGTAGTTTCACCAAACTACGTCTGTACGGAGTCATAAATGTTTGATATGAAAGAACCATCACCACGCGCGTCAAGCTCTCAAAGGGCATTTTAACAACAATAAGTGTCGTGTCAACCTACGTCTATCTGAACATTCCTGAACGCGATTGCTATACCGGGTTTTCTGCCCACAAACTGCTATGCAGTTTGGCAGATATTAATTATAGTTCTAAATGTTATGTTGTTAAATTTAAAAAAATTAAAAAATAAAATAAATAGGGATGGTGACTAAGATTAATTTTATGATGTCATTCGAACCAGTTCTCGGGGAAGAACAAATGTTTGTACCTATAGTACAAATGATTGTTCAACTACAATTAAAGAACATAAATACCCAAAAACTTTGAGACAAAGATTGACCTCGCTGGCGGCAGCGCAAAACGCTTCGTACTGATACACACACAGGTATGTCACAAGTCACAACTGACATTCGTACTAACCGTTGTATGGGTGAGGACCAAATTCTGGGCCAGTAGTTAGCGTGGTTAATTGGTAGTAGTTAAAAAGTTCCGTTGTGACACGAAAATTAACCATAGAATTGTATGGCTAATTTTCGTGTCACAACGGAACTTTTTAACTACTACCAATTAACCACGCTAACTACTGGCCTAGAATTTGGTCCTCACCCGTATGGGAAATCAGGTAAGTTGTTGTTTCGGTCGCGAAATACTGCGTTTAAGTACATAGTTGTCGTACAATTTTGTTTCTATAAAAGCGTAAGGATTATATTGGTACTTAGCTTTAAATTTACTCTTGGACAATAAAAAAATGCATATTTTTTCTAAACATTCATGGTTCATATCTGTTTATGATAGTAATTATATTTTATAAACTATACTTTATTACGATAATTTGATGGTTCCATTTAGTATCACTACGTTGTCAATTTGAACATGAAGCATCATGCCTATTTCAAAAACACGAATAAGTATATTAAACTCTTTAGATTTATGTACTACTAGCTTCCGCCCGCGACTTCGTCTGCGTGGACTCAGGATGAAAACTATTCTATATTTTAATCCAGGCTATAACTATCTTCGTGCAATTTCATTCAAATCGGTTGAGCCGTTTAAGCGTAATTGAGTAACAAACATACAAACATCTAAACATCCAAACAGCCAATCTTTTGCAATTATCTTTTTATGTTTTCATTGCAATAATTATTATCAATAATATAGAAATATGAAATTAGTATTTTATTCCGGCGCAACAAATTTATGATACTCATATGTAACGTGTTCAATTACATAGAAGTTAGAAGAAAACAAGACTAACATAATGTTAGCCTAAAGTAACAAGTTTCAGTCGAAGCACGAAGAATAGATAAAAAATATAGGGGTACAGTAATTTTCGGTGCTTTTGTTGTTACTAGTTAGAGATAGAGATTAGATCTGGGATTGCATCGCTAAAGGATCGGATCGGTTCGTAATGTGTTCAATGACGGAGAAGAAAGTAGTATTAATTTAATGTGTTCCCATAGTAACTAGTGTCACCTGTATCAGACAGCAGCTTCCCTTTCAGCTCCAGATCGCTCTCCGCCGACGTAGCTCCATAGTTCTTGTAGGTCTTCCCCGCAGGCTCCTCCGACTTAGTCACCTTGAACCGTTCCGACATCTTCACTACACTACACTTCACTGATATGAGACGAACGCGATATGTACACAAGCTACGATAATCACACTAGTTACGAATGGTACACTTACTACGATATGCTCACTGGTTACGATAATTACACTGGTTATGATATGCGCACTTAAATTATTGAACTAGTTACGATATGTACACTTGTTATGATATGTAAACACTACACTCGCCCGGCGGTCACGGCGTGTCACTCATCCATTTTCCTGAAATATAAATAACGATAAATAAATATGGAGAATTCGTTCAACGGCACGTGTGTACTCAACCAGTGAATGTAAATAATTACGAAGATTAAAAGTGGCGGGTGATTAAATTACTTAAATTGAATGGGCGTCCGCTGGCACTTCATTACAAACAGGGCATATTTAATTTCATTTATTAAGGGTCCTCATCCGCACCAAATTGTATCATACCATGACCATTATTGGAATTCTATTTATTTATAGGGTAAACGCTGCCAGTATCTTTGAGTGAGATTGAAAGCGTGCCTGCATGGCAATGGCAGGGACTTTGCAGAGCGGCTATCGGGACACGTGAACTTCGTTCCTTCATGTCTCTATACGCGCTTCTTCTAAAAAGTCGAAATCAATCAGTGTCCCCATCGACACTAGTTCAATGCTTTTATGGATAGGGGAGAAATGTTTAAGAGAAAAATATGAAACGAATAAATAGGACTATCATCGTTCACTGGAACTCTCTAATTTGGAAAAATATGCTAAACGGAATTGATTGAAAGTGAACTACTCATCGTTAAACTCTAGTTTATAAAATACGAGTATTAGCTAGTGCCATCATTTTTGGAGATTTGACTTCATAATTATGACGTCCCTTTAGCAACCCTTTCCCAACAACCAGCATCTAACAAAACATTTGCGTTAATTTGTGTTCCCTTAATTATGCCCGTATGTGTACAGTGTAAATATTACCATTCGTCGCTGGCTCTTTCTTTGTCTGTCCAAGAACACGATACCTGTTAAGCCCTTGATCGGTTCATACCCCATTTTTGTTACACCTTGTATACATACAGTCAGCAGCTGAAGTAGCTACGCAAAATAACACATATAATAATACACACAATAATCTATAGATACAGTCTTTATCCCCTTCACATTAGAGCCGTGTGTAGGTCATTTTGAGCACTTGGCCTGCGTAGTTACTTTTACTGCTGACTGTTCAACAAATGATAATTTGATAAAGCACAAACAAAGGTGTAATCTTTTTTTATGCAATAACTATATAAGCGTAGGTAGTTATAACTTCCGGAGTGGGTTTAGGATCAACAAACTCAACTAAACCGATACCGACACAAGTCGATACAGAGTTTGTGGTATAAACAGTAACGCATTAAACTGACCATCTGTCAACCTTATTTGCATTGCTATAAGGTTGACAGATGGTCAGTTAAGTGCGTCTTCGATGGTACATTAACTAAAGCTCAATATTTTATGGCGTGATAGTTGAAGACTGTTAAATTTTATTATTTTGCTCTAAATATACTTTGTTATTGACAATACCCGAGTAAAGTTTAGTAAGTTAAATATAAATATCAATATTGCCACGTGACACACAATAATATCATTGTCTAACTTATAGTTGGAAGTTCCATTACATGTAATAAAAACTACCCGAGAGACCGAACTTTGACCGTCTCGTCTGTCGTGTTATTCCGAAGAAGACGACGTTTCTCGAGAATGATAACAAGATTTTTTGGCGGCGGTTTAATCTCACCGAAATCGCTAGAGCCGTTTTCGAGAACCCAGTTACATACAATATGATTGATATTAATACGAAGTTTCTAGTATTTAGTTGTTAAATAGCATACGATTTGGATGCATTTTGAAAATACGAGCTTTACAGTCGGCTATAATTGAGATTATTTCAGTTGGCTGAATTGTATTAAAGTAGTCCATTCTAAAACCAACTCTACTGTCCAGGGTTGACGATTGCAATTCCAATGGCAATTTTATAAACTGTCGGCCTCAATAAATAATCTCAACCGTACACTGAAAAATATCTTGGTATTTTATCAATTTATATTGCAGTACAAAAGAGTGCGTGTAAAGATAGTCTGAATGAGATAGGTAGTAATGTCGTGTTTTTTGCTGCATGTGAATGTCAATCCCATAGGTACCTGCTAATCCATACTAATATTATAAATGCGAAAGTGTGTCTGTCTGTCTGTCTGTCTGTTACCTCTTCACGCTTAAACCGCTGAACCGATTGAGATGAAAACGGTGTAATGAGTTCCACGCGACAGAGTTGCAGGCAGAAGCTAGTATTATAATAAATGAGAAAGCGTGTCTGTCTGTCTCTCTGTCTATCCTTTCTTCTCTCTTCTTCTTCCTTTTTTTCTTTCTTGCTCTGTCTTGCCTTTTATTTAACTCTTATTTTTATGTGTGACAAAAATGCCATATAATTATCGACTCTACTGATAATATTTCACGAGAATCTGTAGAGAAATGGGGGCTAGTACAAACGACAACGCTGTTAGTTAACAATTCAATTTGTTGTGCAGTGTTGTGTTCCTGTTGGCGAGTCACGCGGACGCGATGTGTTAGGTTAGGAGTGAAGGACCTTTCTGAGAAATGTCTTTCGCTGTCAACACAGCACATCCTTATATCAATAAAAGGTCGGCAACACTACTGCTCTGCAGTTGCAGGCATCCATAGGCTACGGTGACGGCTTAACATCAGGCCGGATAAGCTGGTTTGCTAACATTGTGATTAAAAAAAACTGGCTGTGACAGACGGACAGCCTCCGAGTGATCGCATAAGTGTCCCGTCGTTGGACCAATTTTGGTACGGAACACTAAAAAATGGTACGGGGTTAATAATCAGAACGAGACATAGGGTATCTTAATAAACTATAGTCAACAAATTATCAAGATCACGTCATGCAATCCTTCTTTTCTCCCCGGGTTGTAAACATAATCACATTACAATAGAAACTAAAGCTAGCTAGCTGGCTCAACAACGCCACAATTTCTTCAAATGCATTAGCCGACTAAATTACCTACTGCAGTGGCAATTACACGTTGCGGCCGGCAAGTCCGATGCAAAATTATTTTTATGCAACAAATAACAAAACGTCTATGCCGCGACAAATATTCCATTCAGTTTCAATTTTTTTACACTATTAGTGATCTCAAATTTAGTGCCGTTGTCAGTATACAATTTGTATTAAATTTCAACAAAAAAATTCAGATGTTATGGTGGCATACAAATCCTTTAAGATAGAGGCCCTAATTTTCCGCTCAATGTCGCGATTGCATTCTGAAGTTCCGGGTTCCTAATCCGAATAGTTGGCGTAGGCACTAGTTTTATGGTAGTTCCTGCCATCTGCTGTTTCTACACGGAAGGGAGCCTAAACCTTTTTGGGATACCGGCTTTAAGTCCCTCGCTCTAGTCTGGTCAAATCTTCATTACGTGCTTTAATGTGATTACATCTACTTATTTCCGTGTTCTCGTATGCCTCGTCAACCCGAGGCAATATTGCGGTCTAATAAGATTGTATCCTCTTTGTACCTTCTCTCCTTTTACCCTTACCATTTTAGTATAATTTGGCCTTTAAATAATCTAAAAACTTATCTCCCGAGGGAAGTAAAATCACTCTAACTTAGCTCTCACTAAAGTTTGTATTAAGAACCAGTGACCAACCAAAACTTTGATGGATCGGATATTGATTATGATGGATGTAGGAAACAAATATATTCCAACTTGTTTAAAGGGAAGTTTATAAATGTTATGTTAACTTGCGAATAATAAATAAATAAATAAATAAGAAAGTTTGGCAAGTACGAGTATGTCTCGATTTATTTTCTGCTCATTATAAGCTACTGTTTACAGATCAAATAATCGAGGATAAGTCCCACTTCTTCTAAATGTAAATTTTTGAGTTTATTCTTCGCGTGGACGAATAAATCAACGAAATTTGTACTAAAGTTACACTTCTTTCAAATAAAATGCCCGCTGCTGGTGTCACTATCAAGAGTCCTGTACTGTACCATTTTGTATGATCCTCAAAACCTCTGCTTTGTACAACCCGCCTTCGTACAAAAAATATATAACAATCGCAAACAAATAAATCAATACTCATCATACAAATATCTTTACCAGATGGGTAAACATAAGAGGGGTTAAGTCCACCTTTTGTACTACAAGATATTCTTTTGTGCAATAAAGATTAAATAAATAAATAAATAAACATCACATTCCGAATGCGCGTTAGGACAATTTAACCGTCATTTTTCCACATAAAATTTGACATTTAGATCTACCTGACGCGCGTACAATGCTAACGTGATCGACCTGCTGGACTTGAACCCGGGACCGTCAGTTTCGCAGGCAGGCTTTATGCGCCAAAAAAAAACATGTGCAGTGCTCAGACCACGGGGCAGTGCTTTTTGCGAATATAGTCAGTTACATACATACAAACCTCCAACATCTCGAACGCTTCTAATATCTCCGCATCTTTCTGAGTCAAGGACATCCTTGACTCAGAAAGATGCGGAGCGGATGCGGAGAAGCGTTGAGATGTTGGAGGCGAATGGAGAAAATTAGCCGGAGAGAGAGGGTAACCAATGAAGAAGTGCTGAATAGAGTGAGGCAAACCAGACAGTTAATGAGAAACTTAGAAAATATAAAAGGGAAGATGATGGGCAACTCATACAACATGACAAGTTCATACTCAATATAATTGAAGGAAATAAAGAGGGGATACGAGGAAGAGGAAGACCTAGAATAAACTACATAAAGCAGCTCAAAAAAAGAGTTGATTAAATTTTAGGTCGTATTGAGATGTCAAAGAGGTTGCTGCGATCGGAGTAGACGGAGGGCCTACTTTGAGCTACACCGACAAGAGCATAGCTCTTAAATAAGCAGAAGAGAAGAAGAGAAATATTGTAGTTGGGCAACCCGTTGTAGGTACACCAATTTGTATTTGCAAGGAATTTATTTAATTAATCGATCATGTAACATCCACCCGACACCAAATCAATCCGGTATGCGCAAAGGCAATAGAGGGACAATTGATATGTATTGATCACCGACCGCTATTGGATGCCAGGGTCGCTATATCGGCAATTGATTCTCGCGTGCTAATGGAACAATTAGGGCAATATTGCTTAACAATATGGCAGTTAGGTCTCCCTTTATGTAAATTCTGAAGTCGGTTTCAATTTGAATTATGGCGGTTTAAAGGTGCCGATAGACTTGAGTATTCACTTGCAATGGGCATTCCAGTGAATGTTACATTACACATGATAAACAGGAGCGTTTTAGCGAGCATTCTAGCGAGCGTTCCAGCGAGCATTCTCCATTTTCTTCATTCAAAGCGACAGTAAATTTGCTTCGAGCTTTTTGCCGAGCTGAGCAATTATGTATGGTTCCCGCCGCCGCGCCATCCCTCTCCTCCAACACCTGCGCGCCTTTTACTAGAGCGTTCTTCACTAGGATGACCGTAAAAAGATTCATAGTGTAGAGGTAGGTAAAAATAACGGCTTCTATGTTTAAATTTAAATAGCTTATCGAGAAAGCTCCTTTGCGATTGATTCTGCTGTAATCCTTGCATGGTTGCAGACGCTGTATTATGTTTTAATACAATGTTATGGAAAATATAATATTATCATATCGATGGGGTCTGAGTATCGATGAAGGGGTTTCCGACTCGTGGCGCTACCCTGAGCTACTACATTACCATGCATAGTAGCGATATTTGGCTTTATGTTTGGCTCTGTTCATTGTTGAGCTCGGTGTTCTAAGTAATTGTTTGAATCAAGTGTTACTTCGCGGAAGTCCATGATACTCGTAAGTTACGGGAACAATATTACTTTGCTATTCCACTATAAAAAGTGCAGGGGGCCGATTTTTGACTTTCGAGCGCTCGACTCTTTCACTCGAAAACTGACAAATATTATGAAATGCTATTTTAAAATGACGATGGAACATTTAAAAACGTGCGGCATTGACCACTCGTCTTCAATTCTATCGGTAGAAAGTAAGTGCCTGTGATTATGACACTAAAATAGCATTTACTTTTATTTAATTTTCGAGCGCTCGAAAGTCAAAAATCGGTCCCCAGGTCTATTAGCGATGATGAGATTTTTGCCTATTTAGACCTGCACATTTTACAGCGGAATAGCCAAGGAATATTGATCTCATATTAGCTCGGTGTTCTGTTACACATGAATATCTGTCTATCAGCACCTTTAGACCAAGCGCGCGGACAATTTTTCTTACAGAAAATACAACTGTGGTCAAGAATACTCGGCAGTTCGTATAACGAACTGAAGTCACATTTTTAGAACGAAGTTCCTTTTCGCGAGTTAAAGTTTTGATACTCGTACTTGACTGTCAGCCGTGAAACATTTAGTAATTTTGGAATATATTGATGTATTTTAGTTGATTTTATTTATAAAAAAATCATGGTTTCGCCAAACTGAGGGCAGTTTGTCGGCGAATGTGCGCTCTGTTCTTATCCTTAAATATGGTTGTGTTATACGTACCTATTTACTAAATGATCTACTTTAACAACTTACCCCCTTATTCATAAATAATAAAACATAAAATGCCTCTGCTGCTGCTGCTGCTGACGAGCACAAATGTCAGTGACAGATAACAAACGAATTTGAACGCCATTTGAGCAAAATAGGCTCGTAGAATGTTTATGAATACGGCCGTATATGTCTGAGGAACATATTATATTATTTTAAATTGGCTGCGTCTCTGTCTGGATTTAATTTGGCTAGGTGTGTTATAACCTTATAACCTAGGGGTTTCCAACTTTGAACAATGTTCGGACAGGCATTCGAGGTCAGAGTTCAAATCTTGGGGTCGCTTTCTTCATATACTGAGAGCAAACGATCCCGAAGCGCCTCGTACTTCCCTGTCTCCTCTGGTGGCGAATATACAATAAATTACCATGGTCTTTTTTATTTGACTGTGCTTTTAACTATTTTTTATACTTACTAATCAACACTTTGAACAAATATGTTCATGCTAGTGTACCACGATATATATCTTGACTGATTATTTTTATTTGCTCTCAATAGACCGTCATGAATAAGACATATTGGAGTAGTTCACCTCTTTTGGAGCTTTTAGTCCATAATAACGAAGTGGTGGTCTTTATCTTAAAGTTCATATTCAACGGGAAGGTTTAATCCTAGACAACCTTTTAAGACTTTCATAGCGAACTTTTATATTTTGTCTACAATTTTATTCACTGCAAAGGAGAATTCATTACGCAGCTCCACAGGGCCGGTGCCAGACGACAGCCGGCAGATTTCTTGCCAAGACTTGTTGATAAAACTATTAATGTGTATACAATTTGGTGCTTATGTCGGTGGTATAGAGTTCAAAGTCGTACACGAGGTTTTTAGTCTTGACAGGACGGACTCAAGATTGTAAAGCTGTGTGGAACGTTGGTTTTTCTAGTACCTATAGTCAAATGTAGTTTTTGTTAAGTACATTATTTTATTAACCTTACCAACGTAAATAATACTTACTGTGTGTTCTCCCATTGGAAAATAAAAGGAAATGGAAGGATTCAAAATAAAAATATTAACTATTCAAGATCGGTCTGGCTTTGGCTCCTTCATCAGATTAATTTGACTACCTACTTAATAAGGGTACACTACGTAATTCGGAAGAGTCATTTGTCCAAACTTATATTCTACCATATTTCCGAAAACCACGTTCTGCTGAAGGGCATTTTGATTTTTTAGGATACAATAATAAACTAATGCGTCCAAAGTTTCGTTTAACGAAAATAAGCGTTCGCAATTTTGAAATTTCGGAATAGTTATGGTCTCGGTCTAATTGCTCTTCGGAATTTGTCTCTGTTCCCATTTAATAGATATATGAATACCTACTTAAACATACCAATCGACGAAGACTACGTAACGGATGTTAATGCTCATCACAGAAATTATTTGCACTTACCGGAATTCGAAGCCGTCAGCTTCCTAGGTTGGTTTACTACCCATTAGTAAAACTTTATTTATTTACATAAAAAACATTACAATTTTCACCAAGGCGCAAAAAAAACAACACAATACAAATAAATAATAATTGGCTCTATCGACTATCCATCGCCACACAATACTTCAGGCATTCATGTTCATGACACACGTCCGTTCATCTCCTTGGAAACACGTCACAGTCAGATAATAAATAAATAAAAATAAATATTAAGGGACAATCTTACACAAATCCACCTAGTCCCAAACTAAGCAAAGCTTGTACTTATGGGTACTAGACGACGATAAACATACTTAAAAAGTCAGTGTAAAACCAAATGTACACAGAAGAGAATAGATGATTTCCTAAAAGTGAAATACAAAATTCCAAGTCCTTGATTTCCTCAAAGTAAAAGACAAAATTCCAAGTCCTTCCCAGGAGCAAAGACAAATAAAACAGGTTGAAGGCGAAACTTTTTTTCGAGAGACCAAATCCCGAAACGATAATTTGGATAACCAAATTATGTGAATAATTTGGTTATCCTCCATCAAAATATTGCCGGCCTCATAAGCAAGACATATTAGATATAGCGATAAAGGAACTGGAAGAGACACTAAAAAGCATAGACATAATTTGTCTTAGTGAAACATTTATATCAAAGGGAGACGAAAAAAATGTACGATTACAAAATCACGTTCTGGGATCTCATTGGTCACGATCAAATTTGAAAAGAGGAGGAGTTTGCATACTGGTAAAAAAATGATTTAAACTTTGTTAACCTTGAGATCATAAAAGAATTTTCAATGCAGAACGTATTTAAATGTTGTTGTATTTCACTTATAGATAGTAATCTAGTCGTTGTTTGTATATACACAACACCAAATCCGGATGTCACTATTCTCGCATAAGCTCAAGTCTCTACTGTACAGACTAACAAAAAAGCTAAATAAGAAAATAGTATTGGCGGGTGACCTAAATATTGATATACTTAAGAATGGTAAATACGCAGAACAATTAGTTAGCATTTGCACCTCATACAATACAAAATTGCACATCTCCCAGCCAACACGTAAACTCTCATGCATTGACCAATTTATTAGCAATATTAAATCTGTGACTGGGACAGTGCATAAACTAGGTCTCTCAGATCATGACACTGGACAAATCCTTAAAATTAAAATCAAAATACAGAGAGCCTCTAAGTTCTGGTTTCATGAAATAAGAAACTTTAACAAGTCGAATGTAAATAAATTTGTGGAATGCGTTGAATCTCTCTCGTTTTCTGAAGGCGCAGGACTTCACTGCGCGAAACTGATAGTGAAATAGCTTTCAATCAATTTCATGATATGATCTCACTGTTATTTAATGTAAACTTTCCAATTCTTTTTGTGAAAATGAACAACAAAAACCAATGTAAAATGCAATGGCTCACTAAAAATCTAAGAAGAAGTTGTAAAGTTAAGAGGCGTTTGCATTTTCAATATCAATATGCCACAAATAATAAAGTTTACTACAAAACGCTCTTCAAGAAATATTCAAAAACTCTTAGAAAATGTATTAACGAATCGAAAAGGAAAAGTAACATAAATTATATTGAAAAAGCAGAAAATAAAGGCCGAGCCACTAGGAAGTATCCGAGATCAATTAATGAATATCAACCCAACGAGCATTATTAAAAAATTAAAAATAAATAACTCCGTAGTCGAAGATCCACATGATGTGGCTAACACGTTCAACAACTATTTTGTGGATATCACTAACAATCAACAAGGAATAGTCGATATTAAAAACCAGATAAGTAGTATCTCCTCTACAAGGTAGTATATTTTTAAAACCGACCCATGAACAAGAGTTATTAGGTATAATAAAAGGCCTAAGAGTATTTCTTAGGGGAGCTGTCGGGTATGATGGTTTATCTACCAGAATTGTAAAACTATGCGCGTCATCCTTTGCCAAAATATTAGTATATTTAATAAACTTATCGTTCTCAGAAGGTTCTTTCCCCGAAAGGCTCAAATGTTCTATTGTGAAGCCCATGCACAAAAAAGGTGATGTCACTGAAGTAAGCAATTATCGTCCAATAACCCTTATACCCATCATTTCGAAAATTTATGAAAAAGTTATGTGTGCCAGATTAAACGAATTTTTTGATCAGCAAAACACGAGCAAAATGGTTTCCGAAAAAACATGTCAACGTCATTAGCTGTATTCAAACTTATAAAAACGGTGACAAATTGCGTCGATACGGGTGAAATGGTCGTTGTTCTTTTCTTTGACATGACTAAAGCTTTCGACTTTGTACACCATGATAGGCTAATAAATAAGTTAAATAAATATGGCGTTCGCGGAGTTGCCGAAAAATGGATAAATAGTTATTTAAGAGACCGTGCTCAATATACCGAAATAACCCAACTTCAAGCTGATAAGCACCTTAAGTGTTATAAATCACAGTTGAAATTCAATAGATATGGGGTTCCGCAAGGTAGTGTATTAGGACCCCTTCTTTTCCTCGCATATATTAACGATCTCCCAGATCCACATGATTGTATTTTATTTGCAGATGATACGACAATCGTTATCAAAGGAAAGGACCGAGATAAACTGCAAAGCGATGTTAACTTAACCATAAATATAGTAATTGACTGGCTGGAGAAAAATAACCTAAAGGCAAATCTCTCCAAAACTAAGTTTATGAGTTTTCATACTCATCGAGCCTCTCCTATTGAATTTAATATTCATTATAAAGACGAACCGATATCAGAAGCCACTCATACCTTTCTTGGAATAATTCTTGATAGTCACTGTGACTGGAAATTACATATACATAGTGTTTGTAAAAAGGTCAGTAGTTTCGTATTTGCACTTCGGCACTTAAGACAAGTGGCATCTGATGAAACGAGTGTCACCGCATACCACGGTTACGTTTCGTCCGTTCTTCAATACGGATTGCTATTGTGGGGAAATTCAACGCATGTAAATAAGCTGTTTATTCTACAAAATAATGTGTTAGAGCTATTTGTGGTGCATATACAGGGCGTCCCAAACTTATGGGACATGAAGGGGAAGTACCTTAAATATCGTAGATAGTGAATTTTGCTCAAAGAAGACTTTATGTTATTTTTAAAAGTTAGTAATTCTACATTCATAGATTTTTTTTTTTTTGTTTTAAATTTGCCTTCTGTCTAGCTTACAGAGGACGTATTGAAATACTAAGTTTTACTTTTAAAAATAACATAAAGTCTTCTTTGAGCAAAATTCACTATCTACGATATTTAAGGTACTTCCCCTTCATGTCCCATGAGTTTGGGACGCCCTGTATAACAGATTCATGCAAAGCAATATTTCTAAAATTAAAACTGCTTACTCTGCCATGTCTATATATCAAACATTTAGCAATATTTGTGAAATCAAATCCAGAACTATTTAATAAAGGAGATAATAGGACGCAACGAACAGTTAACGAAGGTAAATTAGTGTTGCCAAAAACTAAACTGTATTACTGCAGAAGAAATGCTTTTGTTATGGCCATCAAAGTTTTTAATAAATTGCCTACAAATCTGCGTAACTTGCCCTTAAAAATATTTAAAACTGAACTCCATAAATGGCTCACTCATAGAGTATTTTACTCGGTGAATAAATTCTTTACCCATAAAGAAGATATTGTGTAACATAGACATTAATTAGGTTAGTAGCATGATAGATTTAATGTAATCATGTATGTATCATGAAAAGGTGTAATATGTTGATCCACTATAATGTAATTTTCAACACAATTGCTCGTAACGTACCTCTTATTGTGTCGCTTTTAGGCTCATAATCCTGGATATTAAACACGCGTGTTTAATAACATTACGATACTTGTGTGTTATGGTTATATCCCGATTAAGTCACGTTGGCCCTTGCAGCAAGATGTATGCATACACACGGTGCATTCTTAAACTAACCGGGTTGTACAGAATGTACATCTTTTTTTTAATTCTCGGTGAATGGATTCTTACTCGACTAAACAAATCAAATCCTTTTTGTTAATTAATTGACTATTTATTTTTGGATATGATATAGAAACGGTTAATTTAGTAAAACTATTCACTTTTGATAACATTTTACATGAATTAACAAAGATAACATTTTAAAACGAATTTATTTATTTTATTTTGTGTTGGCCGTTTAGAGATTTCATCTAATGCGCGCGCACTGCGCAAACTTCACAAAAAATGATGCGCGCCATTATAGGTTATTTCACAGATATTTGTAAACATTGTTAATGCGTGTTTGGTTATTAACAAAAATGTTGATTCGTGGTGACTAGAAAAGTGATAAAAAGAATGGACGCCACTAGAAATTCTTGACGATGTATACAACATGTGAGTAAAAACCTGTTGACATCAATAAGTAAAGAAAATAACTTGGCAGGCCTATCAAATTTTCATCTTATGAAAAGGATTTTTTCCTCGCAAAATGTTGAAAAACGTCGAATGAAACGCGTGAGCTTTGATAATTACAATCCTCGGCTCTCTTATCACGCTCACCTGCGGCTCGCGTGATAATTCCGCCTCTGATGTAATTATCAACATACCTCACTTGTATCACAATGTACTATTAAGACCTTTGTAACCATATTACTGCGAATAAACGATTTGTATTTGTATTTGTATAAATAGATAAATAAATACTTAAATACATAGAAAACATCCATGACTCGGGAACAAATATTCGTGCTCATCACCCAAATAAATGCCCTTACCGGGATTCGAACCCGGGACCTATTGCTTTGTAGGCAGGGTCATTCATTACCAACTAGGCTAAAGTGGTCGTCATAGCTAGCGACAGAAGCGCGTTAAGCATGGTGGGTGCTCGAAGAGTGGTAGAGTTTCTATGGTCTCCCGTGGTGCGCGCGCGCCTATGGAACAGCCGGGATTAGGACCTCGCGGCCTTAGATTCCTAGGCACAAAAGGTACTGCAAGCTTCACGAACCTCGACACAAAGTCCGGGCAGTCACTGTTTCCCCTCAAAGAGCACACAGTGGTCAGTTGTTTGAATTTTATAGATTGTGGGTGTTTCATTGTAAAGTTGGCCTGTTTAACAGACATCTCTGTTCTGTCACATCTCTATCAGGCACTTTTGAACTGTGCTCTTTTCGACAAGTAGGTACCATTCATTACCACTTAACTCCACTCGAAACACACCACTAAAGCATATTAGAGAAACTAGTAAATTAGGTGTTAGGTAGGTACTTTAAATAATATGATAAAATGAAAGCTCTTTTTTACTCACTCACTCACTCAAACATTTATTCGTGACAAACAACTGGTAATAAAATAAATAAATAAATAAATAACACATAAGGCTTTCTCACTAAATGGAACCAGCATGCTCAGCTTTACAGCCAGCGCTGGTCTTCCGCAGGGTCCATTCAGTGACGGCAAGGACAGTTTTCTTATTCTCATGTGGCTTCTTTATTGGATTTTTGCTCTAAGACATGGGGGTAGAAAAGTGCAAGAAGTTAAATGAGGGTAGTTGGAAATGCCATTGACGAGTTCTACTCGGATGAAATATAAGCCATGAGGCCATGATTCTTCATAGTTTTTCTTTTCTTTTTTTACATCTCTAAGGATCTACATGTCTAAGTAGGTATTTATGTAGGAACTAGCTTCTGCCCGCGACTCCGTCCGCGTGGAACTCGTTTATATCGTAGCTCGATACAAAATTTCATCCCCAATTTCACCCCCTCAGGGGATTATTTCCGGGATAAAAACTATCTCCATACCAAATTTCATCTCAATTGGTTCAGCGGGTTAAGCGTGAAGAGGTAACAGACAGACAGACAGTCAGACAGACAGACAGACAGACACACTTTCGCATTTATAATATTAGTATGGATTTATATCTGCGTGGAACGGAACGATGGACTTTCCCGCAAGAGGGGGATTATTGGGCGCTAGTACGTCACATTTTCCAGATAAACTATTTTTTTTGACGCGTTTTTTTTTTACCTTTGTATGGAGCGTTGGCCGACTGGAGTGATGAGCTCTAGGAAAGTCCATCTTTCCGTTCCACGCAGTATGTTTATTGGTATGCTTTATGTGTGTATGTTTATTATCGACATAACTGTGTATGTTCTAAGTTAGTTCAGTTATAATTTTGCCACCAAACAAGCTTACCTGATGGTAAGTTATTACCGTGGCCTATGGCCGTTGCATCTATCTATAGGTATCTATACGTCATTCCAGATAACATTACGATTACAACGGACAAATTTCTCCACGTTAATACGCCAATTTGTTTATATAGAACATCAAAGGGACATATTGTAGAAACTAGTTTTACATATTTCGAGCAATAAGTGTTTTTCAAACATAAACATACTAATGGTTTTGCGTATCAAAATGGTTTTCCTTGAACTCGCATGACGCATCAACGCACGATTTTTCTAATCTTGTCGGAAATAGACAGTATACTCAATAACAATATATATATGAGGGTACAATCTTACCCAAATCGAGCAAACTGAGCAAACCTTGTACTATGGGTACTGGGCGACGATATATATACTTATATAGATTATTTATTGTTATTGTGTGGTACTATGGGCCTTTATATGCCGCTTCGACCAGCAGGTGATCTATTGTGGCAGCCCTTTGTTTATATTTCACCGTTGAGACCCGTTGCCTCTAGGAAGCTCCAGATTCTTTGGGCGGTGATATGTTGTACCTCTTCTGGGTGCACTATGTGCCGCCCTAGGTAGATACTTCTTTTGTGCATGAGTGTTCCGCAGGAGCAGAGAATATGCATTGCTGTTTCCTCTGTCTCCTGGCAGAACCTGCAAGTTGCGTCCTGTTTCATACCCATTTGAAACAGGTGCTTGTTTAATTTGCAATGCCCTGTCAGAATTCTCGTCATTGCGCAGGTTTTATGCCTCCTGAGTTGCAGTAGCTCTTTAGACAGTTTATTATTGTACCCTTTGATCAAGGCTTTAGCATGTTTTTGTCCTTTGGCGAACTTCCACAGCTTTATTGCCTCTGATTTTTCTGTGTTGTTTAGCAGAGAATATTATTTATATAGTTAAATAAACCACCACGAACCGGAAGGCGCGGCGTGGGTAGGCCCCCCGCAAGGTGGACTGAGGACCTGGTAAAGGTTGCTGGAGTCCGCTGGATGCGGGTGGCGCAGGACCGGTCACTTTGGCACTCTTTGGGGGAGGCCTATGTCCAGCAGTGGACGTCTTTCGGCTGATATGATGATGATGATGAGATAAATAAATACTTATATATATATACAACTAATCTGTAAGGGCAATTATTTAATACCACCGTTTACGCTTGGACTTACTCGCCCCAGTTACGGTAGGCGACACAGCTATTGACCGGGTCCTGCCTGAGAGCAAGGCAACATTTGGCCAACCTTGTGTCGCATTCAGTACAAGAAGTTTTTAGTACTTGAAATCAACGTAACCACGAAGATACGGTCGGACTGAAAGGACGGCATTTAGCTGAATAGCAATTATGTAGTCTTGTACCAGTTGTGACTGGTTTTAATATAGTTAATTACTACTAAGCTAAGTGATTTAATTTATATAGAAATGTAGATTCTATAGAGTATAGCGTATGCATTTATTTCAAAAATATAATATATATTGTTTGAAACTCGAAAAACTGAAAATATCTATATAATTATTGAACCTGGTCATAAAATTTCACGAGAACCGATTGAGAAGAACAGCCGGAAATCGGGACATGCGAAAGACTTTTGGCCCTATCTGAAACCTTATAAAGTATGTTACAAGATGTATTTTTATCCCACACGAAAAGCTTGATAATTTTGAATGAGTGCTTACTACGAAAATCAACTAGAATAGCTCAATTATTAGACCACGACGAACAAATCCTCATAACGGCCAACACAGGACGGCCGTCGCAGCGACGGACTATCCGTCTCTTGCTAAGCGTTCTATTTAGAAAGAGACGGATAGCCTAGCTATCTCGCCGCGACAAGCTCGCGGGCCGTCTTGCCGTGCAGAATAAGATTATGTAATAAGAGATACCGTGATCAAACTAAGACTCGCCAAGGACCCAAGGGCACAAGTTGAAAATTACAGAAACTCGACACTTCAGAGTTGGAATGCTCGGCGTCAGGTAGCTGAATTCGAATATCTTAATGTTTATATTTGTATTCGACTCGTAATCACGTTGAAGGAACGGATTTTAGCAATTAGAACCATGGATCCTATCCCATATAATTATTTAACTAACGGCTCTGTGACCTGTAGAACACGCTGGCACGTATTTTTCAAAATTTTGAAAAACTTTCTTTAATGACAAAAATTAATATATACTTTTAGACCGTGTTCACAATTTTTACGAAAATCTGTTGCGAAATGCGACCAGAAAAAAACTGTACTCCCGGACATCAAGACATACGAAAGACTTTTGGCCCAAGCTAAAACGGAGAGCTTCATTCGCTACGCTCGCTTGTTAAATTAAATATAATGAAACAGATAATTCACGTCCTTAAGGCTAAAATTTATTTTAGACGATTTCGACAAATGTGCGTTGCGTAATATTATAACAAATATGTACCGCCAAAAAATTGCTCCGACTGTGCAAAAAATATTGAATGTAGCTTGATGAAAGAACCACATTAATAAATATTATGAAAAAACATTTAGGATTTCGCTTTAAGAGATGCACACAGAAAAGGTTGGAATTCGTAGAACAACCTCAAACCAAAGCTTGGAGAGCTAGGCATTTAAGAAAAATCCGTGAAATTGATGCCTGACGGCCGTATTCATAAACGTCCTACAAGCCTGTTTAAACTAAAATGGCGTTAAAATTCGTTTGTCCTTATCTGTCACTATGACATTTGTGTTTGTAAAAAAGGGACAAAGCACATTTTATTTAGCAGAGGCATTTTAAGTTTTATGAATAAAGGCCTTAGGTTCCAACAAAAAAGCTTGTCGTTTATTTGGATGAAACTTGGGTGCATTGTCACTACACTGTTAACAAATGCTGGCAGTCTACGTCCGAGTATGGCATACGAAAATATGACAGTGCTGGAAATAGATGGATTGTAATCCACGCAGGTTCTGAATACGGTTTTGTAAACGGAGCATTGGCTATTTGGAAGGCCAATTTAGAGAAAGGGAATTATCATGCCTAATACCGAAAAAAAAACTTAAATGGATTACTAATAACTTATTACCAAATATACCACCCAATTCGATTATTGTAATGAACAATGCTTCCTATCATAGCACACAAGTAAATAAACCCCCTACATCTATAGAGATCGGAAAGACGTAATGAAGGATTGGCTCAAAACACATCATATTGAATTTTCAATGCACCATACAGTTCCCGAATTGTACGAAATTATTTTAAAAAATCGCCTGCCTAAAGAATACTCAATAGATGACCTAATTAAAACACACGGACATGAGGTACTTCGCTTGCCACCGTATAGCTGATTTGGATCCAATTGAGTATATATGGCATTTAGTTAAACAGAGAGTGGCTCAAAAAAATGTGCACCAGCGTGAAAATGAAATTTAGGCTATAGCACGTGAAACGTTTTGATTTGAAAATGTGTACTGGGAAAGAGAAAGCTTGGAAATTCCTCGTACTGAAGTACTTATCAAGATAGGTAGGTGCAGTAAATTATTTATATTCTGTCAAATGTGAATATGTGTATTTAACACTATTTAGCACACTAATTATCTCGTTATTTTACTTTCTTTGTACCAGGTGATGATACAGACAGCTTGAAGACGATGATGTTATGTTATGAGGGAATCATATTTCATTTGTATTTTATTTAAATAGGTAATATAATTTATGTTATTTTCCTAAGCTTTAGATCTTCTTCGTACTGAAATAATTATTTTCATTTCTCATCATCATCTATTCATCTGTACACTCTACCATTGACTATGTCATTTCATGTATTCATTCTAAAACGGCATATGTGCTCAAGTGTATTCTAATCGCGGTTTGATAATACCTAGTCGAATAGTCTAGATGAGGGCCCTTTCGGATGCACTTCGACCCAGCGGGATCTTTTGTGCATGATAATACCTAGTCTGTATATACAGTCGAGAACATTTACTTTACGAAACTAGAACAATCATATCAAAGCACGCCTTTAACTTAACGGCATAATCATATATTATTGAGTCAAATTCTGCTCATTTATAAATGTATTCCACTGTACAATATGCGTTAAAAATCGGCCAAGTGCAGTTACATCGACACGCGCGCGCTAACTAAACGGTTGCGTTGGCCGAATTTGTACGAAAGTTGGCCTTTCTAAGTAGGTACATTTTAAGTTGGTCGACTATTAGTCGGTAACTAGTTATGCCTACTTAGCATTATATGTACTACTGCCACGATTTTTTTTACATTCCCACTATTCCCAGTAGCAGCCATTTAGCCGGCAGGAGGGGAGCTGTAAAGCCCAATATGTCGCAAACGAATCACTAATTTGAAAAATCGTTTTAAAGACACCCATAATATTTTCAGGTACGCCAAAAAAATTTTTTTAAAGATTTTACTCTTCTGTTTTGTCGGCGTGATTGATTTATATACCCATGCCGAATTACAGTTTTCTAGTAGTAATGGTTACTGAGCTAAGCCGAAGACGGACGGACGGACGGACAGACAGACGGACGGACGGCCAGACGGACATGGCGAAACTATAAGGGTTCCTTGTTGACTACGGAACGCTAAAAAGGTAAATAATACTGGTAGGCACTGAAGCAACGCTAACCACTACAATTGCTAATTACTTTTTTACGAGGAACGTTCAATGGCCACGTGAACTTAATATGTGCGGTTATTTTACATTGTAAGTCCATGTCAAATATAATTTTGCACCTTATGACATGGCAATAAGGCAAAAAACGTATACGTGTGTTGCCTTTTTGCTATACTTATTTCTAATTGCAAGTGCACAAGATAAGATGAAAATACTAATTGCATAAGATAATATTCTAGTTTAAATACGAGTAGTAGCCGTTGTACAAGGTTGTTGAAGCAAAATCAACATGGATATTGTAATGTGAATTAATTAGTATTAAATTCTCTTACTGCCAACATCCGCGGGCTAACGTTGGTTAATTTTGATATATCGCTGCGTTTCGGAACGAACGATGTCACATCACATCGATCGAAGGTGTTGTTCTGTCGACTTCACGGAAGCATTTCGCTCACGGAGCATGATATATAATTACGGAGAATGTAGTTCATTCTATTTGAAAACATATTATATAGTGTTTATATTCAATCGTGGTGAACGAATTATATTGTGTGCATAAATCAAGGATTTTAACTTATATTCGCCATCACCTAACCTCAACCCACGCGACGGCAGCCGGCGCGGGCGTAGCGTGCGTATATTCCTGTGATGTTATCCCAAGACGGGATCTGGAACAGTAAGTACATCATAGTACAAGGCCGACGCCGGCACTGTTTTCATTCTAAACTCAGTGATTGCATGGGGGAGCAACACATAAGTAAATTTACTGTGGTTTGGTGGCCACGAGGACTATCTCGGACGTTTTTGTTGAAAGAGGCACCCGCGAGTCGTAGCAGGCATCTTTACATAGAACAGTATAGCTAGAAAATATCGAGGAGAAAGCATACTTTCAATGTTCATTTTGGGCTCCCATGAGGGGAACAAGGAGCGATCCTCGGGCGTCGAACGCGCCATGTACAAATACCACAAAGGGCCTTCCGAGGCGAAGGCCAACTTTCATCTTACAAAAGTGTAACTTTGAATATAAAAACCTATATGTATCGCAAAAATTCAGGAAAGTAAAGAAATTCACTGGTGTTCAAGTTCGGCGATTTCGAAACAAAAACATAAAAACACTTGTGATTAATTTAATCATAATAGACATTAACACTTTAAATACTGGCGACATGGCATGTATTGGCTTCGTATCACGTTCAAAAGGCCACCATGCATATATGTGCCAGTAACTTACGTATTATATTGTGATATCTACGTAAATGACAGTTAGTAGTGTACCACTTCAAGTAACTGCTCTTCGGATAATTAATAATATTTTGCCGAATCGTCCACATTGCAATTGGTCGAATTGGACTTACATAAACGCGTATTGGTGTGGTAATATCCATACTAATATTATAAATGCGAAAGTGTGTCTGTCTGTCTGTTACATCTTCACGCTTAAACCGCTGAACCGATTGAGATAAAATTTGGTATGGAGATAATTTGAATCCCGGGGAAGGACATAGGATAGTTTTTATCCCGGAAATCACCCCCTGAGGGGGTGAAATGGGGGATGGAATTTTGTATCGAGCTACGATATAAACGAGTTCCACGCGGACGGAGTCGCGGGCAGAAGCTAGTGTAGTTATATTGGGAAGGTCAGTTTGGAATCAAATAAATATCTGTCTTTAGTGTTTTATTATACACTATCTATTATTTACATCCATTATCCAGTATTTGTTCAATACTTATATTACTATACTACTTTTCGTGCTTATCAACTATGACAGTTGAACTGTCAATTGCCTTTTTAAAAACGTCGCTGACAGCCCACTGAGGTATGGTAAAAGAAACTTCAGGTATAATAAATCAACTACCAAAACAACTCCAGCATTTATTAAAAGATATGTCACGTTATCTGAACCTAGTATGAGTGTATTATAACATTTGTAACAATTATATTGTAACGGTAAGGTTGTTAATTAAATGATTGTACCATAGCAAACTATTCATCAGCATATAAACCCCTTCAGGTTTCCGCTGGTGAACAAATTTAAACCATAAAATAACTAAAAATAAAAAAGTGAATAGAGCGAAATTCACAATGTGGCACTGTAAGTATAAATTTCAGGTGCTCTTCTTAGGTATGTTAGGTTCGTCTGGGAGCAAAGGCATGTAGGTATGTATGAATGGCAGGTTTTAGGTACGATAGGCCGTATAAACATCCCAAAACCACTGTATACTAATTGAAAATAGTACGATTATGTATTCGAAACCGACAACTATAGTTTTGATTCCTAACTTGGGTTTTCAACTTATCCCCAACAAATTCGGCGCCAAATTTGCAACGCGGAATTCAATATGGAAATTAAATCTATTGTGGTATCATTGTTGATTAAAATAACATTTTCATTATTGCTTATGCGAGCCTGTTCGGTGTTCCCAAATAAGTGGTTTGTTATTTGGACAGCAAAACGCGTTTATGTAAGTCCAATTCGACCAATTAGAAATGTGGACGATCAAATAAATAAAATAAAATAAACCTACGAGATTCTAGCCTTGTAACTTGGTAAGTTCGTCTGTAAGGGGATAATCTCCGGAACCACTTATCGGAAATAGAAAAATCCAGTGTATAGATTGGACTTTCTGAACAGATTTCCAGATTATACATATCGTAACCCGCGGGTTTGCCTGTGTGCTTTGCAATATACGGGAGAAGCCGCGCGGGAAGCTAGTTCTAAATAAATGTAAGTATAGTTATGTATTAAGAATACTGCTCCAAAAAATATTATTTCGAAGACGAAAAGCTTTACGTCAGTCATGCCCTGAAAAACCGATAAACTATAATAAACTGTATTAAAATGTCAATCGGATCGTTGAAGTTTGAGCCAACCACCAGGTTACTGAGAAACAAACTAGCTCGCCTGGACCAAAACCTCGGATAGCGTTTCTAACTTATTCAAATCATTTTTCCCTCTCTCTTGCGTAAACGCAAACCCACATGTGTGTGAACGAGATGTACAGACATTAAGATAAGATTAGAATGTAATTGAAATAAGATTGTTGGTGGCAAATAGAGCATTTGCATCCGACTCGCAGTTGCAAATGCAATCAAGCCTCTGAAATACGACTCTTGATGGAAAATTTGTTGTTGCATTTGCAATGGAATCTAATAATTGATTTTTTATGACCTAGATAGTAATTGCTTGGGAAACTGCGTGGTAAATTGTTCAATTTTATGCATCGTTATTTTTATGTTTACATTTTAGCGGAATGAAAGGCGGCTGGAGCAGAGAGTATCGCTATAAAAACCCGTTGCCCCATCGATGTCCTTGTGTGTGTGCCGTGTGAAAGTATAATCCCAATATACTATGTGTGTTATGTAATAGCTGTGAAATTGCTTGCTTCAATAGCTATGCAATCCAAAAGAGAGCAAACAAAATCCAAAAAAAGCTATGAAATCCTGAAGAGGAAGTCTATCAAATCCAAAATATTAGAACTACGTATTCATAAAAATACTGCTCAGTTTTAGTGTTCATGTTCAAACAAGGTACCCAAAAATATTTGAACAGGGTCTCTATTGTTTCCCATAAAATTGGTTAGCCATAAGATTCAATGTCCCGGTGGTATGCAATTACATAATGTTAAAGGCAATAATCTAGTTTATAATCACTGTTGTAATGTCTTTTTCCGTAAGTCATAATGATTGGTAGTCATCTGATTAGTTAGTCATATCATTCAATGTCATGCTACCATGACATTGAATGATTCACAATGTTAAAGCCTATAAACACACTCCTCAAACGCACGCTCGAAACTTTTTTCTCTAAAATCAAAAATGGCCGAGATACTTGAACCGAAAGTTGGGGAAAATCTGTACTTGTAAAAATATCGATGGATACAACGCAATAAGTTAAAATGAAACATCATCCAGTAGTCGACTATACACAAAGACAAGTTAACTGTTTAACCTTCAAAAACCGCCATTAAAACTATAACTATTTCATGTTTTATGTAAAGAATGTTACATTTTATGTTAATTTTCGTCGCCGCGTTACGTTTACTAATTATGAGGCCACTTAAACGTAGGAAACATTTACTTACTGTTTGATCATACGAATGTTTACACAGCTAAATCTATTGAGAGACCTTATACGAGATACCTACATCGATATTCAAGAGTGGAACACATGTTTCATTGCAATTTCACGGATTATTAACTAGTTTTGAGTAGCTATTGTTCTCATAAGGATGTTGTTTTAGAATGTAACTAAAATTATAGGACACAGGACTCTAACAAAAATTAGGGCTTTAAAGTCATTTGACTTTCACGCAAACAAATTACTGATTGAAAAATGGTGTAGGAAAGTCATAATATTTTTGAACGAGCTTTCCAACGATACCCCACACCATGGGTTTAACTTATTTTTTTCAAGATTTTATTGTACTGTTTTGTCGGCGTGATTGATTTATATACCCATGCCGAATCACAGTTTTCTAGTAGTAATGGTTACTGAGCTAAGCCGAAGACGGACAGACAGACAGACGGACATGGCGAAACTATATTAAGCGTTCCTTGTTGACTATGGAACCCTAAAAACGACGAATGCTCGATGGTCTGTTAAAAGTGAATACTCTGTTAGCACCTTTATATGCGAGTATGTTCATTCCTTGTGACACAAATCACTCGTCAGCCTCAATTGAGTATATTCATTATAAAAGTAATGACCTAATGACTCATTAAAAAAGTAGATAAACTTATCAAACAAACTCGACCCAGACCCAGGGAGATAAAAACGGCAAACTTTTGGTCGCCAAGCCCGTTATCTAAGTTAAATTACTAATGATGTTACAGTTTTTATCGTATTCCCCAAACATCAGTCCCATAGCGTAATACGTTTTAGACAACCGTGGTCGTCCGTGAAATGTTAGATTGACCCCTATATTTATTAATTTTGATTGCGATGCGTATGGCGTGATTTAGTCAATTTCAATAGGAGGAGGTGTGCTCTCGAGTGCATGTATTTTATGGATGTTTAGCGACAAATTCTTAATCGAGTATAATATTTTTTTTCCTGATTCTGTTTATTTTTCGTTTCGAAGTAATAATTTTTAATAAAATGTCATACACTAGCCATTTGTACTATGTAGAATGACGTAGAATCGCGAATCTAAAAACGTTTGTACTGCTTACTTACTATACCAGAAAAGTTGGCAATGTGAATCAACTTTGAATTAAAGTAGTTTGTTTTGTTTTTAAATACTTAAACAACTGCAACCTCTAGCTACAGTAGCTTAGCGGTTCAGGCATGCGGCTGTCAAGCGGTGGTCGTGGGTTCGAATCCCGGCCCGTACCAATGAGTTTTTCGGAACTTATGTACGGAATATTTACCCTTAGCTTTTCGGTGAAGGAAAACATCGTGAGGAAACCTCTAATCCCAGTAAGGTCTAGTTTTCCCTCTGGGTTGGAAGGTCGGATGGCAGTCGCTTTCGTGCCTATGCCAAATCTTGGGAGGTGTCAAAGCCGACCCCGGGCTCCTTTAGGGCCACAACCGGGAATAACGGTAGGAAGATGATGAGATAAACAACTGCAACCCTGCCCATTTAGAATGGTATAAATTCCATTGAAGAGGAGACTCGCGTCGGGCCACTACGCGACTAGGGAGTGGCCCCTAGTCGCGTAGTGGTCCGACGCGAGATGGCAGAAAGTATCCTACATGAACTACTACACGCCTAAAGACTACCTACCCACCATGATTCATTTCTGAGACTGGCGAGTCTCAGTAATGAATCATCGGACGATGGTTTTGGACACCGACGGAAAGACTTTTTACTGTCAAAATCGATGTATTCAGTAAAGTTATTCACCGACCAAAAACTATATTAATTAATTTTGTTTTAATATTTTTGCTATTTATAATGACTATCGGATATCCTAACCTAACCTAAACTAACCTACCATGATTCATACGAATAAATACTTTGACTTTGAACTAACTTAAAAATCGAAAAGACCTGTAGGCGCCCAAAGTCCTATTAAATGGTTACAATAGGTGTTACAATTTGGTAAATATGTAATATGTATGTGTATGTATGTATGTGTCAAGAACAGTCAATTGTAGATTTTTTAATTAAATATTGTGAAAATATTGTGTCTCCGTTCCGTTCCGTTCCGGAAGTCAAGAACAGTCAATTGTAGATTTTTTAATTAAATATTGTGAAAATATTGTGTCTGTAATAATAATAGTTTTAGATGGTTTCATGACTTTTATTATGACCATTTACTGTTGAAAATGTAGTGACCACAGAATATTCTTGCAAGAAGGCCCATGAATTATTAGTGTGTAGATAAACCATCTCCTGCACGTGAGATGTGTCGAAGCGAAATATATGCGTGTCGGCGAAATAAAATTACGCGAAACGTGAGTTGGGAAGTGATAATCGGCCATACAATTTTCGGCGATAAATAAGAGAACCGGTCCCTAGTCCCTAGGGCGACTCGCACTGTGCCAATTAGAAAGAGAAGGGAAGATTGTCTCATTTCGTGTCGCGCAGTGCCAGTTGTCTCCTTTGTCGTAGTCCCGCAGGCTATCGCATGACGGCCAGCGAGTTGTGTCGCGGCTAGATAGACTTTCTCTCTCATTCTAATTAAAACGCTTAGAAAGGGTTCTCTTATTTATCGCCGAAAATTGTATGGCCGATTATCACTTCCCAACTCACGTTTCGCGTAATTTTATTTCGCCGAACGTTTATTTCCCAACTTAACAAATTTATTTGTTTTATTTGCCAACTTAACAGTTACCAACTCAACATGTGGTCTGTGTTTCATATTGTCATTTTTCAAAACGCCTACTTTCATGTTGTATAATGTTTTAGTTGGCATAACATACATTTGGTTGTTTATTGTTTACCAAATGTTTTATTGAGTGTTTGTGTTGCGAACAAGTATTTCGCTCTTTTATAAAAAAAAATACCTCGAAGACGAAAGCGGGAGCAAAGCTCCCGCTTTTGTCTTCTAACCTATCCGCGATCCGAGTTGGTTTTGCCACTAAGTCCCTGCTGTTCCTGTTGCCGTTGTTCGTTGAAAAACTTGAGCGATTCGTTTCTTTTGTTGATGTAAAATTATTTGATATCAATGTTATCATCCCTAGTTAGTTTGTTTTGAATTTAATGAATTTTGTAAAATCCCTGTTGTCACATTTCTATTTATAAATTTAATATTTCCAACCAAAGAATATGCTAGTATCTTTTCTTATTTGTATCTTGCCTAATGTATGAACAGGGAACTGTTGCATCAACTAAACGTTATTCGTCCAAGAGTTGTTCGACCAAGTGAAAGATTTGACAAATGATGAGTCTGCCAAAAGTGTTAAAGGCGTTATAATAATCCGCTTTATAATAATTCTGAGAATTAAAAAGTTGTCATATAAAATGTTGGTAATCGTTAGTTGTCAAAGTGAATCGTTGGCGAAACGTTAGTTGGCCAATGAAATTCGGCCAAAAATCGTTCTGCGAAAAGGCAGACCACCCTAGGGACCACTCTCCCTAGTCGCGTAGTGGCCCGACGCGAGATGGCAGAAAGTATCGTACATGAACTACTACACGCCTAAAGACTACCTACCCACCATGATTCATTTCTGAGACTGGCGAGTCTCAGTAATGAATCATCGGACGATGGTTTTGGACACCGACGGAAAGACTTTTTAATGTCAAAATCGATGTATTCAGTAAAGTTATTCACCGACCAAAAACAATATTAATTAATTTTGTTTTAATATTTTTGCTATTTATAATGACTATTATTTCGATTTTGCAGACTTATCAAATTATCACAATCTAGGATAATAATAATAAATTATTGACATGAAACTGATATATATTTGAATTCCCGAAATTAGGCTTGGAGACTTTTTTGTTGAGATTTTATAATAGTTTGGACATTATTATGAAAAATTGTCCTTTTCAATTGGTAGATATTTTTTTTAAACCGGCATACAATACCCCATTATTGTCTGTGCTTGTAAATGATTATTTTTAACAATTTATAATTGTAACTATATATGTATAACTAAGCAATAAATGAATCTAATCTAAAAACGTACTCGTCGTATATTCACACAAAATCTTACTCAATATACATTTTATTTTTTTATGGCGAAATTAAATGTAGGTAATGACTAATGACGTATAGGTATTAGATGAGTTGGTTACAATACAAAAATATAAATTAATAAGCGAGGACATAAATAGAGCAGCGGTATTCTTGTATGAAAAGAATACCAGTATATGGCCCGGTCCCCGTGTTGGAAACCTCGCTAGCGATGTTTCTAGGTTTGTTACAAGACACAAAAAATGTACAGCGACCAATAAAAATTCTGTGATACCGTCTTGATATTTCAATGTGCTGTTGTTTATAAAATATTCCCGGGCCAGGAATGTTCCCTCGGTACACTATACAACCCACATCAGCGGCTAATAGACCTTATTTAGTCCTGATAAGGTTCATTATTGCGATAGAAGATCCTTTGGACACAGAAACGTCTGAAATTCACGAACTATTTCCAACTTTGTGTTTTCATTGGTTTGCTCACAATGGTTCGTTAATACTATTTTCATCCTTCCTCGTAAAGGTGTTATGAAAACCTTTGCGAATATAGGCATGCATACTGAGACACAATATCCATACTAAACGTGCCATAAAAAACATAAAAAATGCGAATGTGTGTGTCTGTTTGTCTGTCTGTTACCTCTTCAAGCTTAAACCCGGTTCAGCGGTTTGCAATGAGCGGCGGCATTGAGATGAAATTTGGTATGGAGATAGTTTGATTCCCGGGGAAGGACATAGGATAGTTTTTATCCCGGAAATCACCCCCCGAGGGGGTGAAATGGGGGATGAAACTTTGTGTCGAGCTATGATATAAGGGTGCGGACCAAATTCTTGGCCAGTAGTTAGCCTAGTTAATTGGTAGTAGTTATAAGGTTCCGTTGTGACACGAAAATTAGCCATACAATTCTATGGTTAATTTTCGTGACACAACGGAACGTTTTAACTACTACCAATTAATCACGCTAACTACTGGCCAAGAATTTGGTCCTCACCCATAAACGAGTTCCACGCGGACGGAGTCGCGGGCAGAAGCTAGTCTTAAATTATGCCCACGGTCGCAGTGGTCTTTCTGAAATTGTGTTTCTCGAGGGAATAGTGCCTAAGTCAGTTTTATTAGGCAGTCTTAGCATTAGGATTAGTACTCATACTAATCTATACTTTTCATCTTTATCATGCATGCACTCGTATTTTTTGGCATTTTTTGCTTTTTTTCTGTAACGAATTTTTTGCTTCTATACAGAGCAAGCGATGAACGCAAGATTGTTTTTTTGGCAAGTTTAGAGTTAAAAGCCAGGAGGATCGATTTAAAATGGTGAGCGCGTGTAGATTTAATAACAATAAAATAATAAATACTCTTGAGTGGACTCGTGTTGAAATATTCATTTCTACAAATACAAGTTTATCATATGTATTCGCACGCAACAATTGTGTTATTTGTTCTTTGCGTTCTGCAAAGAGTACCTATATTTGAATTTATAGCCCGTTCGTGTTCTCAAATGTACTTAAAAGCAGACAAATCACATGTAGTTTTGTAGATATACAGGCATGCTTAGTTGTCATTGTTTTCATAACAATAGCGAAGATGCAATAAAAATAGGTTTCAATTACACGCAATATCAGACCTAAAAGGTGCATGTTGCATGTTGACTCTTGTACACTTTTTGAATTAAAATTACATATTTAAAATCTGTAACACATAAAACAAATGCATATTCGATCAGTCCACAGCTGGGCATTTTCTAAAATTACTGTAGGTACCCAATTAGCGTGAATTGATACAAAATATAAGAAACTCAGTGTCCGTTTTGTGACGAAATTTAAACATATAAATTTTGTGACATTTGTGAAAATGAACTTGTTTCACGTTTAAATAAAGTGTTTGTGCATATCATTTAACTTTTATACAAACTTAATATCTACTTAATTGTCGTCACAAAACTGACACTGACTTAATTTTTGTTCAATATCTCATGCGAATTGGGTACACAATTTTATTTAAATTCCCCTCTACATGCAAGAGGGACTAAGTTTTTCACCTTTACGGATAATACTTGCATCGATCGAATCTGACCTGATCACATGAATGAACTATTATCATATCAACACTACGCAAATACGCAGCTTACCGTATCATAATCTAGTTAACACAGAAGCCGGTGAAAAAGTTCAACAAACTTAACCTTAAACTAAACACAACTTATATATCCATCTGTTTTACATAAACGTCACTCTTTTGTTTATATGTCACTTGTTTTTAGTAAGTTTGCAATTATTATCACGTTTTCAGTGATTGTTTACGATTAACGCGCGCGAGGGAACGCGACGCGCGAGTCTCGCGGCCGGTCGGAATCGTCTGACTGAAGTTGTGCTGGTTTATTGAAAAAGTATACTGAGCGCGTCGCTAAATACCGACCAGTGCGAACCGTTCGGTGACTGCGCTCAGTTGTTACGGAGCGGGGTCAGGATATACTAGATATTAGATCAGAGTCGAGAAGGAATGTAATGTGAATGGATACGCTGAAGTGGACCGCGCCTGCTCTAAGCAAGATTGCTTATATCAATAACGTCTTAAGTACACATGATGTCAGTAGGTAGTTAGTGCTGTTGTGCTTGGGGAGTCGGTATCGTCAGAATTACAGTTTTAGATATTTTTTTATCGGTATAAGGAAAATGTTACAGGACAATAATAACGTGGTTTCCTATTGTTATACTTACCGCCATCAGTTAGAACATTTAACTATTTAATAAATGAAGCCTATATAGTATCGGCGGTAGTTAGATGAGCAAAATAATCTATTTTTTTTTCAAACTAAATGTTCATTAATAATGTTAAAACCATATTTCAGACGGTTCTAGACATGTAACTGTAAACGTCAAGAGTACAGGTAAAAGTTGGAACCCTACCGCGGACAGTACAGCAGACGACAACAGACGACGTGTCGCGGTGACACGACACACGACTGGTTTGTACGTATTTGTATGTATGATGCTGGGTTTACATGAGCTTAGTATTTGGTATTAGTGTAAGTGACCAGGGACTTATCCGCAGAGTGACAAGTGGCAAGTAGCCGTCTACACGTAGGTGTTAGAGAATGGTATTACTTAGTACAAGTTCTCGCCGCCGACTCGTTTTAAGAAATGTTTTTAGGCATAACTCTAATATTATATTATGACAATGATACACTAAACTCTTGAATAAACTTCTTAGTAGTTTCTGAATTCCATCTTTCTGACGTCATAATGATGTTTTTTCTGGAAATTAAACTGGGAAAACAAAGTAAACAAAACACTTCGACAGCTTTGAGTACTTAATCAAACTTCACTTGTCACGAATGTTCACACCACACGACAAGTGACAAGTATTAGGCGATTTTTAGGTGAGGATAGGTACTTGTCGCTTAGTAAACAGGACCGGCTTCTAATCACTTGCACTTGCAGTTGCACTAATACTAAGCTCTTATACAATATGTTTACACACATGTGACAAGTGTACGTGAAAAGTACTAAGTATTAGCTACTAAGCCCGTGTTAACCCAGGAAGATGGTGACGCCGGGCGACGTGTCGCTAGCGACGAAAGGTATTTCATAGACATACATAGAACCTAGTCGTGCCGGCGCGACACATCGTACAAGCTCTCTATATCAGCTTATATATTGGACAACTAGCTTCCGCCCGCGACTTCGTCCGCGTGGACCCGGGATAAAAACTATCCTATATTTTAATCCAGGCTATAAACTATCTTCGTGCAAAATTTCATTCAAATCGGTTCAGCCGTTTAAGCGTGATTGAGCAACAAACATCCAAACATCCAAACATCTAAACTTTCGCATTTATAATATTAGTAGGATAGTTATTTGTTATACAAGGATGCAAAGTTGTATTTTACCCGCGAGTGTGGAATTGAAACAAGAGCAAGCGCAAGGATGTTATAGTTGAACCACGCCAGTGGTTCTAAAATAAAATCCTGAGCGTAGCGAGTGTTTCAACACAAGAGAAGTAAAATACATTTGCACCCGTGTGTAACACAAAACTTTTCTCCTCACTGTAGCGAGGAAAGTGCAACATGCAAAATAACTTTATTTAATTTAACAATTTTTAAAAAAAAAATTTTTTTACTAGTAACACCGTTAAGTAATATCAAGTAGAATTTTGGTCAAGTGCGAGTCGGATTTTAGTTTTCCCATACATTTTGACACCCATCGCCTGATGATTTGATGAAAGCAACAAGCAATTATTTAAAAGTTCTTAAATATTTATTTTATTCTGTTTTTTAGTATTTGTTGTTATAGCGGCAACAGAAATATATCATCTGTGATTTTTTGTATTATGAGCGGTTTACGTTTTGTTATACTGTCAAAAGCTACTTGAACACGCTCCAAGGTCAAATTACTTTCCCCACTATAGTGGATAATAGTACATTGTGATACAAGTGAGGTATGTTGATAATTACATCCTCGGCTCTCTTATCACGCTCACCTGCGGCTCGCGTGATAATTCCGCCTCTGATGTAATTATCAAAGCTCACGCGTTTCATACGACGTTTTTCAACACATTTTGCGAGGAAAAAATCCTTTTCATAAGATGAAAATTTTATAGGCCTGCCAAGTTATTTTCTTTACTTATTGATGACAACAGGTTTTTACTCACATGTTGTATACATCGCCAAGAATTTCCAGTGGCATCCATTCTTTTTATCACTTTTATAGTCACCACGAGTCAACATTTTTGTTAATAACCAAACACGCATCAACAATGTTTACAAATATCTGTGAAATAACCTATAATGGCGCGCAACAGTTTTTTCGTGAAGTTTGCGCAGTGCGCGCGTATTAGATGAAATCTCTAAACAGCCAATACAAAATAAAATAAATATTTTCGTTTTAAAATGTTATCTTTAATAAATGTAAAATGTTATCAAAAGTGAATAGTTTTACTAACTTAAACGTTTGTATATCATATCCAAAAAGAAATAGTCAATTCATTAACAAAAATGATTTAATTTATTTAGTCGAGTAAGAATCCATTTGCCGAGAATTAAAAAAAAAGCTGTACATTCTGTACAACCCGGTTAATTTAAGAATGCACCGTGTGCATGCATACATCTTGCTGCAAGGTGCCAACTTGACTTAATCGAGATATAACCATAACACACAAGTGTCGTAATGTTATAAAACACGTGTGTTGAATATCCAAGATTATGAGCCTAAAAGCGACACAAGAAGAGGTACGTTACGAGCAATTGTGTTGAAAAATGCGTTTTTGCTCACTGGCTTTAAAGGATAAAAGACGGCTTTCCGAGGCAGTGAGGGGAAAACATTATTTCGTATCGTCCAGCTGTTCTCCTCTAAAAGTGGCTTTTATCAACCGATTCTCGCGTAATTTAGTGAGCAGGCACACTAATTATATCGATTATTGTGTCGACTCACTTTTACTTTTTTTTTTTAATGGCGAGCTTTACGGTCAATAGAGCCACTAGTGCGTAGCTAAGGGTAAACTTATCCTAATTAACAACGCTTAGAGATTATTTACTTGACCATTACGCTAATACTTATTATAAATGCGAACAATGATGTTATATAAAAATAGGTACCTTTTTTTTTATTAATAGGTACCTAGATACATTGTTTATACGAAATTCCGTGATTAAAAATGGCTACTAAATCTGACAGCACACGTTTCCATTGACGGCGTTAAACTAAGGCCATGCTCGTGTAATTGACTCATTTTGAGTGTCCTACTTTTGGAGCGTTTATTAACCTATCTACCTCTTTTTTTATACAGAGTGTATCAAAAATGAGGTGTCAACTGATCAAGGGCATATTTTTTTACGCGAAGAAAAAACTAAGATATTTTTTTTAAGCGATTTTTTTCACATTTGTATGGAGCGTTGGCCGACTAGGGCGACCTGCTCCATACAAATGTAAAAAAACGTGTCAACAAATTAAATTCTTCATTGTTTAATTTTTATTACATTGTTGACTGTATTACCTTACATTATTGAATACGAAGGTGTGTCTTTCTGTTGCATTTTTACGCCAGCGACTAGCACTCAATGGGTTAACAAACCTAACTGTGCATCTGTCGAAGTTAACATAAAGTCATACTACGTAATTATACTTAATTAAGGCGGTATAAAGCTTATCTTAACTCATAATTACCATCACAGTTCTTGTACCGAGCAGAACACAAGGTATTTTGCCACAAACCGAACGTCGGAATCTTTTTGAAAGGAAAACTCAAGTAATTGATTAAGTTTCTTCTTGATGGCAATCAATGTATTTGTATTAGCTAAAACAGTTAATCGATCGTCAAATAAAGGTATATAAATATCGCGCTCGGCTCGTGTGAAGTTATCTTTCGGAACAGTTAATTGAATCCACGTGAACCTGCAAATTTATTCACCCATAGAGACACACGAAGTAATCAAATCAAAAAGAAGGAGGTTATGCTGAAAAACTTGTGTTGCCGAGTGATTAGACGATGGAATAGAAGCGTGAGTCTGGATCAGAATATAATGAACGAAGGAACGAACGGGAAATGAATAATGAAAAAGGAATGAATGAGATTGACGGTGGACGAATAACGTGAACTTTGTTAAATAGTATCGCTTGCTAATTCAATTATAAAAAATGAAAATCTTGGTTGCGGGTTTTAAATAAAAGTAAAACTACACTCGCGGGCAAAGAAAACGGGTCGGTAAAATACCGTCATATTTCCTAAAATAGTGCGTAAGAGGTTGTACAGTTAATCCTGTCATCATCTTTATTTAATTTTACATATATACTGCTAATAACAGTAAAAAATATAACGTTACCAGGTTTAAATCGGACTCGTAAAAACCCATGAAAGAAAACAACGTCAACGGAGCGAGAAAATCGTGATTTTTGAATATCGATATTTTTATGATAGGATCCAGGAAATTGTTAATAAGGTTGGGTATTGTAAAGAATAGCATATTAAGTAAATAAAACAAGTATTAAATATTTTAAAAAACCTATTGCAGTTATTTAATTTAGGGTGACCCGTATTCTTTGCCCGCGAGTGTATATGAAGAAAGTGGTTTTATTGAAGAGAACATTACATATTATACCTTATAACTGTACGCAATATACGCTGCGACCGGCCCTCTCCCCCGTTCCTCCCCCCGCCCTCTCCAACTTAACCCAGCATATGCTGAAATTGGGGCCCATTGCCCAACTTAATCAATTTCAAATGTAATAAGTATTATTTCTTTTTGTTCATTCAATTTAATTAGTTTTAAGCTCTATGTAATGTCTAGGTTAATTTTGTGGGAATAAAGACATTATTTATTTATTTATAAAACAATAACGTATATATGTGGTAGGCAGTATACGCCTTGAGCCCGCCCCGCCTTCCACGTAGCGGAAGGTGCGGCGTGGGTAGGCCCCCCACAAGGTGGACTGATGACCTGGTAAAGGTGGCTGGAGTCCGCTGGATGCGGGTGGCGCAGGACCGGTCACTTTGGCACTCTTTGGGGAAGGTCTATGTCCAGCAGTGGACGTCTTTCGGCTGATATGATGATACGCCTTGCGTGATATGGGCATGTTATGCGGAGGGATGAGAGTCATGTGACCAAAAGAGTATTAGGTATGAACGTGGAGGGATAGAAGCGACGAGGTAGGCCAAGGAGAAGGTGCATGGACTGTGTGAGAGACGATATGACGAGGAAGGAAATAAGTGACTAGGTGACAAGTGACAGGGAGGTATGGAAGAAAAATAGTACCGAAAATGATGATATAATACGAACAGGTAGATAAGCAGACATGCAACTATCTGGGTTCCTGTTTTCCATTTGAAATACAAGACCCTTAAATTTATGAAATTTGCCAAGTAGTACGTCTTATACTACAGTCGTTATCAGATATACATCAGATATATCGTAGCGGCCACGGTGCTCAAAAATATCTGAACATGCACTCTAACGCCATGACAATAGAGGCCTGCTCAGATGTTTGTGAGCACCCTGGCCGCTCCGATATATCTGATGGCGACTGCACAAGTTCGGGGAAAAATCTGAAAACTATGATGATGATGATGATGATGCTGTCATGACCGATTTCGGCCACAGCGACTGTGTGATCTGGACTTGATATCATCGATTAGCAATATGACTTGAGTGTTGTTTTTCTACTCTCCGGTGCGCTCTCATGTGGCTTGCATATCCTATCTTTTTTGCAAAGGTACGAGCGCAAATTGGACAGGTTAATACCCCGCCCACGAAGAAAAAATAAAGAATATAACTATACTATGTAATTGAGTACGGAACCCTCGCTGGCCGAGTCCAACTCGCACTTGTCCGGTTGTTTATACCTCTAATAGCAGGATTAGCAGGACAGAAAAAGACCCAGTTGAGTAATGGCTTTAGCTAATTATAATACCTGTATAAACTGTGTAGATATACAATTCAATTTAAAGTATCTACTCAACCATTTTATCAAGGTGTTCGAGTGAGTTCTTCAATATTAGCCTTTATGCCCGCGTTTATAAGACTTATAACATACTAATTCATAGCCTTAAAAAATGCTCTTCGGCAAATCCCGCTACGATATTGCCTATATAGGTGGGCTTTTTCTTTCATGAATGTTAATTCAGTCGGTGTTTGAAAGCGGACGGATCAAGGTTGGGTGGATTAATGGTAAGGGTTCCGTAAAGGCGCCTATAACCTTCAAAAGTTTCTGTCAAAAAAATCATTTTTGGTACAAGCTTTTATTGCCGACTGTACTTTTCTGTATGCCATCATCAACTACTCATTGAGACGATTCTAACGAGCCCAAACTCAACGGGGTTACGTCGGTTAAGTACTGAATTCCCATGGCCACCTTCCGTCTCCATCATCCGATCAGCTTGATAGTACCATAATGTTGAATTGTGATCCAAACTATACTTATACTCTAAATTTCAGCTCAATCGGTCACCGGGAAGTGGGTCAAATTTAACTTGCAAGATTTGATTACAGACAGACAGACAGACAACGGGACAGGTGAAAGTAAATAAAAGCTTGTAAAATGGTGTACTGCTCGCTATGTTAGCAGCACGTTAGCAGTATATGTCGTGCTCTTCGTCAGCGTACGGACCAACTTGCAATATGAATAAAAAAACCTGCCAAGTGCGAGTCGGACTCGCGTAAAATGGGTTCCGTACCATTATCCGTTGAATGAAAGGTAAATTGCGGTTTACGATATACGACGTATAAAAAAAAATTGCCTTCTTTTGGAGTAATAATAATTTTCGAATCTACACCCGTATTGCCAAAGTGATCGGTCATGCACCACCCAATCCAGCGGACTCCAGCAACTTTTACCAGGTCGTCAATTCACCTAGTCGGGGGCTGGGGGGAGGTCTGCCCACGCTGCGTCTTTCGGTAGGTACGTAGTAGCCCCTTGAGAACCTTTCCGCCCCAACAGCCATCGGTTCTGTATCGCACTTAGATTCAAAGATTCAATGACTTTATTTGTTTAACATAGGTATATACAAGGTGTTACATTATCTATGCGACTATGCAGCCCGGTAATTAGCCTTCCGCTATCGCATCTCTTTAATATCTGCATTAATAATGGCACATTCCCAGAATCACTTAAAAAAGTGAAAATTGCGCCTTTGTATAAAGGAAAAGGACAAAAAAGCGCTAGTAAGTCGTATCGTCCGATCTCTTTAGTACCAGCCCTCAGCAAAGTTATCGAAGTCGGTCTCAACCAGCGTATGTTGTCCTTCTGGTTGTCCCAAAACGCGATGTCGGACCGGCAATACGCGTATCAAAGAGGACGCAATTCAACGGACCTGGTCCGTGAGGTGGTGTGGGCGGTGCTGAGGGCGCGCGAGGCCGGGCAGCAGGCGGCCGTGCTGTGCTGCGACCTCTCGCGCGCCTTCGACACCGCGGACCACAGTCTCGTCGAGGCCAAGCTTGATCACTACGGTTTCCGTGGACCTGCGCTCAGTATACTAGTGTCCTTCATGAGGAACAGAACCCAAACCGTAGTAGGGGATCGAGGAAGGGTACGATCCGCAGAACAAAGCAGCATAATGGGAGTCCCGCAGGGCTCCTGTTTATCTAATACACTGTTCACAATACTTCTCAACGATCTACCGGGGGCCCTCGATGAGACCGAAGTGTTTATGTATGCTGACGATGTGACCGCGGTGATCACAGCTCCGAACGAACAACTACTCGAAGAGGCTTTAAATGACACCGTTAATCGTTTGCATATTTGGTTTGCGCAGAACGGTCTAGCGCTTAACACGGAAAAGACCTGCTTCCTACGAGTCAGTCTAAATGGCCACCCTAGCATCAACCTTAAGATCCACGCGGGGTGCACAAAAATCGAACAAGTTGTGACCACCAAACTCCTCGGATTTGTGCTGGACAGCTCGTTGTCCTGGCGAGAACACATCGACGGTGTATGCATACGACTAGGCCGAGCATGCTACGCACTGCGACGCCTTGCATCGACGGCCAGTAGAAACACGGTCAGATCATGTTATTTCGCCACCATTCATTCGATACTATCATACGGCACTGAGCTATGGGGCCGAGCATCGGATTTCGGCCGTGCCTTTCGAATGCAGAAGCGCGCAGTGCGAGGCATCGTAGGTATCCGCAGTGATGAATCGGTCCGCGACCACTTCAAAAACCTACGCATTCTAACACTGCCAAGCTTGGTAATCCTTCAAGCTGCAACCTTTACCCACACAAATATAAATAAATATAAACGCAAAGGTATAGTCACCTCACATAACTTACGAAGCAACGCGCACCGAGACCGTCTAGTAGCACCGCCTCACAAACTCACAAGGTCAGAGCAGTCTGTGTACGTCACAGGCCCTGCGATATACAACCGCCTCCCAGAAAACATAAGAGATGCACCATCTCACCAATCTTTTAAAAGTAATTTGGAGTCATGGCTACTCACAAAAACCTTTTATACTTTTAACGATTTTATGGAACTCCCACTGACCATGTAACATTTTGTTTAATTTATTCTATTTTATTCAGAATAACCGACATTACCTGGAATTTGTATGTGTATTGTACAAATTTTATTTGACGTGTATCAGTTTGCTACCAATAAAGATTATCTTATCTATCTTATCTTATGCGCAAGCGCTGCACATCCCTGGTGCGCCGGGCGCGGGCCAGCCCCAACTCCATCCTGCGGTTGATAGCGGACAGGCTAGATTGTCCGTACATGAGGCACTGTTGCGAAATGCATGTTTCCAACAGTGCATATTTTGTATAGATAATAAGTAATAATTTTGTTGCCTAGTGTAATCTTAAGAAACATGTAACTTTCTGTATGAGTCCTGGTTACTTGAAATAAATGTTTTCATTCATTCATTCATTCATTAGCTTTCGTATCACTGTGTGATGCCTGTCGGCATACAAATATTACTTAAGTTTAGCTATTCGGTGGACTATGATGGTTACCTTAATCCTGCTGCGCCTCATTTCTAGTGCGATCACGCCAATAAAATCGTAGCATAGCCCTCTCCATTGCCTTTTGTGTGAATTTAAGCCTACTGGTGAGGCACATAGTCAGCCCATAGTGAGCGACCACGTTTCTGCAGTGCCATAATTAATCTCTAGCAACACTCTCGTCTTGAGACATTCGTGGATGGGATTACTTAATTATCAGATCAACGTATTCTACCGTTTATTTTCGGTACAGTAACCCAAGAAAGTGGTTTACCAATTTTCGACTCTATTATTTGTATGATAAGGTCCAAAAGTGGTAGACCGCTTCCTTGGCGAACTGGATCTAACATGTGACTTTAACCTTATTGCGCTACTCGATCTTTTATTTAAACCTCTTTACGGCTGACTTTCTTTGTGAGCTACCAATATCCATTACTATTCGACCTCTCCCATCCCACCAAGTTTTCGAAATAACAACTCTATAACAACAAACTTAAGGTTCAATTCAAAATAGCGCAAGATCGCGTGGAGAGGTAAACCTATTTGCCGCCACTAAGGGTGACTACAAAAGATCAGTTAATACCAGCTGGCATGAGGGGACAACTCTTTAATGCGATAAGGGTGTAAGTGCGATGGAAACTTATTCAAATTACAACCTTGTATATTTCAGGAGAGCTATTATCAGATATAATTAGACTAGTTGAACTGGATCACTGAGCTATTCTTTGACCACATATTTAGTCCTACATATGTTTCTGTGGTGTTGGAAGAACAGAGAGCAGTGGCTTTCGTAAAACTTAGTGTCTACGTCAAATCTTGGGATTTGTCAACAAAGCGAACTCCTCTATATAGGGTAGGCACCAGCACATGCCACAACAATGGGTGCATAAATATCTGACACCAATGACGTAATATAAAAAAGAAGTAGATAGGTAACAAGCGTTCCAAAAGTGGCACACTAAAACTGAGTCAATTCCATCAAATTCCCTCAGTTTCACGTCGTCAATGGAACCGTATAAACGTGTCTCATCTCAGCTGTCAGATTTGGTGGCCATTTATAAAAACGGAATTTCATATAGACAACGTATCTACCACTTTTTAGGGTTCCGTAGTGAACAAGGAACCCTTATAGTTTCGCCATGTCCGTCCGTCCGTCCATCCGTCCTCGGCTTAGCTCAGTAACCATTACTACTATGCCGGCTAAATGGCTACTACTGGGGATGTGAAAAAATTGTACAATAATGAATTTAAAAGGAAAACGAATAGTCTACCAACTTAATCTGTACTTGGAAAGGCCAATTTACGTACAAATTCGGCCGACGCAACCGCACCGCACGTCGATGTAACTAAGACGGACAGGCAACTACAGAACCCTACACTGCGCGCGGCCCGACACGCAGCTGGCCGGTTTTTATATCACATCATTGTCTGATACGGCGTTATTTCGAAGGCCGTAAGGACATGACAGATATTTTTGCCCGCTTTGTTATTTCAGATATTAATGCTAGTAACTGTACACAACCAGGAAAAACGATAGGAGAATTATGATGATGGTGTTGGATTACAAATATCAGAATAGCATCAACGCTTTTCTTTCCGTGGGTGCCAACTATGGGAATATTAGGTTTCAATAGGGGTGTACACTAGGGTGTTTCATTTATCCAAATTTTTGATTTATCTTTGACTTCGCTTTTCTTCTTGGTTCTACACATACACGGAGCCCATATACCATAACTACAACTTAGAAAAGGTGAAAAATCCCCGAAATTTTCATTTCAAAGTCCAATATCTCAAAAACGACTGAACAGATTTTCATGTAACAACACTCGGGATTACATCAGCTTTCGAATAAAATAAACAGCATTCAAATCGGTCCATTCGTTTGGGACCTACGATGCCACAGACAGATACATAGATACACAGATACACAGACACGTTAAACTTATAACAACCCTCTCTTTGCGTCGGCGGTTAAAAAATCAGAGAAATCGGACAATATTTAGAGGTTGCGCTCTGTGGCAACTTGTCAGAAGACGTTAATATCGGTGCAGTAGAGGGTAGAAACAAAACTTATGTAACTTTTGTAGTAGGTGGTGTAAAAGTGATTTAAAATTAGTACTTTTTATACTGAAGCAAGTGAGTAGACGTGGAATTTGGTTACTTGACAAGGTTCTTTGTGAACATTTTTTGGGCGCTGGACTTCCTTCTAAGGCACAAGTTTTGTTGGTTTTTTTTGTACCATCACATAGAAAATAAAGATACACTTTCAGAAGTTGCTAAATGTATTAAACTGCAAGAAGTGTGGAAGAGGGCCAATATGCCTGTTAAGACGGAAGTAATTATTCGAGCCAGCATACAAAAACTGTATAAAAGTACCAAAATTTGGCAAAAAATAAATGTGAAACTACGGACACGGCTAATATGAAACGCCAAATCTGGAAAGGATATCTCGGAGAACTATTTGGTAAGTGTCTGAAATTGGAAGAAAAATCTCTTGGTGATTTTGTTACTACCCAAACAAGATCGTTATTTGAATTAGTTGGTGTTCAGGGTGTAAGCGATTATTGCAGCCCTAACACCGGAGACTTGGTCGATAGTCTGAAAGTAGTCAACGATACCGCAGAGGGGTATAGCTTTAATAAAAAAGTTTAATGACTCAGTCGAAGATGAAGGGCAAAAACAGTTCTTGCTGAGAGTCGTCGAGCATCACAGAAAATGCGTTACTAAGCGAACAAAAGAAGAGTTTGCAGCTTATGTAGCTAAATGATTACTTATTTTGTTATGGATGCATGTAAACACTGAAGTTTAATAAGTTTACTTTTCCTTTCAAATAAGTATCAGCCGTATTGTTCTATTTGGTAAATATATTGAGTAACATCACTTTTTTGTAACTTTTGTTCTATCTGTTCATCCAGCGCAACCTCTAAACAATATCCAATTCACTTAAAATTTGGTATAAGCTGGACCCGGAAGCCGAGCGAAGTCAGAAAAAATATATCATTTTTTTCCCGATACAAATGTGAGACACCCTAGTGTACACAAAAATATTATTACTCCAAAAGAAAGGAGGCAAAAAATATGCCTAGTGACCAAAATCCCAGTCAGATATCTCAAAGAATTACGAAGCTATAATCGTTTTAATATTGCTTGTTAGAGAGAGAAGACGCAAACAGTGTGTGACGTCACGTTACGCGATGCTGTCGGGGGGTTGCGTTGACGGCGGCGCCGCACACGACGGGGCGCGGTACGTTGCCGTCTACTAGTGACGTCACAATCTTCCAACGTCATCGTTTCATATGAAGTTGCGTTTTACGAAAAAGGAACAGAACATACCCCTTCTTAAAACTTTGGACTCTCATAACTTCGTGATTATTTAACCTTTTGCGTTGACTTTTTCTCCATTTTACTACATTTTTGATCCATTTTCGACAAAATATGACATTATTGATTATTTTATTTAGGTAGTGTCTACACCCGTATTGAGTAGTGAACAGCTACTTATTGAACAAGGGAGCGAAGCTAACGAAGTCCTTCGTGTCAGCTTGGGAAAAAATATTTCGTAAAACTAGTGCCTTTGCCGAATCTTGGGATTAGGTGTCAAAGCGGACCTCGAGATCGTTTAGGAGCACAACCGGGAACAACGCAAGGAGGTTGATGATGTCCGGCTGTCCCTCTACAGCCCCCCTATTCTGTAACTTGTTACTTATTTAAGCGAGCGAATATGCCTGGCAGAATCACCCGTCAGACGGGGCGATTACTACCTGTATCGCGGCGACTCGCGCTGCTCGACAGGAGCCCGCGCGTAATAGGCCCGTCGATGTACGAGCGCCTACCCGCCACAATTAAAAACGAGACCTCTAACAACATATTTGAACGCCGACTAAAGGAACTTTTACTTTCAAAATCGTTGTATTCCGTAAAGGAATACAACGAACGGACATTGTAAATTGTATGTGTATTTGACATGTTTTCGTTAATGATAATTTAAATGATATTATTATTTTATTATGAATATTGTTTAAAATTACTCATTTTTTTTATATCAAATTTTTGACCATTGACTATTTATATCTAGGATACCCTAGCTTTTATTAATAATTTGACATTTAAACACATTTTACTCCTTTGACATTTGTACCATTTTAATATTATTTCAATTGTTCCTTATTATTATTCTTGTTTTTTCATTTTTGCAATGTACATATTTAGATTTTTGACTTTCATTTATATTATTGTTATTCTTATACACTCTGACGATCTTTTTGTGAATTCATGCTATTTAATTTTCAAAAAATGACATGTCAATTTTCAAAATGAAATAAATGAATCTAATCTAATCTAATCTGTTTTAAGCCCACCTCGACGCTCGCACACAAATATATCTTGACACCGCGATGCGTAGTAACTAAGCGTAGGTAGAGGTCTAGTTTCGTGACGGGTGATCGGCGGGGTGAGCCGCATTAGCGCGTAGCGAATAACAGCCCAGGTCGCATTTCTCAACCGCTTTTCGTAAAATTTTGTGAGTAGGTTTTAATCATATAGTGTTTTTGAATCCCGTATGAAATAACGTATGTAGAAGTGGGGCATTCATTTGTATGTGAATTTAACTATAAAGCAAGATTCTGACGTAATGTGTGTTGAGAACCTCCTCTTTTTTTGAAGTCGGTCTAAAAGGAGCCGTTACGTCAGAGGGGCGTGAATTAAATCATACTAAGGTTGCGTTCACCAAGCCATCTCTAATCGTAAGCGGTGTTCGTTTAAAACTTGGAATAAGGATAAGCATGGAAACCGCGCTAAAATAGGTAGCAGAGACTTATACCTGTCCTGTACTTCCTTACGACATACTAACGCGGCAGAAAGAGATGTATATGCATTTGTTATTCCTCAATTGTGTAGGTTGTCACAAGTTTTATGCAAGTTTGGTCTTTGCTAGGGATGTTACTGTGTCGACTTGTTTATCGATAAATGTACAAACTAAATTGTAATTATATATTTATAGTTTAATAAATAATGCACTGTGTGAATAACGGTTTCCTTCAGTCGTCATAAAAACAAAATGCATAATTTTAAGTAGCATATTTCCAGAAATCATACCAAACTATTATCATAAGGAGACGCTAGACGAGCGAAATCGGCAGGCCAGAATGCAGTTCTAGCTGAAGCGTGATTTGGCACGTGTCGATACCTGTCGGAAGCACGGCTTCCAACCAAATCAAGGTGGTTTCTATGGAGTAGCATACTAGCATGCTAGGATCACTTCGTTGTCTATCAGCCCGTCTGTCAATAATATTTTTTCTCAGGAACGCGTGAAGGTATAAAGTTGAAATCTCAATCAAATACTAAACACAATCTCTTTGAGCTCAGCTAAAATCGAACTTCTAAGTAAAGATGCTAAAAAAATACGGCCGTAGGTATATATACCTAAGGCCATATTTTGCCGCATATTGCCAAAGAGTAAGATTGAAATTCATCTGGTCTATGTAAAAACATTATTCACAGCCATTTGCTTATATTCTACAGTAAACTATAAAGAAAGTAAATTTTACTGTATTTTAATGATTTAGCGCGGAACAATACGCAAATTAATTAGTTTTCCCTGAGACGGTCCGTTTGTTTATAGAAAATATGACAGCTGCTATAATGCGAGCAAGTTAAGGAGTAACGTTATAACACTTACTACCAAACAATGATGACATATTTAATTTTGCTGGACTAAAAAGATAGAGATCCATTTGACATTTCCCGAGTTCATTTTAGTGACAACCTACGAAAATGTGAAACCGAGTACGGATTGTGGTCTCATTCACTCTCACGCCAACTATAGATATACGCAAGTGAATAAGGTAGCTGTTGCCAAGCTCTTATTTTAGCCCTACCGGGTTGGTTTAAAACGAATTGTATACAAAGTTTGACAAGTTTCTACGGAATGACAGCTACCGGCGCCATATTTAACGTTGATCGGTCTGTAATCGTAAGTTGGTGCCCGCCCTTTGTATGAAACCGATATGGTTTTTTCGCATCACGACACGACACGTCAGATAATTATGAATCAAGCTTAAGCTGCATAATTATTTAGGCACGCTTCTGTCAGTGCCTTGACTCTTGGTCGCGACTTGAAATTCAGCTGTAAGCTAAGCGCAATGCACACAAAGCTGCTATTAGAGTCATTATATCCTAGCCTCAATTCACATCGGTATACGGCGGGTCATTTGCCACCATATCGTAGTAATTCGACGGGGCAATGCCACTGTCGTGCCAGCCTGTCGTGCCGAGCGGCAATTTTATAACTGGAGGCCAATCTGACTAGAGGTACTGCGTACCAGTATGATTTCATCCAGTCAGCGCGAAAAGCTGACGTGTCAGAACTCAGAAGTCCCAGACCGATTGGTTGGACCATGGTAGTTTTGCCCTGAGCAAATAAGAATATTCAATTTGTTTTGTAATATTATTACATTATTTATTCCGCCTTCCTTTAAATTTTATGGCCGATACTATTCATTCTTAACATATTATGAGATTGATATATCTGTTATTGTATGTTTACTTATATCTTATTTAAGTATGTGTATTGTATTTTGATAAGATGTGATCCTTCATCAACACAGTAGTTACTTACACCACCTAATAATTCGTTTTACTACTCTTTTCTCCAGTACTTATTGGTTGTCTGGAAGAGATCACTCTTTAGCGATAAAACCGCTTGTTGTTTTTCCTCTACTGGCTGCCTCTATGTGAGATGTGCAATAATAGTACATTGTGATACAAGTGAGGTATGTTGTTAATTACATCAGAGGCGGAATTATCACGCGAGCCGCAGGTGAGCGTGATAAGAGAGCCGAGGATGTAATTATCAAAGCTCACGCGTTTCATACGAC